>CAUPSL010001010.1:0-600000 GCA_963514005.1 Raja brachyura
ACCCACTCGGCTAGACCCAAACCCACTCGGCTAGACCCAAACCCACTCTGCTCGATCCAAACCAATTCGGCTAGACCCAAACCCACTCGGCTACACCCAAACCCACACCGCTAGACCCAAACCCACTCGGCTAGACCCAAACCCACTCGGCTGGACCCAAACCCACTCGGCTAGACCCAAACCCACTCGGCTAGACCCAAACCCACTCGGCTAGACCCAAACCCACTCGGCTAGACCCAAACCCACTCAGCTAGACCCAAACCCACTCGGCTACAACCAAACCCACTCGGCTAGAACCAAACCCACTCGGCTAGACCCCAACCCACTCGGGTAGACCCAAACCCACTCGGCTAGACCCAAACCCACTCGGCTAGACCCAAAGCCACTCGGCTAGACCCAAACCCACTCAGCTAGACCCAAACCCACTCGGCTACACCCAAACCCACTCGGCTAGACCCACACCCACTCGGCTAGACCCAAACCCACTCGGCTACACCCAAACCCACTCGGCTAGACCCAAACCCACTTGGCTAGAACCAAACCCACTCGGCTAGAACCAAACCCACTCGGCTAGACTCAAACCCACTCGGCTAGACCCAAACCCACTCGGCTAGACCCAAACCCACTCGGCTAGACCCAAACCCACTCGGCTAGACCCAAACCCACTCCGCTAGACCCAAACTCACTCCGCTAGACCCAAGCCCACTCCGCTAGACCCAAACCCACTCAGCTAGGCGCAAACCCACTCGGCTAGACCCAAACCCACTCGGCTAGACCAAAACCCATTCGGCTAAACCCAAACCCACTCGGCTAGACGCAAACCCACTCGGCAAGACCCAAACCCACTCGGCTAGACCCAAACCCACTCGGCTAGACGATTACCCACTCGGTTAGACCCAAACCCACTTGGCTAGACCCAAACCCACTCGGCTAGACCCCAACCCACTCGGGTAAACCCAAACCCACTCGGCTGGACCCAAACCCACTCGGCTAGACCCAAAGCCACTCGGCTAGACCCAAACCCACTCAGCTAGACCCAAACCCACTCGGCTACACCCAAACCCACTCGGCTAGACCCAAACCCACTCGGCTAGACCCAAACCCACTCGGCTACACCCAAACCCAGTCGGCTAGACCCAAACCCACTTGGCTAGAACCAAACCCACTCGGCTAGACCCAAACCCACTCGGCTACACCCAAACCCACTCGGCTAGACCCAAACCCACTCGGCTAGACCCAAACCCACTCGGCTAGACCCAAACCCACTCGGCTAGACCCAAACCCACTTGGCTAGAACCAAACCCACTCGGCTAGAACCAAACCCACTCGGCTAGACCCAAACCCACTCGGCTAGACCCAAACCCACTCGGCTAGACCCAAACCCACTCGGCTAGACCCAAACCCACTCGGCTAGACCCAAACCCACTCCGCTAGACCCAAACTCACTCCGCTAGACCCAAGCCCACTCCGCTAGACCCAAACCCACTCAGCTAGGCGCAAACCCACTCGGCTAGACCCAAACCCACTCGACTAGACCAAAACCCATTCGGCTAGACCCAAACCCACTCGGCTAGACGCAAACCCACTCGGCAAGACCCAAACCCACTCGGCTAGACCCAAACCCACTCGGCTAGACGATTACCCACTCGGTTAGACCCAAACCCACTTGGCTAGACCCAAACCCACTCGGCTAGACCCCAACCCACTCGGGTAGACCCAAACCCACTCGGCTGGACCCAAACCCACTCGGCTAGACCCAAAGCCACTCGGCTAGACCCAAACCCACTCAGCTAGACCCAAACCCACTCGGCTACACCCAAACCCACTCGGCTAGACCCAAACCCACTCGGCTAGACCCAAACCCACTCGGCTACACCCAAACCCAGTCGGCTAGACCCAAACCCACTTGGCTAGAACCAAACCCACTCGGCTAGACCCAAACCCACTCGGCTAGTCCCAAACCCACTCGGCTGGACCCAGACGGACTCGGCTAGACCCAAACCCACTCGGCTAGACCCAAACCCACTCGGCTAGACCCTAACCCACTCGGCTAGACCCAAACCCACACGGCTACACCCAAACCCACTCGGCTACACCCAAAACCACTCCGCTAGACGCAAACCCACTCGGCTGGACCCAAACCCACTCGGCTAGACCCAAACCCACTCCGCTAGACCCAAACCCACTTGGCTAGACCCAAACCCACTCGGCTGGACCCAAACCCACTTGGCTAGAACCAAACCCACTCGGCTAGACCCAAACCCACTCGGCTGGTCCCAAGCCCACTGGGCTAGACCCAAACCCACTAGGCTAGACCCAAACCCACTCGGCTGGACCCAAACCCACTTGGGTAGAACCAAACCCACTCGGCTAGACCCAAACCCACTCGGCTGGTCCCAAACCCACTCGGCTGGACCCAAACGGACTCGGCTAGACTCAAACCCACTCGGCTAGAACCAAACCCACTCGGCTAGACCCAAACCCACTCGGCTAGACCCAAACCCACTCGCCTAGACCCAAACCCACTCGGCTAGACCCAAACCCACTCGGCTAGACCCAAACCCACTCCGCTAGACCCAAACTCACTCCGCTAGACCCAAGCCCACTCCGCTAGACCCAAACCCACTCAGCTAGGCGCAAACCCACTCGGCTAGACCCAAACCCACTCGGCTAGACCAAAACCCGTTCGGCTAGACCCAAACCCACTCGGCTAGACGCAAACCCACTCGGCAAGACCCAAACCCAGTCGGGTAGACCCAAACCCACTCGGCTAGACGATTACGCACTCGGCTAGACCCAAACCCACTTGGCTAGACCCAAACCCACTCTGCTCGATCCAAACCCATTCGGCTAGACCCAAACCCACTCGGCTACACCCAAACCCACACCGCTAGACCCAAACCCACTCGGCTAGACCCAAACCCACTCGGCTGGACCCAAACCCACTCGGCTAGACCCAAACCCACTCGGCTAGACCCAAACCCACTCGGCTAGACCCAAACCCACTCGGCTAGACCCAAACCCACTCAGCTAGACCCAAACCCACTCGGCTACACCCAAACCCACTCGGCTAGAACCAAACCCACTCGGCTAGACCCCAACCCACTCGGGTAGACCCAAACCCACTCGGCTAGACCCAAACCCACTCGGCTAGACCCAAAGCCACTCGGCTAGACCCAAACCCACTCAGCTAGACCCAAACCCACTCGGCTACACCCAAACCCACTCGGCTAGACCCAAACCCACTCGGCTAGACCCAAACCCACTCGGCTATACCCAAACCCACTCGGCTAGACCCAAACCCACTTGGCTAGAACCAAACCCACTCGGCTAGACCCAAACCCACTCGGCTAGTCCCAAACCCACTCGGCTGGATGCAGACGGACTCGGCTAGACCCAAACCCACTCGGCTGGACCCAAACCCACTCGGCTAGACCCTAACCCACTCGGCTTGACCCAAACCCAATCGGCTAGACCCAAACCCACTCGGCTAGACCCAAACCCACTCCGCTAGATGCAAACGGACTCGGCTGGACCAAAACCCACTCGGCTAGACCCAAACCCACTCGGCTGGACCTAAACCCACTCGGCTAGACCCAAAGCCACTCGGCTAGACCCAAACCCACTCAGCTAGACCCAAACCCACTCGGCTACACCCAAACCCACTCGGCTAGACCCAAACCCACTCGGCTAGACCCAAACCCACTCGGCTACACCCAAACCCACTCGGCTAGACCCAAACCCACTTGGCTAGAACCAAACCCAATCGGCTAGACCCAAACCCACTCGGCTAGTCCCAAACCCACTCGGCTGGACCCAGACGGACTCGGCTAGACCCAAACCCACTCAGCTAGACCCAAACCCACTCGGCTAGACCCAAACCCACTCGGCTAGACCCAAACCCACTGGGCTAGACCCTAACCCACTCGGCTAGACCCAAACCCACACGGCTACACCCAAACCCACTCGGCTACACCCAAAACCACTCCGCTAGACGCAAACCCACTCGGCTGGACCCAAACCCACTCGGCTAGACCCAAACCCACTCCGCTAGACCCAAACCCACTTGGCTAGACCCAAACCCACTCGGCTGGACCCAAACCCACTTGGCTAGAACCAAACCCACTGGGCTAGACCCAAACCCACTCGGCTGGTCCCAAGCCCACTCGGCTAGACCCAAACCCACTAGGCTAGACCCAAACCCACTCGGCTGGACCCAAACCCACTTGGGTAGAACCAAACCCACTCGGCTAGACCCAAACCCACTCGGCTGGTCCCAAACCCACTCGGCTAGACCCAAACGGACTCGGATAGACTCAAACCCACTCGGCTAGAACCAAACCCACACGGCTATACCCAAACCCACTCGGCTAGACCCAAACCCACTCGGCTAGACACAAACCCACTCGGCTAGACCCAAACCCACTCGGCTAGACCCAAACCCACTCCGCTAGACCCAAACACACTCCGCTAGACCCAAGCCCACTCCGCTAGACCCAAACCCACTCAGCTAGGCGCAAACCCACTCGGCTAGACCCAAACCCACTCGGCTAGACCAAAACCCGTTCGGCTAGAGCCAAACCCACTCGGCTAGACGCAAACCCACTCGGCAAGACCCAAACCCACTCGGCTAGACCCAAACCCACTCGGCTAGACGATTACCCACTCGGCTAGACCCAAACCCACTTGGCTAGACCCAAACCCACTCTGCTCGATCCAAACCCATTCGGCTAGACCCAAACCCACTCGGCTACACCCAAACCCACACCGCTAGACCCAAACCCACTCGGCTAGACCCAAACCCACTCGGCTGGACCCAAACCCACTCGGCTAGACCCAAACCCACTCGGCTAGACCCAAACCCACTCGGCTAGACCCAAACCCACTCGGCTAGACCCAAACCCACTCAGCTAGACCCAAACCCACTCGGCTACACCCAAACCCACTCGGCTAGAACCAAACCCACTCGGCTAGACCCAAACCCACTCGGCTAGACCCAAACCCACTCGGCTACACCCAAACCCACTCGGCTAGACCCAAACCCACTTGGCTAGAACCAAACCCACTCGGCTAGACCCAAACCCACTCGGCTAGTCCCAAACCCACTCGGCTGGACCCAGACGGACTCGGCTAGACCCAAACCCTCTCAGCTAGACCCAAACCCACTCGGCTAGACCCAAACCCACTCGGCTAGACCCAAACCCACTCGGCTAGACCCTAACCCACTCGGCTAGACCCAAACCCACACGGCTACACCCAAACCCACTCGGCTACACCCAAAACCACTCCGCTAGACGCAAACCCACTCGGCTGGACCCAAACCCACTCGGCTAGACCCAAACCCACTCCGCTAGACCCAAACCCACTTGGCTAGACCCAAACCCACTCGGCTGGACCCAAACCCACTTGGCTAGAACCAAACCCACTCGGCTAGACCCAAACCCACTCGGCTGGTCCCAAGCCCACTCGGCTAGACCCAAGCCCACTAGGCTAGACCCAAACCCACTCGGCTGGACCCAAACCCACTTGGGTAGAACCAAACCCACTCGGCTAGACCCAAACCCACTCGGCTTGTCCCAAACCCACTCGGCTAGACCCAAACGGACTCGGCTAGACTCAAACCCACTCGGCTAGAACCAAACCCACTCGGCTATACCCAAACCCACTCGGCTAGACCCAAACCCACTCGGCTAGACCCAAACCCACTCGGCTAGACCCAAACCCACTCGGCTAGACCCAAACCCACTCCGCTAGACCCAAACTCACTCCGCTAGACCCAAGCCCACACCGCTAGACCCAAACCCACTCAGCTAGGCGCAAACCCACTCGGCTAGACCCAAACCCACTCGGCTAGACCAAAACCCGTTCGGCTAGAGCCAAACCCACTCGGCTAGACGCAAACCCACTTGGCAAGACCCAAACCCACTCGGCTAGACCCAAACCCACTCGGCTAGACGATTACCCACTCGGCTAGACCCAAACCCACTTGGCTAGACCCAAACCCACTCTGCTCGATCCAAACCCATTCGGCTAGACCCAAACCCACTCGGCTACACCCAAACCCACACCGCTAGACCCAAACCCACTCGGCTAGACCCAAACCCACTCGGCTGGACCCAAACCCACTCGGCTAGACCCAAACCCACTCGGCTGGACGCAGACAGACTCGGCTAGACCCAAACCCACTCGGCTAGACCCAAACCCACTCGGCTAGACCCTAACCCACTCGGCTTGACCCAAACCCACTCGGCTAGACCCAAACCCACTCGGCTAGACCCAAACCCACTCCGCTAGATGCAAACCCACTCGGCTGGACCAAAACCCACTCAGCTAGACCCAAACCCACTGCGCTAGACCCAAACCCACTCGGCTAGACCCAAACCCACTCGGCTAGACCCAAACACACTCGGCTAGACCCAAACCCACTCAGCTAGACCCAAACCCACTCGGCGAGACCCAAACCCACTCGGCTAGACCCAAACCCACTCGGCTAGACCCTAACCCACTCGGCTAGACCCAAACCCACTCGGATACACCCAAACCCACTCGGCTACACCCAAAACCACTCCGCTAGACGCAAACCCACTTGGCTGGACCCAAACCCACTCGGCTAGACCCAAACCCACTCCGCTAGACCCAAACCCACTCGGCTAGACCCAAACCCACTCGGCTGGACCCAAACCCACTTGGCTAGAACCAAACCCACTCGGCTAGACCCAAACCCACTCGGCTGGTCCCAAACCCACTCGGCTAGACCCAAACCCACTAGGCTAGACCCAAACCCACTCGGCTGGACCCAAACCCACTTGGCTAGAACCAAACCCACTCGGCTAGACCCAAACCCACTCGGCTGGTCCCAAACCCACTCGGCTAGACCCAAACAGACTCGGCTAGACCCAAACCCACTCGGCTAGAACCAAACCCACTCGGCTAGACCCAAACCCACTCGGCTAGACCCAAACCCACTCGGCTAGACCCAAACCCACTCGGCTAGACCCAAACCCACTCGGCTAGACCCAAACCCACTCCGCTAGACCCAAACCCACTCCGCTTCACCCAAGCCCACTCCGCTAGACCCAAACCCACTCAGCTAGGCGCAAACCCACTCGGCTAGACCCAAACCCACTCGGCTAGACCAAAACCCATTCGGCTAGACCCAAACCCACTCGGCTAGACGCAAACCCACTCGGCAAGACCCAAACCCACTCGGCTAGACCCAAACCCACTCGGCTAGACGATTACCCACTCGGCTAGACCCAAACCCACTTGGCTAGACCCAAACCCACTCTGCTCGATCCAAACCCATTCGGCTAGACCCAAACCCACTCGGCTACACCCAAACCCACACCGCTAGACCCAAACCCACTCGGCTAGACCCAAACCCACTCGGCTGGACCCAAACCCACTCGGCTAGACCCAAACCCACTCGGCTAGACCCAAACCCACTTGGCTAGACCCAAACCCACTCGGCTAGACCCTAACCCACTCAGCTAGACCCAAACCCACTCGGCTACACCCAAACCCACTCGGCTAGAACCAAACCCACTCGGCAAGACCCCAACCCACTCGGGTAGACCCAAACCCACTCGGCTAGACCCAAACCCACTCGGCTAGACCCACAGCCACTCGGCTAGACCCAAACCCACTCAGCTAGACCCAAACCCACTCGGCTACACCCAAACCCACTCGGCTGGACCAAAACCCACTCGGCTAGACCCAAACCCACTCCGCTAGACCCAAACCCACTCGGCTAGACCCAAACCCACTCGGCTAGACCCAAACACACTCGGCTAGAACCAAACCCACTCAGCTAGACCCAAACCCACTCGGCGAGACCCAAACCCACTCGGCTAGACCCAAACCCACTCGGCTAGACCCTAACCCACTCGGCTAGACCCAAACCCACTCGGCTAGACCCAAACCCACTCCGCTACACCCAAACCCACTCCGCTTGACCCAAGCCCACTCCGCTAGACCCAAACCCACTCAGCTAGGCGCAAACCCACTCGGCTAGACCCAAACCCACTCGGCTAGACCAAAACCCATTCGGCTAGACCCAAACCCACTCGGCTAGACGCAAACCCACTCGGCAAGACCCAAACCCACTCGGCCAGACCCAAACCCACTCGGCTAGACGATTACCCACTCGGCTAGACCCAAACCCACTTGGCTAGACCCAAACCCACTCTGCTCGATCCAAACCCATTCGGCTAGACCCAAACCCACTCGGCTACACCCAAACCCACACCGCTAGACCCAAACCCACTCGGCTAGACCCAAACCCACTCGGCTGGATCCAAACCCACTCGGCTAGACCCAAACCCACTCGGCTAGACCCAAACCCACTCGGCTGGACCCAAACCCACTCGGCTAGACCCAAACCCACTCGGCTAGACCCAAACCCACTCGGCTACACCCAAACCCACTCGGCTAGAACCAAACCCACTCGGCTAGACCTCAACCCACTCGGGTAGACCCAAACCCACTCGGCTAGACCCAAACCCACTCGGCTAGACCCAAAGCCACTCGGCTAGACCCAAACCCACTCAGCTAGACCCAAACCCACTCGGCTAGACCCAAACCCACTCGGCTGGTCCCAAGCCCACTCGGCTAGACCCAAACCCACTAGGCTAGACCCAAACCCACTCGGCTGGACCCAAACCCACTTGGGTAGAACCAAACCCACTCGGCTAGACCCAAACCCACTCGGCTGGCCCCAAACCCACTCGGCTAGACCCAAACGGACTCGGCTAGACTCAAACCCACTCGGCTAGAACCAAACCCACTCGGCTATACCCAAACCCACTCGGCTAGACCCAAACCCACTCGGCTAGACCCAAACCCACTCGGCTAGACCCAAACCCACTCGGCTAGACCCAAACCCACTCCGCTAGACCCAAACTCACTCCGCTAGACCCAAGCTCACTCCGCTAGACCCAAACCCACTCAGCTAGGCGCAAACCCACTCGGCTAGACCCAAACCCACTCGGCTAGACCAAAACCCGTTCGGCTAGAGCCAAACCCACTCGGCTAGACGCAAACCCACTCGGCAAGACCCAAACCCACTCGGCTAGACCCAAACCCACTCGGCTAGACGATTACCCACTCGGCTAGACCCAAACCCACTTGGCTAGACCCAAACCCACTCTGCTCGATCCAAACCCATTCGGCTAGACCCAAACCCACTCGGCTACACCCAAACCCACACCGCTAGACCCAAACCCACTCGGCTAGACCCAAACCCACTCGGCTGGACCCAAACCCACTCGGCTAGACCCAAACCCACTCGGCTGGACGCAGACGGACTCGGCTAGACCCAAACCCACTCGGCTAGACCCAAACCCACTCGGCTAGACCCTAACCCACTCGGCTTGACCCAAACCCACTCGGCTAGACCCAAACCCACTCGGCTAGACCCAAACCCACTCCACTAGATGCAAACCCACTCGGCTGGACCAAAACCCACTCAGCTAGACCCAAACCCACTGCGCTAGACCCAAACCCACTCGGCTAGACCCAAACCCACTCGGCTAGACCCAAACACACTCGGCTAGACCCAAACCCACTCAGCTAGACCCAAACCCACTCGGCGAGACCCAAACCCACTCGGCTAGACCCAAACCCACTCGGCTAGACCCTAACCCACTCGGCTAGACCCAAACCCACTCGGCTACACCCAAACCCACTCGGCTACACCCAAAACCACTCCGCTAGACCTAAACCCACTTGGCTGGACCCAAACCCACTCGGCTAGACCCAAACCCACTCCGCTAGACCCAAACCCACTCGGCTAGACCCAAACCCACTCGGCTGGACCCAAACCCACTTGGCTAGAACCAAACCCACTCGGCTAGACCCAAACCCACTCGGCTGGTCCCAAACCCACTCGGCTAGACCCAAACCCACTAGGCTAGACCCAAACCCACTCGGCTGGACCCAAACCCACTTGGCTAGAACCAAACCCACTCGGCTAGACCCAAACCCACTCGGCTGGTCCCAAACCCACTCGGCTAGACCCAAACAGACTCGGCTAGACCCAAACCCACTCGGCTAGAACCAAACCCACTCGGTTAGACCCAAACCCACTCGGCTAGACCCAAACCCACTCGGCTAGACCCAAACCCACTCGGCTAGACCCAAACCCACTCGGCTAGACCCAAACCCACTCGGCTAGACCCAAACCCACTCCGCTAGACCCAAACCCACTCCGCTTCACCCAAGCCCACTCCGCTAGACCCAAACCCACTCAGCTAGGTGCAAACCCACTCGGCTAGACCCAAACCCACTCGGCTAGACCAAAACCCATTCGGCTAGACCCAAACCCACTCGGCTAGACGCAAACCCACTCGGCAAGACACAAACCCACTCGGCTAGACCCAAACCCACTCGGCTAGACGATTACCCACTCGGCTAGACCCAAACCCACTTGGCTAGATCCAAACCCACTCTGCTCGATCCAAACCCATTCGGCTAGACCCAAACCCACTCGGCTACACCCAAACCCACACCGCTAGACCCAAACCCACTCGGCTAGACCCAAACCCACTCGGCTGGACCCAAACCCACTCGGCTAGACCCAAACCCACGCGGCTAGACCCAAACCCACTCGGCTACACCCAAACCCACTCGGCTAGAACCAAACCCACTCGGCAAGACCCCAACCCACTCGGGTAGACCCAAACCCACTCGGCTAGACCCAAACCCACTCGGCTAGACCCAAAGCCACTCGGCTAGACCCAAACCCACTCAGCTAGACCCAAACCCACTCGGCTACACCCAAACCCACTCGGCTGGACCAAAACCCACTCGGCTAGACCCAAACCCACTCCGCTAGACCCAAACCCACTCGGCTAGACCCAAACCCACTCGGCTAGACCCAAACACACTCGGCTAGACCCAAACCCACTCAGCTAGACCCAAACCCACTCGGCGAGACCCAAACCCACTCGGCTAGACCCAAACCCACTCGGCTAGACCCTAACCCACTCGGCTAGACCCAAACCCACTCGGCTAGACCCAAACCCACTCCGCTACACCCAAACCCACTCCGCTTGACCCAAGCCCACTCCGCTAGACCCAAACCCACTCAGCTAGGCGCAAACCCACTCGGCTAGACCCAAACCCACTCGGCTAGACCAAAACCCATTCGGCTAGACCCAAACCCACTCGGCTAGACGCAAACCCACTCGGCAAGACCCAAACCCACTCGGCCAGACCCAAACCCACTCGGCTAGACGATTACCCACTCGGCTAGACCCAAACCCACTTGGCTAGACCCAAACCCACTCTGCTCGATCCAAACCCATTCGGCTAGACCCAAACCCACTCGGCTACACCCAAACCCACACCGCTAGACCCAAACCCACTCGGCTAGACCCAAACCCACTCGGCTGGACCCAAACCCACTCTGCTCGATCCAAACCCATTCGGCTAGACCCAAACCCACTCGGCTACACCCAAACCCACACCGCTAGACCCAAACCCACTCGGCTAGACCCAAACCCACTCGGCTGGACCCAAACCCACTCGGCTAGACCCAAACCCACTCGGCTAGACCCAAACCCACTCGGCTGGACCCAAACCCACTCGGCTAGACCCAAACCCACTCGGCTAGACCCAAACCCACTCGGCTACACCCAAACCCACTCGGCTAGAACCAAACCCACTCGGCTAGACCCCAACCCACTCGGGTAGACCCAAACCCACTCGGCTAGACCCAAACCCACTCGGCTAGACCCAAAGCCACTCGGCTAGACCCAAACCCACTCAACTAGACCCAAACCCACTCGGCTACACCCAAACCCACTCGGCTAGACCCAAACCCACTCGTCTAGACCCAAACCCACTCGGCTACACCCAAACCCACTCGGCTAGACCCAAACCCACTTGGCTAGAACCAAACCCACTCGGCTAGACCCAAACCCACTCGGCTAGTCCCAAACCCACTCGGCTGGACGCAGACGGACTCGGCTAGACGCAAACCCACTCGGCTAGACCCAAACCCACTCGGCTAGACCCTAACCCACTCGGCTTGACCCAAACCCACTCGGCTAGACCCAAACCCACTCGGCTAGACCCAAACCCACTCCGCTAGATGCAAACCCACTCGGCTGGACCAAAACCCACTCGGCTAGACCCAAACCCACTCCGCTAGACCCAAACCCACTCGGCTAGACCCAAACCCTCTCGGCTAGACCCAAACCCACTTGGCTAGAACCAAACCCACTCGGCTAGACCCAAACCCACTCGGCTGGTCCCAAACCCACTCGGCTAGACCCAAACCCACTAGGCTAGACCCAAACCCACTCGGCTGGACCCAAACCCACTTGGCTAGAACCAAACCCACTCGGCTAGACCCAAACCCACTCGGCTGGTCCCAAACCCACTCGGCTAGACCCAAACGGACTCGGCTAGACCCAAACCCACTCGGCTAGACCCAAACCCACTCCGCTAGACCCAAACCCACTCCGCTTGACCCAAGCCCACTCCGCTAGACCCAAACCCACTCAGCTAGGCGCAAACCCACTCGGCTAGACCCAAACCCACTCGGCTAGACCAAAACCCATTCGGCTAGACCCAAACCCACTCGGCTAGACGCAAACCCACTCGGCAAGACCCAAACCCACTCGGCTAGACCCAAACCCACTCGGCTAGACGATTACCCACTCGGCTAGACCCAAACCCACTTGGCTAGACCCAAACCCACTCTGCTCGATCCAAACCCATTCGGCTAGACCCAAACCCACTCGGCTACACCCAAACCCACACCGCTAGACCCAAACCCACTCGGCTAGACCCAACCCCACTCGGCTGGACCCAAACCCACTCGGCTAGACCCAAACCCACTCGGCTAGACCCAAACCCACTCGGCTAGACCCAAACCCACTCGGCTAGACCCAAACCCACTCAACTAGACCCAAACCCACTCGGCTACACCCAAACCCACTCGGCTAGAACCAAACCCACTCGGCTAGACCCCAACCCACTCGGGTAGACCCAAACCCACTCGGCTAGACCCAAACCCACTCGGCTAGACCCAAAGCCACTCGGCTAGACCCAAACCCACTCAACTAGACCCAAACCCACTCGGCTACACCCAAACCCACTCGGCTAGACCCAAACCCACTCGTCTAGACCCAAACCCACTCGGCTTGACCCAAACCCACTCGGCTAGACCCAAACCCACTCGGCTAGACCCAAACCCACTCCGCTAGATGCAAACCCACTCGGCTGGACCAAAACCCACTCGGCTAGACCCAAACCCACTCCGCTAGACCCAAACCCACTCGGCTAGACCCAAACCCTCTCGGCTAGACCCAAACCCACTTGGCTAGAACCAAACCCACTCGGCTAGACCCAAACCCACTCGGCTGGTCCCAAACCCACTCGGCTAGACCCAAACCCACTAGGCTAGACCCAAACCCACTCGGCTGGACCCAAACCCACTTGGCTAGAACCAAACCCAATCGGCTAGACCCAAACCCACTCGGCTTGTCCCAAACCCATTCGGCTAGACCCAAACCCACTTGGCTAGACCCAAACCCACTCCGCTTGACCCAAGCCCACTCCGCTAGACCCAAACCCACTCAGCTAGGCGCAAACCCACTCGGCTAGACCCAAACCCACTCGGCTAGACCAAAACCCATTCGGCTAGACCCAAACCCACTCGGCTAGACGCAAACCCACTCGGCAAGACCCAAACCCACTCGGCTAGACCCAAACCCACTCGGCTAGACGATTACCCACTCGGCTAGACCCAAACCCACTTGGCTAGACCCAAACCCACTCTGCTCGATCCAAACCCATTCGGCTAGACCCAAACCCACTCGGCTAGAACCAAACCCACTCGGCTAGACCCCAACCCACTCGGGTAGACCCAAACCCACTCGGCTAGACCCAAACCCACTCGGCTAGACCCAAAGCCACTCGGCTAGACCCAAACCCACTCAGCTAGACCCAAACCCACTCGGCTACACCCAAACCCACTCGGCTGGACCAAAACCCACTCGGCTAGACCCAAACCCACTCCGCTAGACCCAAACCCACTCGGCTAGACCCAAACCCACTCGGCTAGACCCAAACACACACGGCTAGACCCAAACCCACTCAGCTAGACCCAAACCCACTCGGCGAGACCCAAACCCACTCGGCTAGACCCAAACCCACTCGGCTAGACCCTAACCCACTCGGCTAGACCCAAACCCACTCGGCTACACCCAAACCCACTCGGCTACACCCAAAACCACTGCGCTAGACGCAAACCCACTCGGCTGGACCCAAACCCACTCGGCTAGACCCAAACCCACTCCGCTAGACCCAAACCCACTCGGCTAGACCCAAACCCACTCGGCTGGACCCAAACCCACTTGGCTAGACCCAAACCCACTCGGCTGGTCCCAAACCCACTCGGCTAGACCCAAACAGACTCGGCTAGACCCAAACCCACTCGGCTAGAACCAAACCCACTCGGCTAGACCCAAACCCACTCCGCTAGACCCAAACCCACTCCGCTTCACCCAAGCCCACTCCGCTAGACCCAAACCCACTAAGCTAGGCGCAAACCCACTCGGCTAGACCCAAACCCACTCGGCTAGACCAAAACCCATTCGGCTAGACCCAAACCCACTCGGCTAGACGCAAACCCACTCGGCAAGACCCAAACCCACTCGGCTAGACCCAAACCCACTCGGCTAGACGATTACCCACTCGGCTAGACCCAAACCCACTTGGCTAGACCCAAACCCACTCTGCTCGATCCAAACCCATTCGGCTAGACCCAAACCCACTCGGCTACACCCAAACCCACACCGCTAGACCCAAACCCACTCGGCTAGACCCAAACCCACTCGGCTGGACCCAAACCCACTCGGCTAGACCCAAACCCACTCGGCTAGACCCAAACCCACTTGGCTAGACCCAAACCCACTCGGCTAGACCCAAACCCACTCAGCTAGACCCAAACCCACTCGGCTACACCCAAACCCACTCGGCTAGAACCAAACCCACTCGGCAAGACCCCAACCCACTCGGGTAGACCCAAACCCACTCGGCTAGACCCAAACCCACTCGGCTAGACCCACAGCCACTCGGCTAGACCCAAACCCACTCAGCTAGACCCAAACCCACTCGGCTACACCCAAACCCACTCGGCTGGACCAAAACCCACTCGGCTAGACCCAAACCCACTCCGCTAGACCCTAACCCACTCGGCTAGACCCAAACCCACTCGGCTAGACCCAAACCCACTCCGCTACACCCAAACCCACTCCGCTTGACCCAAGCCCACTCCGCTAGACCCAAACCCACTCAGCTAGGCGCAAACCCACTCGGCTAGACCCAAACCCACTCGGCTAGACCAAAACCCATTCGGCTAGACCCAAACCCACTCGGCTAGACGCAAACCCACTCGGCAAGACCCAAACCCACTCGGCCAGACCCAAACCCACTCGGCTAGACGATTACCCACTCGGCTAGACCCAAACCCACTTGGCTAGACCCAAACCCACTCTGCTCGATCCAAACCCATTCGGCTAGACCCAAACCCACTCGGCTACACCCAAACCCACACCGCTAGACCCAAACCCACTCGGCTAGACCCAAACCCACTCGGCTGGATCCAAACCCACTCGGCTAGACCCAAACCCACTCGGCTAGACCCAAACCCACTCGGCTGGACCCAAACCCACTCGGCTAGACCCAAACCCACTCGGCTAGACCCAAACCCACTCGGCTACACCCAAACCCACTCGGCTAGAACCAAACCCACTCGGCTAGACCTCAACCCACTCGGGTAGACCCAAACCCACTCGGCTAGACCCAAACCCACTCGGCTAGACCCAAAGCCACTCGGCTAGACCCAAACCCACTCAGCTAGACCCAAACCCACTCGGCTAGACCCAAACCCACTCGGCTGGTCCCAAGCCCACTCGGCTAGACCCAAACCCACTAGGCTAGACCCAAACCCACTCGGCTGGACCCAAACCCACTTGGGTAGAACCAAACCCACTCGGCTAGACCCAAACCCACTCGGCTGGCCCCAAACCCACTCGGCTAGACCCAAACGGACTCGGCTAGACTCAAACCCACTCGGCTAGAACCAAACCCACTCGGCTATACCCAAACCCACTCGGCTAGACCCAAACCCACTCGGCTAGACCCAAACCCACTCGGCTAGACCCAAACCCACTCGGCTAGACCCAAACCCACTCCGCTAGACCCAAACTCACTCCGCTAGACCCAAGCTCACTCCGCTAGACCCAAACCCACTCAGCTAGGCGCAAACACACTCGGCTAGACCCAAACCCACTCGGCTAGACCAAAACCCGTTCGGCTAGAGCCAAACCCACTCGGCTAGACGCAAACCCACTCGGCAAGACCCAAACCCACTCGGCTAGACCCAAACCCACTCGGCTAGACGATTACCCACTCGGCTAGACCCAAACCCACTTGGCTAGACCCAAACCCACTCTGCTCGATCCAAACCCATTCGGCTAGACCCAAACCCACTCGGCTACACCCAAACCCACACCGCTAGACCCAAACCCACTCGGCTAGACCCAAACCCACTCGGCTGGACCCAAACCCACTCGGCTAGACCCAAACCCACTCGGCTGGACGCAGACGGACTCGGCTAGACCCAAACCCACTCGGCTAGACCCAAACCCACTCGGCTAGACCCTAACCCACTCGGCTTGACCCAAACCCACTCGGCTAGACCCAAACCCACTCGGCTAGACCCAAACCCACTCCACTAGATGCAAACCCACTCGGCTGGACCAAAACCCACTCAGCTAGACCCAAACCCACTGCGCTAGACCCAAACCCACTCGGCTAGACCCAAACCCACTCGGCTAGACCCAAACACACTCGGCTAGACCCAAACCCACTCAGCTAGACCCAAACCCACTCGGCGAGACCCAAACCCACTCGGCTAGACCCAAACCCACTCGGCTAGACCCTAACCCACTCGGCTAGACCCAAACCCACTCGGCTACACCCAAACCCACTCGGCTACACCCAAAACCACTCCGCTAGACCTAAACCCACTTGGCTGGACCCAAACCCACTCGGCTAGACCCAAACCCACTCCGCTAGACCCAAACCCACTCGGCTAGACCCAAACCCACTCGGCTGGACCCAAACCCACTTGGCTAGAACCAAACCCACTCGGCTAGACCCAAACCCACTCGGCTGGTCCCAAACCCACTCGGCTAGACCCAAACCCACTAGGCTAGACCCAAACCCACTCGGCTGGACCCAAACCCACTTGGCTAGAACCAAACCCACTCGGCTAGACCCAAACCCACTCGGCTGGTCCCAAACCCACTCGGCTAGACCCAAACAGACTCGGCTAGACCCAAACCCACTCGGCTAGAACCAAACCCACTCGGTTAGACCCAAACCCACTCGGCTAGACCCAAACCCACTCGGCTAGACCCAAACCCACTCGGCTAGACCCAAACCCACTCGGCTAGACCCAAACCCACTCCGCTAGACCCAAACCCACTCCGCTTCACCCAAGCCCACTCCGCTAGACCCAAACCCACTCAGCTAGGTGCAAACCCACTCGGCTAGACCCAAACCCACTCGGCTAGACCCAAACCCACTCGGCTAGACGATTACCCACTCGGCTAGACCCAAACCCACTTGGCTAGATCCAAACCCACTCGGCTAGACCCAAACCCACTCGGCTACACCCAAACCCACTCGGCTAGAACCAAACCCACTCGGCAAGACCCCAACCCACTCGGGTAGACCCAAACCCACTCGGCTAGACCCAAACCCACTCGGCTAGACCCAAAGCCACTCGGCTAGACCCAAACCCACTCAGCTAGACCCAAACCCACTCGGCTACACCCAAACCCACTCGGCTGGACCAAAACCCACTCGGCTAGACCCAAACCCACTCCGCTAGACCCAAACCCACTCGGCTAGACCCAAACCCACTCGGCTAGACCCAAACACACTCGGCTAGACCCAAACCCACTCAGCTAGACCCAAACCCACTCGGCGAGACCCAAACCCACTCGGCTAGACCCAAACCCACTCGGCTAGACCCTAACCCACTCGGCTAGACCCAAACCCACTCGGCTAGACCCAAACCCACTCCGCTACACCCAAACCCACTCCGCTTGACCCAAGCCCACTCCGCTAGACCCAAACCCACTCAGCTAGGCGCAAACCCACTCGGCTAGACCCAAACCCACTCGGCTAGACCAAAACCCATTCGGCTAGACCCAAACCCACTCGGCTAGACGCAAACCCACTCGGCAAGACCCAAACCCACTCGGCCAGACCCAAACCCACTCGGCTAGACGATTACCCACTCGGCTAGACCCAAACCCACTTGGCTAGACCCAAACCCACTCTGCTCGATCCAAACCCATTCGGCTAGACCCAAACCCACTCGGCTACACCCAAACCCACACCGCTAGACCCAAACCCACTCGGCTAGACCCAAACCCACTCGGCTGGACCCAAACCCACTCTGCTCGATCCAAACCCATTCGGCTAGACCCAAACCCACTCGGCTACACCCAAACCCACACCGCTAGACCCAAACCCACTCGGCTAGACCCAAACCCACTCGGCTGGACCCAAACCCACTCGGCTAGACCCAAACCCACTCGGCTAGACCCAAACCCACTCGGCTGGACCCAAACCCACTCGGCTAGACCCAAACCCACTCGGCTAGACCCAAACCCACTCGGCTACACCCAAACCCACTCGGCTAGAACCAAACCCACTCGGCTAGACCCCAACCCACTCGGGTAGACCCAAACCCACTCGGCTAGACCCAAACCCACTCGGCTAGACCCAAAGCCACTCGGCTAGACCCAAACCCACTCAACTAGACCCAAACCCACTCGGCTACACCCAAACCCACTCGGCTAGACCCAAACCAACTCGTCTAGACCCAAACCCACTCGGCTACACCCAAACCCACTCGGCTAGACCCAAACCCACTTGGCTAGAACCAAACCCACTCGGCTAGACCCAAACCCACTCGGCTAGTCCCAAACCCACTCGGCTGGACGCAGACGGACTCGGCTAGACGCAAACCCACTCGGCTAGACCCAAACCCACTCGGCTTGACCCAAACCCACTCGGCTAGACCCAAACCCACTCGGCTAGACCCAAACCCACTCCGCTAGATGCAAACCCACTCGGCTGGACCAAAACCCACTCGGCTAGACCCAAACCCACTCCGCTAGACCCAAACCCACTCGGCTAGACCCAAACCCTCTCGGCTAGACCCAAACCCACTTGGCTAGAACCAAACCCACTCGGCTAGACCCAAACCCACTCGGCTGGTCCCAAACCCACTCGGCTAGACCCAAACCCACTAGGCTAGACCCAAACCCACTCGGCTGGACCCAAACCCACTTGGCTAGAACCAAACCCACTCGGCTAGACCCAAACCCACTCGGCTGGTCCCAAACCCACTCGGCTAGACCCAAACGGACTCGGCTAGACCCAAACCCACTCGGCTAGACCCAAACCCACTCCGCTAGACCCAAACCCACTCCGCTTGACCCAAGCCCACTCCGCTAGACCCAAACCCACTCAGCTAGGCGCAAACCCACTCGGCTAGACCCAAACCCACTCGGCTAGACCAAAACCCATTCGGCTAGACCCAAACCCACTCGGCTAGACGCAAACCCACTCGGCAAGACCCAAACCCACTCGGCTAGACCCAAACCCACTCGGCTAGACGATTACCCACTCGGCTAGACCCAAACCCACTTGGCTAGACCCAAACCCACTCTGCTCGATCCAAACCCATTCGGCTAGACCCAAACCCACTCGGCTACACCCAAACCCACACCGCTAGACCCAAACCCACTCGGCTAGACCCAACCCCACTCGGCTGGACCCAAACCCACTCGGCTAGACCCAAACCCACTCGGCTAGACCCAAACCCACTCGGCTAGACCCAAACCCACTCGGCTAGACCCAAACCCACTCAACTAGACCCAAACCCACTCGGCTACACCCAAACCCACTCGGCTAGAACCAAACCCACTCGGCTAGACCCCAACCCACTCGGGTAGTCCCAAACCCACTCGGCTAGACCCAAACCCACTCGGCTAGACCCAAAGCCACTCGGCTAGACCCAAACCCACTCAACTAGACCCAAACCCACTCGGCTACACCCAAACCCACTCGGCTAGACCCAAACCCACTCGTCTAGACCCAAACCCACTCGGCTACACCCAAACCCACTCGGCTAGACCCAAACCCACTTGGCTAGAACCAAACCCACTCGGCTAGACCCAAACCCACTCGGCTAGTCCCAAACCCACTCGGCTGGACGCAGACGGACTCGGCTAGACGCAAACCCACTCGGCTAGACCCAAACCGACTCGGCTAGACCCTAACCCACTCGGCTTGACCCAAACCCACTCGGCTAGACCCAAACCCACTCGGCTAGACCCAAACCCACTCCGCTAGATGCAAACCCACTCGGCTGGACCAAAACCCACTCGGCTAGACCCAAACCCACTCCGCTAGACCCAAACCCACTCGGCTAGACCCAAACCCTCTCGGCTAGACCCAAACCCACTTGGCTAGAACCAAACCCACTCGGCTAGACCCAAACCCACTCGGCTGGTCCCAAACCCACTCGGCTAGACCCAAACCCACTAGGCTAGACCCAAACCCACTCGGCTGGACCCAAACCCACTTGGCTAGAACCAAACCCAATCGGCTAGACCCAAACCCACTCGGCTTGTCCCAAACCCACTCGGCTAGACCCAAACGGACTCGGCTAGACCCAAACCCACTCGGCTAGATCCAAACCCACTCCGCTAGACCCAAACCCACTCCGCTTGACCCAAGCCCACTCCGCTAGACCCAAACCCACTCAGCTAGGCGCAAACCCACTCGGCTAGACCCAAACCCACTCGGCTAGACCAAAACCCATTCGGCTAGACCCAAACCCACTCGGCTAGACGCAAACCCACTCGGCAAGACCCAAACCCACTCGGCTAGACCCAAACCCACTCGGCTAGACGATTACCCACTCGGCTAGACCCAAACCCACTTGGCTAGACCCAAACCCACTCTGCTCGATCCAAACCCATTCGGCTAGACCCAAACCCACTCGGCTACACCCAAACCCACACCGCTAGACCCAAACCCACTCGGCTAGACCCAACCCCACTCGGCTGGACCCAAACCCACTCGGCTAGACCCAAACCCACTCGGCTAGACCCAAACCCACTCGGCTAGACCCAAACCCACTCGGCTAGACCCAAACCCACTCAGCTAGACCCAAACCCACTCGGCTACACCCAAACCCACTCGGCTAGAACCAAACCCACTCGGCTAGACCCCAACCCACTCGGGTAGACCCAAACCCACTCGGCTAGACCCAAACCCACTCGGCTAGACCCAAAGCCACTCGGCTAGACCCAAACCCACTCAGCTAGACCCAAACCCACTCGGCTACACCCAAACCCACTCGGCTGGACCAAAACCCACTCGGCTAGACCCAAACCCACTCCGCTAGACCCAAACCCACTCGGCTAGACCCAAACCCACTCGGCTAGACCCAAACACACACGGCTAGACCCAAACCCACTCAGCTAGACCCAAACCCACTCGGCGAGACCCAAACCCACTCGGCTAGACCCAAACCCACTCGGCTAGACCCTAACCCACTCGGCTAGACCCAAACCCACTCGGCTACACCCAAACCCACTCGGCTACACCCAAAACCACTGCGCTAGACGCAAACCCACTCGGCTGGACCCAAACCCACTCGGCTAGACCCAAACCCACTCCGCTAGACCCAAACCCACTCGGCTAGACCCAAACCCACTCGGCTGGACCCAAACCCACTTGGCTAGAACCAAACCCACTCGGCTAGACCCAAACCCACTCGGCTGGTCCCAAACCCACTCGGCTAGACCCAAACCCACTAGGCTAGACCCAAACCCACTCGGCTGGACCCAAACCCACTTGGCTAGAACCAAACCCACTCGGCTAGACCCAAACCCACTCGGCTGGTCCCAAACCCACTCGGCTAGACCCAAACGGACTCGGCTAGACCCAAACCCACTCGGCTAGAACCAAACCCACTCGGCTAGAACCAAACCCACTCGGCTAGACCCAAACCCACTCGGCTAGACCCAAACCCACTCGGCTAGACCCAAACCCACTCGGCTAGACCCAAACCCACTCCGCTAGACCCAAACCCACTCCGCTAGACCCAAGCCCACTCCGCTAGACCCAAACCCACTCAGTTAGGCGCAAACCCACTCGGCTAGACCCAAACCCACTCGGCTAGACCAAAACCCATTCGGCTAGACCCGAACCCACTCGGCTAGACGCAAACCCACTCGGCAAGACCCAAACCCACTCGGCTAGACCCAAACCCACTCGGCTAGACGATTACCCACTCGGCTAGACTCAAACCCACTTGGCTAGACCCAAACCCACTCTGCTCGATCCAAACCCATTCGGCTAGACCCAAACCCACTCGGCTACACCCAAACCCACACCGCTAGACCCAAACCCACACCGCTAGACCCAAACCCACTCGGCTGGACCCAAAACCACTCGGCTAGACCCAAACCCACTCGGCTAGACCCAAACCCACTCGGCTAGACCCAAACCCACTCGGCTAGACCCAAACCCACTCAGCTAGACCCAAACCCACTCAGCTACACCCAAACCCACTCGGCTAGAACCAAACCCACTCGGCTAGACCCCAACCCACTCGGGTAGACCCAAACCCACTCGGCTAGACCCAAACCCACTCGGCTAGACCCAAAGCCACTCGGCTAGACCCAAACCCACTCAGCTAGACCCAAACCCACTCGGCTAGACCCAAACCCACTCGGCTACACCCAAACCCACTCGGCTAGACCCAAACCCACTCGGCTACACCCAAACCCACTCGGCTAGACCCAAACCCACTCGGCTAGACCCAAACCCACTCGGCTAGACCCAAACCCACTCGGCTAGACCCTAACCCACTCGGCTTGACCCAAACCCACTCGGCTAGACCCAAACCCACTCGGCTAGACCCAAACCCACTCCGTTAGACGCAAACCCACTCGGCTGGACCCAAACCCACTCGGCTAGACCCAAACCCACTCGGCTAGACCCAAACACACTCGCCTCGACCCAAACCCACTCAGCTAGACCCAAACCCACTCGGCTACACCCAAACCCACTCGGCTAGACACAAACCCACTCGGCTACACCCCAAACCACTCGGGTAGACCCAAACCCACTCGGCTAGACCCAATCCCACTCAGCTAGACCCAAACCCACTCGGCTAGACCCAAACCCACTCGGCTAGACCCAAACCCACTCGGCAACACCCAAACCCACTTGGCTAGACCGAAACCCACTCGGCTAGACACAAACCCACTCGGCTGCACCCAAACCCACACCGCTAGCCCAAACCCACTCGGCTAGACCCAAACCCACTCGGCTGGACCCAAACCCACTCGGCTAGACCCAAACCCACTCGGCTAGACCCAAACCCACTCGGCTAGACCCAAACCCACTCGGCTAGACCCAAACCCACTCGGCTAGACGATTACCCACTCGGCTAGACTCAAACCCACTTGGCTAGACCCAAACCCACTCTGCTCGATCCAAACCCATTCGGCTAGACCCAAACCCACTCGGCTACACCCAAACCCACACCGCTAGACCCAAACCCACACCGCTAGACCCAAACCCACTCGGCTGGACCCAAAACCACTCGGCTAGACCCAAACCCACTCGGCTAGACCCAAACCCACTCGGCTAGACCCAAACCCACTCGGCTAGACCCAAACCCACTCAGCTAGACCCAAACCCACTCAGCTACACCCAAACCCACTCGGCTAGAACCAAACCCACTCGGCTAGACCCCAACCCACTCGGGTAGACCCAAACCCACTCGGCTAGACCCAAACCCACTCGGCTAGACCCAAAGCCACTCGGCTAGACCCAAACCCACTCAGCTAGACCCAAACCCACTCGGCTAGACCCAAACCCACTCGGCTACACCCAAACCCACTCGGCTAGACCCAAACCCACTCGGCTACACCCAAACCCACTCGGCTAGACCCAAACCCACTCGGCTAGACCCAAACCCACTCGGCTAGACCCAAACCCACTCGGCTAGACCCTAACCCACTCGGCTTGACCCAAACCCACTCGGCTAGACCCAAACCCACTCGGCTAGACCCAAACCCACTCCGTTAGACGCAAACCCACTCGGCTGGACCCAAACCCACTCGGCTAGACCCAAACCCACTCGGCTAGACCCAAACACACTCGCCTCGACCCAAACCCACTCAGCTAGACCCAAACCCACTCGGCTACACCCAAACCCACTCGGCTAGACACAAACCCACTCGGCTACACCCCAAACCACTCGGGTAGACCCAAACCCACTCGGCTAGACCCAATCCCACTCAGCTAGACCCAAACCCACACGGCTAGACCCAAACCCACTCGGCTAGACCCAAACCCACTCGGCAACACCCAAACCCACTTGGCTAGACCGAAACCCACTCGGCTAGACACAAACCCACTCGGCTGCACCCAAACCCACACCGCTAGCCCAAACCCACTCGGCTAGACCCAAACCCACTCGGCTGGACCCAAACCCACTCGGCTAGACCCAAACCCACTCGGCTAGACCCAAACCCACTCGGCTAGACCCAAACCCACTCGGCTAGACCCAAACCCACTCGGCTAGACCCAAACCCACTCCACTAAACCCAAACCCACTCGGCTAGACCCAAACCCACTCGGCTAGACCCAAACCCACTCGGCTAGAGCCAAACCCAATCGGCTAGACCCAAACCCACACCGCTAGACCCAAACCCACTCAGCTAGACCCCAACCCACTCGGGTAGACCCAAACCCACTCGGCTAGACCGAAACCCACTCGGCTAGACCCAAACCCACTCGGCTAGACGATTACCCACTTGGCTAGACCCAAACCCACTCGGCTAGACCGAAACCCACTCTGCTCGATCCAAACCCATTCGGCTAGACCCAAACCCACTCGGCTGCACCCAAACCCACACCGCTAGATCCAAACCCACTCGGCTAGACCCAAACCCACTCGGCTGGACCCAAACCCACTCGGCTAGACCCAAACCCACTCGGCTAGACCCAAACCCACTCGGCTAGACCCAAACCCACTCGGCACGACCCAAACCCCCTCGGCTAGACCCAAACCCAATCGGCTAGACCCAAACCCACTCGGCTAGACCCAAACCCACTACACTAAACCCAAACCCACTCGGCTAGACCCAAACCCACTCGGCTAGACCCAAACCCACTCGGCTAGAGCCAAACCCAATCGGCCAGACCCAAACCCACTCAGCCAGACCCAAACCCACTCGGCTACACCCAAACCCACTCGGCTAGAACCAAACCCACTCGGCTAGACCCCAACCCACTCGGGTAGACCCAAACCGACTCGGCTAGACCCAAACCCACTCGGCTAGACCCAAAGCCACTCGGCTAGACCCAAACCCACTCAGCTAGACCCAAACCCACTCGGCTACACCCAAACCCACTCGGCTAGACCCAAACCCACTCGGCTAGACCCAAACCCACTCGGCTACACCCAAACCCACTCGGCTAGACCCAAACCCACTTGGCTAGAACCAAACCCACTCGGCTAGACCCAAACCCACTCGGCTAGTCCCAAACCCACTCGGCTGGACCCAGACGGACTCGGCTAGACCCAAACCCACTCGGCTAGACCCAAACCCACTTGGCTAGACCCTAACCCACTCGGCTTGACCCAAACCCACTCGGCTAGACCCAAACCCACTCGGCTAGACCCAAACCCACTCCGTTAGACGCAAACCCACTCGGCTGGACCCAAACCCACTCGGCGAGACCCAAACCCACTCGGCTAGACCCAAACACACTCGCCTCGACCCAAACCCACTCAGCTAGACCCAAACCCACTCGGCTACACCCAAACCCACTCGGCTAGACACAAACCCACTGGGCTACACCCCAACCCACTCGGGTAGACCCAAACCCACTCGGCTAGACCCAAACCCACTCAGCTAGACCCAAACCCACTCGGCTAGACCCAAACCCACTCGGCTAGACCCAAACCCACTCGGCAACACCCAAACCCACTTGGCTAGACCGAAACCCACTCGGCCAGACACAAACCCACTCGGCTGCACCCAAACCCACACCGCTAGACCCAAACCCACTCGGCTAGACCCAAACCCACTCGGCTGGACCCAAACCCACTCGGCTAGACCCAAACCCACTCGGCTAGACCCAAACCCACTCGGCTAGAACCAAACCCACTCGGCTAGACCCAAACCCACTCGGCTAGACCCAAACCCACTCCACTAAACCCAAACCCACTCGGCTAGACCCAAACCCACTCGGCTAGACCCAAACCCACTCGGCTAGAGCCAAACCCAATCGGCTAGACCCAAACCCACACCGCTAGACCCAAACCCACTCAGCTAGACTCCAACCCACTCGGGTAGACCCAAACCCACTCGGCTAGACCGAAACCCACTCGGCTAGACCCAAACCCACTCGGCTAGACGATTACCCACTTGGCTAGACCCAAACCCACTTGGCTAGACCAAAACCCACTCTGCTCGATCCAAACCCATTCGGCTAGACCCAAACCCACTCGGCTGCACCCAAACCCACACCGCTAGATCCAAACCCACTCGGCTAGACCCAAACCCACTCGGCTGGACCCAAACCCACTCGGCTAGACCCAAACCCACTCGGCTAGACCCAAACCCACTCGGCTAGACCCAAACCCACTCGGCACGACCCAAACCCACTCGGCTAGACCACCTCTCACTCGGCTAGACCCAAACCCACTCGGCTAGACCCAAACCCACTACACTAAACCCAAACCCACTCGGCTAGACCCAAACCCACTCGGCTAGACCCAAACCCACTCGGCTAGAGCCAAACCCAATCGGCTAGACCCAAACCCACACCGCTAGACCCAAACCCACTCGGCTAGACCCAAACCCACTCGGCTAGACCCAAGCCCACTCGGCTATACCCAAAACCACTGGCTAGACCCAAACCCACTCGGCTAGACCCAAACCCACTCGGCTAGACTCAAACCCACTCGGCTAGAACCAAACCCACTCGGCTAGACCCAAACCCACTCGGCTAGACCCAAACCCACTCGGCTGGACCCAAACCCACTCGGCTGCACCCAAACCCACTCGGCTAGACCCAAACCCACTCGGCTAGACCCAAACCCACTCGGCACGACCCAAACCCACTCGGCTAGACCCAAACCCACTCGGCTAGACCCAAACCCACTCGGCTAGACCCAAACCCACTACACTAAACCCAAACCCACTCGGCTAGACCCAAACCCACTCGGCTAGACACAAACCCACTCGGCTAGACCCCAACCCACTCGGGCAGACCCAAACCCACTCGGCTAGACCCAAACCCACTCGGCTAGACCCAAACCCACTAGGCTAGACCCAAACCCACTCGGCTACACCCAAACCCACTCGGCTAGACCCAAACCCACTCAGCTGGACCCAAACCCACTCGGCTAGACCCAAACCCACTCGGCACGACCCAAACCCACTCGGCTAGACCCAAACCCACTCGGCTAGACCCAAACCCACTCGGCTAGACCCAAACCCACTCGGCTAGACCCAAACCCACTCCACTAAACCCAAACCCACTCGGCTAGACCCAAACCCACTCGGCTAGACGCAAACCCACTCGGCTAGAGCCAAACCCAATCGGCTAGACCCAAACCCACACCGCTAGACCCAAACCCACTCGGCTAGACCCAAACCCACTCGGCTAGACCCAAACCCACTCGGCTATACCCAAACCCACTTGCTAGACCCAAACCCACGCGGCTAGACCTAAACCCACTCGGCAAGACCCAAACCCACTCGGCTAGAACCAAACCCACTCGGCTAGACCCAAACCCACTCCGCTAGACCCAAACCCACTCGGCTAGACCCAATACCACTCGGCTAGACCCAATACCCACTCGGCTAGACCCAAACCCAATCGGCTAGACCCAAACCCACTCGGCTAGACCCAAACCCACTCGGCTAGACCCAAACCACTCGGCTAGACCCAAACACACTCGGCTAGACCCAAACCCACTCAGCTAGACCCAAACCCACTCGGCTACACCCAAACCCACTCGGCTAGACACAAACCCACTCGGCTAGACCCCAACCCACTCGGGTAGACCCATACCCACTCGGCTAGACCCATACCCACTCGGCTAGACCCAAACCCACTCGGCTAGACCCAAACCCACTCGGCTAGACCCAAACCCACTCGGCTATACCCAAACCCACTTGCTAGACCCAAACCCACTCGGCTATACCCAAACCCACTTGCTAGACCCAAACCCACTCGGCTAGGCCTAAACCCACTCGGCTAGACCCAAACCCACTCGGCTAGAACCAAACCCACTCGGCTAGACACAAACCCACTCCGCTAGACCCAAACCCACTCGGCTAGACCCAAAACCACTCGGCTAGACCCAAACACACTCGGCTAGACCCAAACCGACTCGGCTACACCCAAACCCACTCGGCTAGACACAAACCCACTCGGCTAGACCCCAACCCACTCGGGTAGACCCATACCCACTCGGCTAGACCCAAACCCAATCGGCTAGACCCAAACCCACTCGGCTAGACCCAAACCCACTCGGCTAGACCCAAACCACTCGGCTAGACCCAAACACACTCGGCTAGACCCAAACCCACTCAGCTAGACCCAAACCCACTCGGCTACACCCAAACCCACTCGGCTAGACACAAACCCACTCGGCTAGACCCCAACCCACTCGGGTAGACCCATACCCACTCGGCTAGACCCAAACCCACTCGGCTAGACCCAAACCCACTCGGCTAGACCCAAACCCACTCGGCTAGACCCAAACCCACTCGGCTACACCCAAACCCACTCGGCTAGACCCAAACCCACTCGGCTAGACACAAACCCAATCTGCTACACCCAAACCCACTCGGCTAGACCCAAACCCACTCGGCTAGACCCCAACCCACTCAGCTAGACCCAAAGCCCCTCGGCTAGACCCAACCCCACTCGGCTAGACCCAAACCCACTCGGCTACACCCAAACCCACTCGGCCAGACACAAACCCACTCGGCTGGACCCAAACCCACTCGGCTAGACCCAAACCCGCTCGGCTAGACCCAAACCCACTTGGCTAGAACCAAACCCACTCGGCTAGACCCAAACCCAGTTGGCTAGATCCAAACCCACTCGGATAGACCCAAACCCCATCGGCGAGACCGAAACACACACGGCTAGACCCAAACCCACTCAGCTAGACCCAAACCCACTCGGCTACACCCAAACCCACTCGGCTACACCCAAAACCACTCCGCTAGACACAAACCCACTCGGCTACACCCAAACCCACTCGGCTAGACCCAAACCCACTCAGCTAGACCCAAACCCACTCGGCTAGACCCAAACCCACTCGGCTGGACCCAAACCCGCTTGGCTAGGACCAAACCCACTCGGCTAGACCCAAACCCACTCGGCTGGTCCCAAACCCACTCGGCTAGACCCAAACGGACTCGGCTAGACCCAAACCCACTCGGCTAGGACCAAACCCACTCGGCTAGACCCAAACCCACTCGGCTAAACCCAAACCCACTCAGCTAGACCCAAACCCACTCGGCTAGACCCAAACCCACTCGGCTAGACCCAAACCCACTCCGCTAGACACAAACCCTATCCGCGAGACCCAAGCCCACTCCGCTAGACCCAAACCCACTCAGCTAGGCGCAAACCCACTCGGCTAGACCCAAACCCACTCGGCTAGACCAAAACCCATTCGGCTAGACCCAAACCCACTCGGCTAGACCCAAACCCACTCGGCAAGACCCAAACCCACTCGGCTAGACCCAAACGCACTCGGCTAGACGATTACCCACTCGGCTAGACCCAAACCCAGTTGGCTACACCCAAACCCACTCGGCTAGACCCAAACCCACTCAGCTAGACCCAAACCCACTCGGCTAGACCCAAACACTCTCGGCACGACCCAAACCCACTCGGCTAGACTCAAACCCACTCGGCTAGACGATTACCCACTCGGCTAGACCCAAACCCACTTGGCTAGACCCAAACCCACTCTGCTCGATCCAAACCCATTCGGCTAGACCCAAACCCACTCGGCTACACCCAAACCCACACCGCTAGACCCAAACCCACTCGGCTAGACCCAAACCCACTCGGCTGGACCCAAACCCACTCGGCTAGACCCAAACCCACTCGGCTAGACCCAAACCCACTCGGCTAGACCCAAACGGACTCGGCTAGACCCAAACCCACTCGGCTAGGACCAAACCCACTCGGCTAGACCCAAACCCACTCGGCTAAACCCAAACCCACTCAGCTAGACCCAAACCCACTCGGCTAGACCCAAACCCACTCGGCTAGACCCAAACCCACTCCGCTAGACCCAAACCCTATCCGCGAGACCCAAGCCCACTCCGCTAGACCCAAACCCACTCAGCTAGGCGCAAACCCACTCGGCTAGACCCAAACCCACTCGGCTAGACCAAAACCCATTCGGCTAGACCCAAACCCACTCGGCTAGACCCAAACCCACTCGGCAAGACCCAAACCCACTCGGCTAGACCCAAACGCACTCGGCTAGACGATTACCCACTCGGCTAGACCCAAACCCAGTTGGCTACACCCAAACCCACTCGGCTAGACCCAAACCCACTCAGCTAGACCCAAACCCACTCGGCTAGACCCAAACACTCTCGGCACGACCCAAACCCACTCGGCTAGACTCAAACCCACTCGGCTAGACGATTACCCACTCGGCTAGACCCAAACCCACTTGGCTAGACCCAAACCCACTCTGCTCGATCCAAACCCATTCGGCTAGACCCAAACCCACTCGGCTACACCCAAACCCACACCGCTAGACCCAAACCCACTCGGCTAGACCCAAACCCACTCGGCTGGACCCAAACCCACTCGGCTAGACCCAAACCCACTCGGCTAGACCCAAACCCACTCGGCTACACCCAAACCCACTCGGCTAGACCCAAACCCACTTGGCTATACACAAACCCACTCTGCTACACCCAAACCCACTCGGCTAGACCCAAACCCACTCGGCTAGACCCCAAACCACTCAGCTAGACCCAAAGCCACTCGGCTAGACCCAACCCCACTCGGCTAGACCCAAACCCACTCGGCTACACCCAAACTCACTCGGCTAGACCCAAACCCACTCGGCTAGACCCAAACCCACTTGGCTAGAACCAAACCCACTCGGCTGGACCCAAACCCAGTTGGCTAGATCCAAACCCACTCGGATAGACCCAAACCCCCTCGGCTAGACCGAAACACACACGGCTAGACCCAAACCCACTCGGCTAGACCCAAACCCACTCGGCTACACCCAAACCCACTCGGCTACACCCAAAACCACTGCGCTAGACACAAACCCACTCGGCTACACCCAAACCCACTCGGATAGACCCAAACCCACTCAGCTAGACCCAAACCCACTCGGCTGGACCCAAACCCACTCGGCTGGACCCAAACCCACTTGGCTAGAACCAAACCCACTCGGCTAGACCCAAACCCACTCGGCTGGTCCCAAACCCACTCGGCTAGACCCAAACGGACTCGGCTAGACCCAAACCCACTCGGCTAGAACCAAACACACTCGGCTAGACCCAAACCCACTCGGCTAGACCAAAACCCATTCGGCTAGACCCAAACCCACTCGGCTAGACCCAAACCCACTCGGCAAGACCCAAACCCACTCGGCTAGACCCAAACCCACTCGGCTAGACGATTACGCACTCGGCTAGACCCAAACCTACTTGGCTACACCCAAACCCACTCGGCTAGACCCAAAGCCACTCAGCTAGACCGAAACCCACTCGGCTAGACCCAAACCCTCTCGGCACGACCCAAACCCACTCGGCTAGACTCAAACCCACTCGGCTAGACGATTACCCACTCGGCTAGACCCAAACCCACTTGGCTAGACCCAAACCCACTCTGCTCGATCCAAACCCATTCGGCTAGACCCAAACCCTCTCGGCTACACCCAAACCCACACCGCTAGACCCAAACCCACTCGGCTAGACCCAAACCCACTCAGCTGGACCCAAACCCACTCGGCTAGACCCAAACCCACTCGGCTGGACCCAAACCCACTCGGCTAGACCCAAACCCACTCGGCTAGACCCAAACCCACTCAGCTAGACCCAAACCCACTCGGCTACACCCAAACCCACTCGGCTAGAACCAAACTCACTCGGCTAGACCCCAACCCACTCGGGTAGACCCCAACCCACTCGGCTAGACCCAAACCCACTCGGCTAGACCCAAAGCCACTCGGCTAGACCCAAACCCACTCGGCTAGACCCAAACCCACTCGGCTACACCCAAACCCACTCGGGTAGACCCAAACCCACTCGGCTAGACCCAAACCCACTCGGCTGGACCCAAACCCACTCGGCTAGACCCAAACCCACTCGGCTAGAACCAAACCCACTCGGCTAGACCCAAACCCACTCGGCTAGTCCCAAACCCACTCGGCTAGACCCAAACCCACTCGGCTAGACCCAAACCCACTCGGCTAGACCCTAACCCACTCGGCTTGACCCAAACCCACTCGGCTAGACCCAAACCCACTCGGCTAGACCCAAACCCACTCCGATAGACGCAAACCCACTCGGCTGGACCCAAACCCACTCGGCTAGACCCAAACCCACTCCGCTAGACCCAAACCCACTCGGCTAGACCCAAACCCACTCGGCTAGACCCAAACACACTCGGCTAGACCCAAACCCACTCAGCTAGACACAAACCCACTCGGCTACACCCAAACCCACTCGGCTAGACACAAACCCACTCGGCTAGACCCCAACCCACTCGGGTAGACCCAAACCCACTCGGCTAGACCCAAACCCACTCGGCTAGACCCAACCCCACTCGGCTAGACCCAAACCCACTCGGCTACACCCAAACCCACTCGGCTAGACCAAAACCCACTCGGCTAGACCCAAACCCACTCGGCTAGACCCAAACCCACTCGGCTAGACCCAAACACACTCGGCTAGACCCAAACCCACTCAGCTAGACCCAAACCCACTCGGCTACACCCAAACCCACTCGGCTAGACACAAACGCACTCGGCTAGACCCCAACCCACTCGGGTAGACCCAAACCCACTCGGCTAGACCGAAACCCACTCGGCTAGACCCAAACCCACTCGGCTAGACCCAAACCCACTCGGCTAGACCTAAACCCACTCGGCTACACCCAAACCCACTCGGCTAGACCGAAACCCACTCGGCTAGACACAAACCCACTCGGCTACACCCAAACCCACTCGGCTACACCCAAAACCACTCCGCTAGACACAAACCCACTCGGCTACACCCAAACCCACTTGGCCAGACCCAAACCCACTCAGCTAGACGCAAACCCACTCGGCTAGACCCAAACCCACTCGGCTAGACCCAAAACCACTTGGCTAGAACCAAACCCACTCGGCTAGACCCAAACCCACTCGGCTAGTCCCAAACCAACTCGGCTAGACCCAAACGGACTCGGCTAGACCCAAACCCACTCGGCTAGAACCAAACCCACTCGGCTAGACCCAAACCCACTCGGCTAGACCCAAACCCACTCGGCTAGACCCAAACCCACTCGGCTAGACCCAAACCCACTCCGCTAGACCCAAACCCACTCCGCTAGACCCAATCCCACTCCGCTAGACCCAAGCCCACTCCGCTACACCCAAACCCACTCAGCTAGACGCAAACCCACTCGGCTAGACCCAAACCCACTCGGCTAGACCAAAACCCATTCGGCTAGACCCAAACCCACTCGGCTAGACCCAAACCCACTCGGCAAGACCCAAACCCACTCGGCTAGACCCAAACCCACTCGGCTAGACGATTACCCACTCGGCTAGACCCAAACCCACTCGGCTAGACCCAAACCCACTCTGCTCGATCCAAACCCATTCGGCTAGACCCAAACCCACTCGGCTACACCCAAACCCACACCGCTAGAGCCAAACCCACTCGGCTAGACCCAAACCCACTCGGTTGGACCCAAACCCACCCGGCTAGACCCAAACCCACTCGGCTAGACACAAACCCACTCGTCTAGACCCAAACCCACTCGGCTAGACGCAAACCCACTCGGCTAGACCCAAACCCACTCGGCTACACCCAAACCCACTCGGCTAGAACAAAACCCACTCGGCTAGACCCCAACCCACTCGGGTAGACCCAAACCCACTCGGCTAGACCCAAACCCACTCGGCTAGACCCAAAGCCACTCGGCTAGACCCAAACCCACTCGGCTAGACCCAAACCCACTCGGCTACACCCAAACCCACTCGGCTAGACCCAAACCCACTCGGCTAGACCCAAACCCACTCGGCTAGACCCAAACCCACTCGGCTAGACCCAAACCCACTTGGCTAGAACCAAACCCACTCGGCTAGACCCAAACCCACTCGGCTAGTCCCAAACCCACTCGGCTAGACCCAAACGGACTCGGCTAGACCCAAACCCACTCGGCTAGAACCAAACCCACTCGGCTAGACCCAAACCCACTCGGCTAGACCCTAACCCACTCGGCTTGACCCAAACCCACTCGGCTAGACCCAAACCAACTCTGCTAGACCCAAACCCACTCCGCTAGACGCAAACCCACTCACCTGGACCCAAACCCACACGGCTAGACCAAAACCCATTCGGCTAGACCCAAACCCACTCGGCTAGACCCAAACCCACTCGGCAAGACCCAAACCCACTCGGCTAGACCCAAACCCACTCGGCTAGACGATTACCCACTCGGCTAGACCCAAACCCACTCGGCTAGACCCAAACCCACTCGGCTAGACGATTACCCACTCGGCTAGACCCAAACCCACTCGGCTAGACCCAAACCCACTGGGCTAGACCCAAACCCACTCGGATAGACCCAAACCCACTCGGCTAGACCCAAACCCACTCGGCTAGACCCAAACCCACTCGGCTAGACCCAAACCCACTCGGCTAGACCCAAACCCACTCGGCTAGACCCAAACCCACTCGGCTAGACCCAAACCCACTCGGCTAGACCCAAACCCACTCGGCTAGACCCAAACCCACTCGGCTAGACCCAAACCCACTCGGCTAGACCCAAACCCACTCGGCTACACCCAAACCCGCTCGGCTAGACCCAAACCCACTCGGCTAGACCCCAACGCACTCGGCTAGACCCAAACCCTCTCGGCTAGACCCAAACCCACTCGGCTAGACCCAAACCCACTCGGCTAGACCCAAACCCACTCAGCTAGACCCAAACCCACTCGGCTAGACCCAAACCCACTCGGCTAGTCCCAAAGCCACTCGGCTACACCCAAACCCACTCGGCTAGACCCAAACCCACTCGGCTACACCCAAACCGACTCGGCTAGTCCCAAACCCACTTGGCTAGACACAAACCCACTCGGCTAGACCCAAACCCGCTCGGCTAGACACAAACCCTCTCGGATAGACCGAAACCGATTCGGCTAGACCCAAATCCACTCGGATAGACCCAAACCCACTCGGCTAGACCCAAACCCACTCGGCTAGACCTAAACCCACTCGGCTAGACACAAACCCTCTCGGATAGACCGAAACCGATTCGGCTAGACCCAAACCCACTCGGCTAGACCCAAACCCACTCGGCAACACCCAAAGCCACTCGGCTACACCCAAACCCACTCGGCTAGACCCAAACCCACTCGGCTGCACCCAAACCGACTCGGGTAGACCCAAACCCACTTGGCTAGACACAAACCCACTCGGCTAGACCCAAACCCCCTCGGCTAATCACAAACCCTCTCGGATAGACCCAAACCCACTCAGCTAGACCCCAACGCACTCGGCTAGACCCAAACCCACTCGGCTAGACCCAAACCCACTCGGCAAGACCAAAACCCACTCGGCTTGACCCAAACCGACTCGGCTAGATGATTACCCACTCGGCTAGACCCAAACCCAGGCGGCTAGCCCAAACCCACTGGGCTCAACCCAAACCCACTCGGCTAGACGCAAACCCACTCGGCTGGACCCAAACCCACTCGGCTAGACCAAAACCCATTCCGCTAGACCCAAACCCACTCGGCTAGACCCAAACCCACTCGGCAAGACCCAAACCCACTCGGCTAGACCCAAACCCACTCGGCTAGACCCAAACCCACTGAGCTAGACCCAAACCCACTCGGCTACACCCAAACCCACTCGGTTAGACCCAAACCCACTCGGCTAGACCCCAACCCACTCGGCTAGACCCAAACCCTCTCGGCTAGACCCAAACCCACTCGGCTAGACCCAAACCCACTCGGCTAGACCCAAACCCACTCGGCAAGACCCAAACCCACTCGGCTAGACCCAAACCCACTCGGCTAGACGATTACCCACTCGGCTAGACCCAAACCCACTCGGCTAGACCCAAACCCACTCGGCTAGACGATTACCCACTCGGCTAGACGATTACCCACTCGGCTAGACCCAAACCCACTCTGCTCGATCCAAAGCCACTCGGCTACACCCAAACCCACTCGGTTAGACCCAAACCCACTCCGCTAGACCCCAACCCACTCGGCTGGACCCAAACCCTCTCGGCTAGACCCAAACCCACTCGGCTCGACCCAAACCCACTCGGCTAGATCCAAACCCACTCGGCTAGACCCAAACCCACCCGGCTACACCCAAACCCACTCGGCTAGACCTAAACCCACTTGGCTGGACACAAACCCACTCGGCTACACCCAAACCCACTCGGCTAGACCCAAACCCACTCGGCAAGACCCAAACCCACTCGGCTAGACCCAAACCCACTCGGCTAGACGATTACCCACTCGGCTAGACCCAAACCCACTCGGCTAGACCCAAACCCATTCTGCTCGATCCAAACCCATTCGGCAAGACCCAAACCCACTCGGCTACACCCAAACCCACACCGCTTGACCCAAACCTTCTCGGCTAGACCCAAACCCACTCGGCTGGACCCAAACCCACTCGGCTAGACCCAAACCCACTCGGCTAGACCCAAACCCACTCGGCTAGACCCAAACCAACTCGGCTCGACCCAAACCCACTCGGCTAGACCCTAACCCACTCGGCTAGACCCAAACCCACTCGGCTAGACCCAAACCCACTCGGCTAGACCCAAACCCACTCGGCTAGACCCAAACCCACTCGGCTAGACCCAAACCCACTCCGCTAGACCCAAACCCACTCGGCTACACCCAAACCCACTCGGCTAGACCCAAACCCACTCGGCTAGACCCAAACTCACTCGGCTAGACCCTAACCCACTCAGCTAGACCCAAACCCACTCGGCTACACCCAAACCCACTCGGCTAGACCCAAACCCACTCGGCTAGACCCCAACCCACTCGGCTAGACCCAAACCCTCTCGGCTAGACCCAAACCCACGGCTAGACCCAAACCCACTCGGCTAGACCCAAATCCACTCGGCTAGACCCAAACCCACTCGGCTGCACCCAAACCCACTCGGCTGGACCCAAACCCACTTGGCTAGACACAAACCCACTCGGCTACACCCAAACCCACTCGGCTAGACTCAAACCCACTCAGCTAGACCCCAACCCACTCGGCTACACCCAAACCCACTCGGCTAGACCCAAACCCACTCGGCAAGACCAAAACCCACTCGGCTAGACCCAAACCGACTCGGCTAGATGATTACCCACTCGGCTAGACCCAAACCCACGCGGCTAGACCCAAACCCACTCGGCTCAACCCAAACCCACTCGGCTAGACGCAAACCCACTCGGCTGGACCCAAACCCACTCGGCTAGACCAAAACCCATTCCGCTAGACCCAAACCCACTCGGCTAGACCGAAACTCACTCGGCAAGACCCAAACCCACTCGGCTAGACCCAAACCCACTCGGCTAGACCCAAACCCACTGAGCTAGACCCAAACCCACTCGGCTACACCCAAACCCACTCGGTTAGACCCAAACCCACTCGGCTAGACCCCAACCCACTCGGCTAGACCCAAACCCTCTCGGCTAGACCCAAACCCACTCGGCTACACCCAAACCCACTCGGCTAGACCCAAACCCACTTGGCTAGACACAAACCCACTCGGCTACACCCAAACCCACTCGGCTTGACCCAAACCCACTCGGCTAGACCCCAACCCACTCGGCTAGACCCAAACCCACTCGGCTAGACCCAAACCCACTCGGCTAGACCCAAAGCCACTCGGCTACACCCAAACCCACTCGGCTAGACCCAAACCAACTCGGCTGCACCCAAACCGACTCGGGTAGACCCAAACAAACTTGGCTAGACACAAACCCACTCGGCTAGACCCAAACCCCCTCGGCTAAACACAAACCCTCTCGGATAGACCCAAACCCACTCAGCTAGACCCCAACCCACTCGGCTAGACCCAAACCCACTCGGCTAGACCCAAACCCACTCGGCAAGACCAAAACCCACTCGGCTAGACCCAAACCGACTCGGCTAGATGATTACCCACTCGGCTAGACCCAAACCCACGCGGCTAGACCCAAACCCACTCGGCTCAACCCAAACCCACTCGGCTAGACGCAAACCCACTCGGCTGGACCCAAACCCACTCGGCTAGACCAAAACCCATTCCGCTAGACCCAAACCCACTCGGCTAGACCGAAACTCACTCGGCAAGACCCAAACCCACTCGGCTAGACCCAATCCCACTCGGCTAGACCCAAACCCACTGAGCTAGACCCAAACCCACTCGGCTACACCCAAACCCACTCGGTTAGACCCAAACCCACTCGGCTAGACCCCAACCCACTCGGCTAGACCCAAACCCTCTCGGCTAGACCCAAACCCACTCGGCTACACCCAAACCCACTCGGCTAGACCCAAACCCACTTGGCTAGACACAAACCCACTCGGCTACACCCAAACCCACTCGGCTTGACCCAAACCCACTCGGCTAGACCCAAACCCACTCGGCTGCACCCAAACCCACTCGGCTGGACCCAAACCCACTTGGCTAGACACAAACCCACTCGGCTACACCCAAACCCACTCGGCTAGACTCAAACCCACTCAGCTAGACCCCAACCCACTCGGCTACACCCAAACCCACTCGGCTAGACCCAAACCCACTCGGCAAGACCAAAACCCACTCGGCTAGACCCAAACCGACTCGGCTAGATGATTACCCACTCGGCTAGACCCAAACCCACGCGGCTAGACCCAAACCCACTCGGCTCAACCCAAACCCACTCGGCTAGACGCAAACCCACTCGGCTGGACCCAAACCCACTCGGCTAGACCAAAACCCATTCCGCTAGACCCAAACCCACTCGGCTAGACCGAAACTCACTCGGCAAGACCCAAACCCACTCGGCTAGACCCAAACCCACTCGGCTAGACCCAAACCCACTGAGCTAGACCCAAACCCACTCGGCTACACCCAAACCCACTCGGTTAGACCCAAACCCACTCGGCTAGACCCCAACCCACTCGGCTAGACCCAAACCCTCTCGGCTAGACCCAAACCCACTCGGCTACACCCAAACCCACTCGGCTAGACCCAAACCCACTTGGCTAGACACAAACCCACTCGGCTACACCCAAACCCACTCGGCTTGACCCAAACCCACTCGGCTAGACCCCAACCCACTCGGCTAGACCCAAACCCACTCGGCTAGACCCAAACCCACTCGGCTAGACCCAAAGCCACTCGGCTACACCCAAACCCACTCGGCTAGACCCAAACCAACTCGGCTGCACCCAAACCGACTCGGGTAGACCCAAACAAACTTGGCTAGACACAAACCCACTCGGCTAGACCCAAACCCCCTCGGCTAAACACAAACCCTCTCGGATAGACCCAAACCCACTCAGCTAGACCCCAACCCACTCGGCTAGACCCAAACCCACTCGGCTAGACCCAAACCCACTCGGCAAGACCAAAACCCACTCGGCTAGACCCAAACCGACTCGGCTAGATGATTACCCACTCGGCTAGACCCAAACCCACGCGGCTAGACCCAAACCCACTCGGCTCAACCCAAACCCACTCGGCTAGACGCAAACCCACTCGGCTGGACCCAAACCCACTCGGCTAGACCAAAACCCATTCCGCTAGACGCAAACCCACTCGGCTAGACCGAAACTCACTCGGCAAGACCCAAACCCACTCGGCTAGACCCAAACCCACTCGGCTAGACCCAAACCCACTGAGCTAGACCCAAACCCACTCGGCTACACTCAAACCCACTCGGTTAGACCCAAACCCACTCGGCTAGACCCCAACCCACTCGGCTAGACCCAAACCCTCTCGGCTAGACCCAAACCCACTCGGCTACACCCAAACCCACTCGGCTAGACCCAAACCCACTTGGCTAGACACAAACCCACTCGGCTACACCCAAACCCACTCGGCTTGACCCAAACCCACTCGGCTAGACCCCAACCCACTCGGCTAGACCCAAACCCACTCGGCTAGACCCAAACCCACTCGGCTAGACCCAAAGCCACTCGGCTACACCCAAACCCACTCGGCTAGACCCAAACCCACTCGGCTGCACCCAAACCGACTCGGGTAGACCCAAACAAACTTGGCTAGACACAAACCCACTCGGCTAGACCCAAACCCCCTCGGCTAAACACAAACCCTCTCGGATAGACCCAAACCCACTCAGCTAGACCCCAACCCACTCGGCTAGACCCAAACCCACTCGGCTAGACCCAAACCCACTCGGCAAGGCCAAAACCCACTCGGCTAGACCCAAACCGACTCGGTAGATGATTACCCACTCGGTTAGACCCAAACCCAGGCGGCTAGCCCAAACCCACTCGGCTCAACCCAAACCCACTCGGCTAGACGCAAACCCACTCGGCTGGACCCAAACCCACTCGGCTAGACCAAAACCCATTCCGCTAGACCCAAACCCACTCGGCTAGACCCAAACCCACTCGGCAAGACCCAAACCCACTCGGCTAGACCCAAACCCACTCGGCTAGACCCAAACCCACTGAGCTAGACCCAAACCCACTCGGCTACACCCAAACCCACTCGGTTAGACCCAAACCCACTCGGCTAGACCACAACCCACTCGGCTAGACCCAAACCCTCTCGGCTAGACCCAAACCCACTCGGCTAGACCCAAACCCACTCGGCTAGACCCAAACCCACTCGGCTAGACCCAAACCCACTCGGCTACACCCAAACCCACTCGGCTAGACCCAAACCCACTTGGCTAGACACAAACCCACTCGGCTACACCCAAACCCACTCGGCTAGACCCAAACCCACTCGGCTAGACCCCAACCCACTCGGCTAGACCCAAACCCACTCGGCTAGACCCAAAGCCACTCGGCTACACCCAAACCCACTCGGCTAGACCCAAACCCACTCGGCTACACCCAAACCGACTCGGGTAGACCCAAACCCACTTGGCTAGACACAAACCCACTCGGCTAGACCCAAACCCCCTCGGCTAGACCCAAACCCTCTCGGCTAGACCCAAACCCACTCGGCTAGACCCAAACCCACTCGGCTAGACTCAAACCCACTCGGCTAGACTCAAACCCACTCGGCTAGACCCAAACCCACTCGGCTACACCCAAATCCACTCGGCTAGACCCAAACCCACTTGGCTAGACACAAACACACGCGGCTACACCCAAACCCACTCGGCTAGACCCAAACCCACTCGGCTAGACCCCAACCCACTCGGCTAGACCCAAACCCACTCGGCTAGACCCAAACCCACTCGGCTACACCCAAAGCCACTCGGCTACACCCAAACCCACTCGGCTAGACCCAAACCCACTTGGCTACACCCACACCGACTCGGGTAGACCCAAACCCACTTGGCTAGACGCAAACCCACTCGGCTAGACCCAAACCCCCTCGGCTAAACACAAACCCTCTCGGATAGACCGAAACCGATTCGGCTAGACCCAAACCCACTCGGATAGACCCAAACCCACTCGGCTAGACCCAAACCCACTCGGCTAGACCCAAACCCACTCGGCTAGACACAAACCCACTCGGCTAGACACAAACCCTCTCGGATAGACTGAAACCGATTCGGCTAGACCCAAACCCACTCGGCTAGACCCAAACCCACTCGGCTACACCCAAACCCACTCCGCTAGACCCAAACCCACTCGGCTAGACCCAAACCCACTCGGCTAGACCCAAACCCACTCGGCAAGACCCAAACCCACTCGGCTAGACCCAAACCCACTCGGCTAGATGATTACCCACTCGGCTAGACCCAAAACCACGCGGCTAGACCCAAACCCACTCGGCTCAACCCAAACCCACTCGGCTAGATCCAAACACACTCGGCTACACCCATACCCACACCGCCAGACTCAAACCCACTCGGCTAGACCCAAACCCACTCGGCTGGACCCAAACCCACTCGGCTAGACCCAAACCCACTCGGCTGGACACAAACCCACTCGGCTACACCCAAACCCACTCGGCTAGACCCAAACCCACTTGGCTAGACACAAACCCACTCGGCTACACCCAAACCCACTCGGCTAGACCCAAACCCACTCAGCTAGACCCCAACCCACTCGGCTAGACCCAAACCCACTCGGCTAGACCCAAACCCACTCGGCAAGACCAAAACCCACTCGGCTAGACCCAAACCGACTCGGCTAGATGATTACCCACTCGGCTAGACCCAAACCCACGCGGCAATACCCAAACCCACTCGGCTCAACTCAAACCCACTCGGCTAGACCAAAACCCATTCCGCTAGTCCCAAACCCACTCGGCTACACCCAAACCCACTCGGCAAGACCCAAACCCACTCGGCTAGACCCAAACCCACTCGGCTAGACCCAAACCCACTGAGCTAGACCCAAACCCACTCGGCTACACCCAAACCCACTCGGTTAGACCCAAACCCACTCGGCTAGACCCCAACCCACTCGGCTAGACCCAAACCCTCTCGGCTAGACCCAAACCCACTCGGCTAGATCCAAACCCACTCGGCTAGACCCAAACCCACTCGGCTACACCCAAACCCACTCCGCTAGGCCCAAACCCACTCGGCTAGACCCAAACCCTCTCCGCTAGACACAAACCCACTCGGCTTCACCCAAACCCACTTGGATAGACCCAAACCCACTCGGCTAGACCCAAACCCACTCGGCTAGACCCAAACCCACTCGGCTAGACCCAAACCCACTTGGCTAGAACCAAACCCACTCGGCTAGACCCAACCCCACTCGGCTACTCCCAAACCCACTCGGCTAGACCCAAACGTACTCGGCTAGACCCAAACCCACTCGGCTAGAACCAAACCCACTCGGCTAGACCCAAACCCACTCGGCTAGACCCAAACCCACTCGGCTATACCCAAACCCACTCGGCTAGACCCAAATCCACTCGGATAGACCCAAACCCACTCAGCTAGACCCAAACCCACTCCGCTAGAGGCAAACCCACTCCGCTAGACCCAAACCCACTCCGCTAGACCCAAACCCACTCGGCTAGACCGAAACCCACAAGGCTAGACCCAAACGCACTCGGCTAGACCCAAACCCATTCGGCTTGACCCAAACCCACTCGGCTAGACCCAAACCCACTCGGCTAGATGATTACCCACTCGGCTACACCCAAACCCACGCGGCTAGACCCAAACCCACTCGGCTCAACTCAAACCCACTCCGCTAGACCAAAACCCATTCCGCTAGACCCAAACCCACTCGGCTAGACCCAAACCCACTCGGCAAGACCCAAACCCACTCGGCTAGACCCAAACCCACTCGTCTATACCCAAACCCACTGAGCTAGACCCAAACCCACTCGGCTACACCCAAACCCACTCGGTTAGACCCAAACCCACTCGGCTAGACCCCAACCCACTCGGCTAGACCCAAACCCTCTCGGCTAGACCCAAACCCACTCGGCTAGATCCAAACCCACTCGGCTAGACCCAAACCCACTCGGCTACACCCAAACCCACTCCGCTAGGCCCAAACCCACTCGGCTAGACCCAAACCCTCTCCGCTAGACACAAACCCACTCGGCTTCACCCAAACCCACTTGGATAGACCCAAACCCACTCGGCTAGACCCAAACCCACTCGGCTAGACCCAAACCCACTCGGTTAGACCCAAACCCACTTGGCTAGAACCAAACCCACTCGGCTAGACCCAACCCCACTCGGCTACTTCCAAACCCACTCGGCTAGACCCAAACGTACTCGGCTAGACCCAAACCCACTCGGCTAGAACCAAACCCACTCGGCTAGACCCAAACCCACTCGGCTAGACCCAAACCCACTCGGCTAGACCCAAACCCACTCAGCTGGACCCAAACCCACTCGGCTATACCCAAACCCACTCGGCTAGACCCAAACCCACTCGGATAGACCCAAACCCACTCGGCTGGACCCAAACCCACTCGGATAGACCAAAACCCACTCTGCTAGACCCAAACCCACTCGGCTAGACCCAAACCCACTCGGCTAGATTCAAACACTCTCGGCTAGACCCAAACCCACTCGGCTAGACCGAAACCCACTCGGCTACACCCAAACCCTCTCCGCTAGACACAAACCCACTCGGCTTCACCCAAACCCACTTGGCTAGACCCAAACCCACTCGGCTAGACCCAAACCCACTCGGCTAGACCCAAACCCACTCGGCTAGACCCAAACCCACTTGGCTAGAACCAAACCCACTCGGCTAGACACAACCCCACTCGGCTACTCCAAACCCACTCGGTTAGACCCAAACGGACTCGGCTAGACCCAAACCCACTTGGCGAGAACCAAAACCAATCGGCTAGACCCAAACCCACTCGGCTAGACCCAAACCCACTCGGCAAGACCCAAACCCACTCGGCTAGATCCAAACCCACTCGGCTAGACCCAAACCCACTCGGATAGACCCAAACCCACTCAGCTAGACCCAAACCAACTCGGCTACACCCAAACCCTCTCCGCTAGACACAAACCCACTCGGCTTCACCCAAACCCACTTGGCTAGACCCAAACCCACTCGGCTAGACCCAAACCCACTCGGCTAGACCCAAACCCACTCGGCTAGACCCAAACCCACTCGGCTAGACCCAAACCCACTCGGCTAGACCCAAACCCACTCGAATAGACCCAAACCCACTCGGCTAGACCCAAACCCACTCGGCTAGACCCAAACCCACTCGGCTAGATCCAAACCCACTTGGCTAGACCCAAACCCACTCGGATAGACATAAACCCACTCCGCTAGACCCAAATCCACTCCGCTACACCCAAACCCACTCGGCTAGACCCAAACCCATTCGGCTAGACCCAAACACACTCCGCTAGCCCCAAACCCACTCCGCTAGATGCAAACCCACTCCGCTAGACCCAAACCCACTCCGCTAGACCCAAACCCACTCCGCTAGACCGAAACCCACTAGGCTAGACCCAAACGCACTCGGCTAGACCCAAACCCACTCGGCTGGACCCAAACCCACTCAGCTAGACCCAAACCCACTCGGCTAGACCCAAACCCACTCGGCTAGACCCAAACCCACTCGGCTAGACCCAAACCCACTCGGCTGGACCCAAACCCACTCGGCTAGACCCAAACCCATTCGACTAGACCCAAACCCACTCGGCTAGACCAAAACCCACTCGGCTACTCCTAAACCCACTCGCCTAGACCCAAACCCACTCGGCTAGACCCAAACCCACTCGGCTAGACCCAAACCCACTCGGCTAGACCCAAACCCACTCGGCTAGACCCAAACCCACTCGAATAGACCCAAACCCACTCGGCTAGACCCAAACCCACTCGGCTAGACCCAAACCCACTCGGCTCGACCCAAACCCAATCGGCTAGACCCAAACCCACTCGGCTCGTCCCAAACCCACTCGGCTAGACCCAAACCCACTCGGCTAGACCCAAACCCACTCGGCGAGACTCAAACCCACTCGGCTAGACCCAAACCCATTCGGCTAGACCCAAACCCACTTGGCTTGACCCAAACCCACTAGGCTTGACCCAAACCCACTCGGCTAGACCCAAACCCAATCCGCTAGACCCAAACCCACTCCACTAGACCCAAACCCACTCGGCTAGACCCAAACCCACTCGGCTAGACCCAAACACACTCGGCTGGACCCAAACCCACTCGGCGAGACCCAAACCCACTCGGCTACACCCAAACCCACTCCGCTAGACACAAACCCACTCGGCTTCACCCAAACCCACTTGGCTAGACCCAAACCCACTCGGCTAGACCCAAACCCACTCGGCTAGACCGAAACCCACTCGGCTAGACCCAAACCCACTTGGCTAGACCCAAACCCACTCGGCTAGACCCAAACCCACTGAGCTAGACCCAAACCCACTCGGCTACACCCAAACCCACTCGGTTAGACCCAAACCCACTCGGCTAGACCCCAACCCACTCGGCTAGACCCAAACCCTCTCGGCTAGACCCAAACCCACTCGGCTAGATCCAAACCCACTCGGCTAGACCCAAACCCACTCGGCTACACCCAAACCCACTCCGCTAGGCCCAAACCCACTCGGCTAGACCCAAACCCTCTCCGCTAGACACAAACCAACTCGGCTTCACCCAAACCCACTTGGATAGACCCAAACCCACTCGGCTAGACCCAAACCCACTCGGCTAGACCCAAACCCACTCGGCTAGACCCAAACCCACTTGGCTAGAACCAAACCCACTCGGCTAGACCCAACCCCACTCGGCTACTCCCAAACCCACTCGGCTAGACCCAAACGTACTCGGCTAGACCCAAACCCACTCGGCTAGAACCAAACCCACTCGGCTAGACCCAAACCCACTCGGCTAGACCCAAACCCACTCGGCTATACCCAAACCCACTCGGCTAGACCCAAATCCACTCGGATAGACCCAAACCCACTCAGCTAGACCCAAACCCACTCCGCTAGAGGCAAACCCACTCCGCTAGACCCAAACCCACTCCGCTAGACCCAAACCCACTCGGCTAGACCGAAACCCACAAGGCTAGACCCAAACGCACTCGGCTAGACCCAAACCCATTCGGCTTGACCCAAACCCACTCGGCTAGACCCAAACCCACTCGGCTAGATGATTACCCACTCGGCTACACCCAAACCCACGCGGCTAGACCCAAACCCACTCGGCTCAACTCAAACCCACTCCGCTAGACCAAAACCCATTCCGCTAGACCCAAACCCACTCGGCTAGACCCAAACCCACTCGGCAAGACCCAAACCCACTCGGCTAGACCCAAACCCACTCGTCTATACCCAAACCCACTGAGCTAGACCCAAACCCACTCGGCTACACCCAAACCCACTCGGTTAGACCCAAACCCACTCGGCTAGACCCCAACCCACTCGGCTAGACCCAAACCCTCTCGGCTAGACCCAAACCCACTCGGCTAGATCCAAACCCACTCGGCTAGACCCAAACCCACTCGGCTACACCCAAACCCACTCCGCTAGGCCCAAACCCACTCGGCTAGACCCAAACCCTCTCCGCTAGACACAAACCCACTCGGCTTCACCCAAACCCACTTGGATAGACCCAAACCCACTCGGCTAGACCCAAACCCACTCGGCTAGACCCAAACCCACTCGGTTAGACCCAAACCCACTTGGCTAGAACCAAACCCACTCGGCTAGACCCAACCCCACTCGGCTACTTCCAAACCCACTCGGCTAGACCCAAACGTACTCGGCTAGACCCAAACCCACTCGGCTAGAACCAAACCCACTCGGCTAGACCCAAACCCACTCGGCTAGACCCAAACCCACTCGGCTAGACCCAAACCCACTCAGCTGGACCCAAACCCACTCGGCTATACCCAAACCCACTCGGCTAGACCCAAACCCACTCGGATAGACCCAAACCCACTCGGCTGGACCCAAACCCACTCGGATAGACCAAAACCCACTCTGCTAGACGCAAACCCACTCGGCTAGACCCAAACCCACTCGGCTAGATTCAAACACTCTCGGCTAGACCCAAACCCACTCGGCTAGACCGAAACCCACTCGGCTACACCCAAACCCTCTCCGCTAGACACAAACCCACTCGGCTTCACCCAAACCCACTTGGCTAGACCCAAACCCACTCGGCTAGACCCAAACCCACTCGGCTAGACCCAAACCCACTCGGCTAGACCCAAACCCACTTGGCTAGAACCAAACCCACTCGGCTAGACACAACCCCACTCGGCTACTCCAAACCCACTCGGTTAGACCCAAACGGACTCGGCTAGACCCACACCCACTTGGCTAGAACCAAAACCAATCGGCTAGACCCAAACCCACTCGGCTAGACCCAAACCCACTCGGCAAGACCCAAACCCACTCGGCTAGATCCAAACCCACTCGGCTAGACCCAAACCCACTCGGATAGACCCAAACCCACTCAGCTGGACCCAAACCAACTCGGCTACACCCAAACCCTCTCCGCTAGACACAAACCCACTCGGCTTCACCCAAACCCACTTGGCTAGACCCAAACCCACTCGGCTAGACCCAAACCCACTCGGCTAGACCCAAACCCACTCGGCTAGACCCAAACCCACTCGGCTAGACCCAAACCCACTCGGCTAGACCCAAACCCACTCGAATAGACCCAAACCCACTCGGCTAGACCCAAACCCACTCGGCTAGACCCAAACCCACTCGGCTAGATCCAAACCCACTCGGCTAGACCCAAACCCACTCGGATAGACACAAACCCACTCCGCTAGACCCAAATCCACTCCGCTACACCCAAACCCACTCGGCTAGACCCAAACCCATTCGGCTAGACCCAAACACACTCCGCTAGCCCCAAACCCACTCCGCTAGATGCAAACCCACTCCGCTAGACCCAAACCCACTCCGCTAGACCCAAACCCACTCCGCTAGACCGAAACCCACTAGGCTAGACCCAAACGCACTCGGCTAGACCCAAACCCACTCGGCTGGACCCAAACCCACTCAGCTAGACCCAAACCCACTCGGCTAGACCCAAACCCACTCGGCTAGACCCAAACCCACTCGGCTAGACCCAAACCCACTCGGCTAGACCCAAACCCACTCGGCTAGACCCAAACCCATTCGACTAGACCCAAACCCACTCGGCTAGACCAAAACCCACTCGGCTACTCCTAAACCCACTCGCCTAGACCCAAACCCACTCGGCTAGACCCAAACCCACTCGGCTAGACCCAAACCCACTCGGCTAGACCCAAACCCACTCGGCTAGACCCAAACCCACTCGAATAGACCCAAACCCACTCGGCTAGACCCAAACCCACTCGGCTAGACCCAAACCCACTCGGCTCGACCCAAACCCACTCGGCTAGACCCAAACCCACTCGGCTCGTCCCAAACCCACTCGGCTAGACCCAAACCCACTCGGCTAGACCCAAACCCACTCGGCGAGACTCAAACCCACTCGGCTAGACCCAAACCCATTCGGCTAGACCCAAACCCACTTGGCTTGACCCAAACCCACTAGGCTTGACCCAAACCCACTCGGCTAGACCCAAACCCAATCCGCTAGACCCAAACCCACTCCACTAGACCCAAACCCACTCGGCTAGACCCAAACCCACTCGGCTAGACCCAAACACACTCGGCTGGACCCAAACCCACTCGGCGAGACCCAAACCCACTCGGCTACACCCAAACCCACTCCGCTAGACACAAACCCACTCGGCTTCACCCAAACCCACTTGGCTAGACCCAAACCCACTCGGCTAGACCCAAACCCACTCGGCTAGACCGAAACCCACTCGGCTAGACCCAAACCCACTTGGCTAGAACCAAACCCACTCAGCTAGACCCAACCCCACTCGGCTAGTCCCAAACCCACTCGGCTAGACCCAAACGGACTCGGCTAGACCCAAACCCACTCGGCTAGAACCAAACCCACTCGGCTACACCCAAACCCACTCGGCTAGACCCAAACCCACTCGGCTAGACCCAAACCCACTCGGCTGGACCCAAACCCACTCGGCTATACCCAAACCCTCTCGGCAAGACCCAAACCCACTCGGCTAGACCCAAACCCACTCCGCTAGACCCAAACCCACTCCGCTATACCCAAACCCACTCCGCTAGACACAAACCCACTCGGCTAGACCCAAACCCACTCGGCTGGACCCAAACCCACTCGGATAGACCAAAACCCACTCGGCTAGACCCAAACCCACTCGGCTAGACCCAAACCCATTCGGCTAGACCCAAACCCACTCGGCTGGATACAAACCCACTAGGCTAGTCCCAAACCCACACGGCTAGACCCAAACCCACTCGGCTAGACCCAAACCCACTCAGCTAGACCCAAACCCACTCGGCTAGACCCAAACCCACTCCGCTAGACCCAAATCCACTCCGCTACACCCAAACCCACTCGGCTAGACCCAAACCCATTCGGCTAGACCCAAACACACTCCGCTAGACCCAAACCCACTCCGCTAGACGCAAACCCACTCCGCTAGTCCCAAACCCACTCCGCTAGATGCAAACCCACTCCGCTAGACCCAAACCCACTCCGCTAGACCCAAACCCACTCCGCTAGACCGAAACCCACTAGGCTAGACCCAAACGCACTCGGCTAGACCCAAACCCACTCGGCTGGACCCAAACCCACTCAGCTAGACCCAAACCCACTCGGCTAGACCCAAACCCACTCGGCTAGACCCAAACCCACTCGGCTAGACCCAAACCCACTCGGCTAGACCCAAACCCACTCCACTAAACCCAAACCCACTCGGCTAGACCCAAACCCACTCGGCTAGACGCAAACCCACTCGGCTAGAGCCAAACCCAATCGGCTAGACCCAAACCCACACCACTAGACCCAAACCCACTCGGCTAGACCCAAACCCACTCGGCTAGACCCAAACCCACTCGGCTATACCCAAACCCACTTGCTAGACCCAAACCCACGCGGCTAGACCTAAACCCACTCGGCAAGACCCAAACCCACTCGGCTAGAACCAAACCCACTCGGCTAGACCCAAACCCACTCCGCTAGACCCAAACCCACTCGGCTAGACCCAATACCACTCGGCTAGACCCAAACACACTCGGCTAGACCCAAACCCAGTCAGCTAGACCCAAACCCACTCGGCTACACCCAAACCCACTCGGCTAGACACAAACCCACTCGGCTAGACCCCAACCCACTCGGGTAGACCCATACCCACTCGGCTAGACCCAAACCCAATCGGCTAGACCCAAACCCACTCGGCTAGACCCAAACCCACTCGGCTAGACCCAAACCACTCGGCTAGACCCAAACACACTCGGCTAGACCCAAACCCACTCAGCTAGACCCAAACCCACTCGGCTACACCCAAACCCACTCGGCTAGACACAACCCACTCGGCTAGACCCCAACCCACTCGGGTAGACCCATACCCACTCGGCTAGACCCATACCCACTCGGCTAGACCCAAACCCACTCGGCTAGACCCAAACCCACTCGGCTAGACCCAAACCCACTCGGCTAAACCCAAACCCACTCGGCTACACCCAAACCCACTCGGCTATACCCAAACCCACTTGCTAGACCCAAACCCACTCGGCTAGGCCTAAACCCACTCGGCTAGACCCAAACCCACTCGGCTAGAACCAAACCCACTCGGCTAGACACAAACCCACTCCGCTAGACCCAAACCCACTCGGCTAGACCCAAAACCACTCGGCTAGACCCAAACACACTCGGCTAGACCCAAACCCACTCGGCTACACCCAAACCCACTCGGCTAGACACAAACCCACTCGGCTAGACCCCAACCCACTCGGGTAGACCCATACCCACTCGGCTAGACCCAAACCCAATCGGCTAGACCCAAACCCACTCGGCTAGACCCAAACCCACTCGGCTAGACCCAAACCACTCGGCTAGACCCAAACACACTCGGCTAGACCCAAACCCACTCAGCTAGACCCAAACCCACTCGGCTACACCCAAACCCACTCGGCTAGACACAAACCCTCTCGGCTAGACCCCAACCCACTCGGGTAGACCCATACCCACTCGGCTAGACCCAAACCCACTCGGCTAGATCCAAACCCACTCGGCTAGACTCAAACCCACACGGCTAGACCCAAACCCACTCGGATAGACCCAAACCCACTCGGCCAGACACAAACCCACTCGGCTGGACCCAAACCCACTCGGCTAGACCCAAACCCGCTCGGCTAGACCCAAACCCACTTGGCTAGAACCAAACCCACTCGGCTAGACCCAAACCCAGTTGGCTAGATCCAAACCCACTCGGATAGACCCAAACCCCATCGGCGAGACCGAAACACACACGGCTAGACCCAAACCCACTCAGCTAGACCCAAACCCACTCGGCTACACCCAAACCCACTCGGCTACACCCAAAACCACTCCGCTAGACACAAACCCACTCGGCTACACCCAAACCCACTCGGCTAGACCCAAACCCACTCAGCTAGACCCAAACCCACTCGGCTCGACCCAAACGGACTCGGCTAGACCCAAACCCACTCGGCTAGGACCAAACCCACTCGGCTAGACCCAAACCCACTCGGCTAAACCCAAACCCACTCAGCTAGACCCAAACCCACTCGGCTAGACCCAAACCCACTCGGCTAGACCCAAACCCACTCCGCTAGACCCAAACCCTATCCGCTAGACCCAAGCCCACTCCGCTAGACCCAAACCCACTCAGCTAGGCGCAAACCCACTCGGCTAGACCCAAACCCACTCGGCTAGACCAAAACCCATTCGGCTAGACCCAAACCCACTCGGCTAGACCCAAACCCACTCGGCAAGACCCAAACCCACTCGGCTAGACCCAAACGCACTCGGCTAGACGATTACCCACTCGGCTAGACCCAAACCCAGTTGGCTACACCCAAACCCACTCGGCTAGACCCAAACCCACTCAGCTAGACCCAAACCCACTCGGCTAGACCCAAACACTCTCGGCACGACCCAAACCCACTCGGCTAGACTCAAACCCACTAGGCTAGACGATTACCCACTCGGCTAGACCCAAACCCACTTGGCTAGACCCAAACCCACTCTGCTCGATCCAAACCCATTCGGCTAGACCCAAACCCACTCGGCTACACCCAAACCCACACCGCTAGACCCAAACCCACTCGGCTACACCCAAACCCACTCGGCTACACCCAAAACCACTGCGCTAGACACAAACCCACTCGGCTACACCCAAACCCACTCGGATAGACCCAAACCCACTCAGCTAGACCCAAACCCACTCGGCTGGACCCAAACCCACTCGGCTGGACCCAAACCCACTTGGCTAGAACCAAACCCACTCGGCTAGACCCAAACCCACTCGGCTGGTCCCAAACCCACTCGGCTAGACCCAAACGGACTCGGCTAGACCCAAACCCACTCGGCTAGAACCAAACACACTCGGCTAGACCCAAACCCACTCGGCTAGACCCAAATCCACTCGGCTAGACCCAAACCCACTCGGCTAGACCCAAACCCACTCGGCTAGACCCAAACCCACTCCGCTAGACCCAAACCCACTCCGCTAGACCCAAGCCCAATCGGCTAGACCCAAACCCACTCAGCTAGGTGCAAACCCACTCGGCTAGACCCAAACCCACTCGGTTAGACCAAAACCCATTCGGCTAGACCCAAACCCACTCGGCTAGACCCAAACCCACTCGGCAAGACCCAAACCCACTCGGCTAGACCCAAACCCACTCGGCTAGACGATTACGCACTCGGCTAGACCCAAACCTACTTGGCTACACCCAAACCCACTCGGCTAGACCCAAAGCCACTCAGCTAGACCGAAACCCACTCGGCTAGACCCAAACCCTCTCGGCACGACCCAAACCCACTCGGCTAGACTCAAACCCACTCGGCTAGACGATTACCCACTCGGCTAGACCCAAACCCACTTGGCTAGACCCAAACCCACTCTGCTCGATCCAAACCCATTCGGCTAGACCCAAACCCACTCGGCTACACCCAAACCCACACCGCTAGACCCAAACCCACTCGGCTAGACCCAAACCCACTCAGCTGGACCCAAACCCACTCGGCTAGACCCAAACCCACTCGGCTGGACCCAAACCCACTCGGCTAGACCCAAACCCACTCGGCTAGACCCAAACCCACTCAGCTAGACCCAAACCCACTCGGCTACACCCAAACCCACTCGGCTAGAACCAAACCCACTCGGCTAGACCCCAACCCACTCGGGTAGACCCCAACCCACTCGGCTAGACCCAAACCCACTCGGCTAGACCCAAAGCCACTCGGCTAGACCCAAACCCACTCGGCTAGACCCAAACCCACTCGGCTACACCCAAACCCACTCGGCTAGACCCAAACCCACTCGGCTAGACCCAAACCCACTCGGCTGGACCCAAACCCACTCGGCTAGACCCAAACCCACTCGGCTAGAACCAAACCCACTCGGCTAGACCCAAACCCACTCGGCTAGTCCCAAACCCACTCGGCTAGACCCAAACCCACTCGGCTAGACCCAAACCCACTCGGCTAGACCCTAACCCACTCGGCTTGACCCAAACCCACTCGGCTAGACCCAAACCCACTCGGCTAGACCCAAACCCACTCCGATAGACGCAAACCCACTCGGCTGGACCCAAACCCACTCGGCTAGACCCAAACCCACTCCGCTAGACCCAAACCCACTCGGCTAGACCCAAACCCACTCGGCTAGACCCAAACACACTCGGCTAGACCCAAACCCACTCAGCTAGACACAAACCCACTCGGCTACACCCAAACCCACTCGGCTAGACACAAACCCACTCGGCTAGACCCCAACCCACTCGGGTAGACCCAAACCCACTCGGCTAGACCCAAACCCACTCGGCTAGACCCAACCCCACTCGGCTAGACCCAAACCCACTCGGCTACACCCAAACCCACTCGGCTAGACCAAAACCCACTCGGCTAGACCCAAACCCACTCGGCTAGACCCAAACCCACTCGGCTAGACCCAAACACACTCGGCTAGACCCAAACCCACTCAGCTAGACCCAAACCCACTCGGCTACACCCAAACCCACTCGGCTAGACACAAACCCACTCGGCTAGACCCCAACCCACTCGGGTAGACCCAAACCCACTCGGCTAGACCCAAACCCACTCAGCTAGACCCAAACCCACTCGGCTAGACCCAAACCCACTCGGCTAGACCTAAACCCACTCGGCTACACCCAAACCCACTCGGCTAGACACAAACCCACTCGGCTAGACCCCAACCCACTCGGGTAGACCCATACCCACTCGGCTAGACCCAAACCCACTCGGCTAGACCCAAAACCACTTGGCTAGAACCAAACCCACTCGGCTAGACCCAAACCCACTCGGCTAGTCCCAAACCAACTCGGCTAGACCCAAACGGACTCGGCTAGACCCAAACCCACTCGGCTAGAACCAAACCCACTCGGCTAGACCCAAACCCACTCGGCTAGACCCAAACCCACTCGGCTAGACCCAAACCCACTCGGCTAGACCCAAACCCACTCCGCTAGACCCAAACCCACTCCGCTAGACCCAAACCCACTCGGCTAGACCCAAACCCACTCGGCTAGACGATTACCCACTCGGCTAGACCCAAACCCACTCGGCTAGACCCAAACCCACTCTGCTCGATCCAAACCCATTCGGCTAGACCCAAACCCACTCGGCTACACCCAAACCCACACCGCTAGAGCCAAACCCACTCGGCTAGACCCAAACCCACTCGGCTGGACCCAAACCCACCCGGCTAGACCCAAACCCACTCGGCTAGACACAAACCCACTCGTCTAGACCCAAACCCACTCGGCTAGACGCAAACCCACTCGGCTAGACCCAAACCCACTCGGCTACACCCAAACCCACTCGGCTAGAACCAAACCCACTCGGCTAGACCCCAACCCACTCGGGTAGACCCAAACCCACTCGGCTAGACCCAAACCCACTCGGCTAGACCCAAAGCCACTCGGCTAGACCCAAACCCACTCGGCTAGACCCAAACCCACTCGGCTACACCCAAACCCACTCGGCTAGACCCAAACCCACTCGGCTAGACCCAAACCCACTCGGCTAGACCCAAACCCACTCGGCTAGACCCAAACCCACTTGGCTAGAACCAAACCCACTCGGCTAGACCCAAACCCACTCGGCTAGTCCCAAACCCACTCGGCTAGACCCAAACGGACTCGGCTAGACCCAAACCCACTCGGCTAGAACCAAACCCACTCGGCTAGACCCAAACCCACTCGGCTAGACCCTAACCCACTCGGCTTGACCCAAACCCACTCGGCTAGACCCAAACCCACTCTGCTAGACCCAAACCCACTCCGCTAGACGCAAACCCACTCACCTGGACCCAAACCCACACGGCTAGACCAAAACCCATTCGGCTAGACCCAAACCCACTCGGCTAGACCCAAACCCACTCGGCAAGACCCAAACCCACTCGGCTAGACCCAAACCCACTCGGCTAGACGATTACCCACTCGGCTAGACCCAAACCCACTCGGCTAGACCCAAACCCACTCGGCTAGACGATTACCCACTCGGCTAGGCCCAAACCCACTCGGCTAGACCCAAACCCACTGGGCTAGACCCAAACCCACTCGGATAGACCCAAACCCACTCGGCTAGACCCAAACCCACTCGGCTAGACCCAAACCCACTCGGCTAGACCCAAACCCACTCGGCTAGACCCAAACCCACTCGGCTAGACCCAAACCCACTCGGCTAGACCCAAACCCACTCGGCTGGACCCAAACCCACTCGGCTAGACCCAAACCCACTCGGCTAGACCCAAACCCACTCGGCTAGACCCAAACCCACTCGGCTACACCCAAACCCGCTCGGCAAGACTCAAACCCACTCGGCTAGACCCCAACGCACTCGGCTAGACCCAAACCCTCTCGGCTAGACCCAAACCCACTCGGCTAGACCCAAACCCACTCGGCTAGACCCAAACCCACTCAGGTAGACCCAAACCCACTCGGCTAGACCCAAACCCACTCGGCTAGTCCCAAAGCCACTCGGCTACACCCAAACCCACTCGGCTAGACCCAAACCCACTCGGCTACACCCAAACCGACTCGGCTAGTCCCAAACCCACTTGGCTAGACACAAACCCACTCGGCTAGACCCAAACCCGCTCGGCTAGACACAAACCCTCTCGGATAGACCGAAACCGATTCGGCTAGACCCAAATCCACTCGGATAGACCCAAACCCACTCGGCTAGACCCAAACCCACTCGGCTAGACCCAAACCCACTCGGCTAGACCTAAACCCACTCGGCTAGACACAAACCCTCTCGGATAGACCGAAACCGATTCGGCTAGACCCAAACCCACTCGGCTAGACCCAAACCCACTCGGCTACACCCACAGCCACTCGGCTACACCCAAACCCACTCGGCTAGACGCAAACCCACTCGGCTGCACCCAAACCGACTCGGGTAGACCCAAACCCACTCGGCTACACCCAAACCCACTCGGCTAGACACAAACCCACTCGGCTAGACCCCAACCCACTCGGGTAGACCCATACCCACTCGGCTAGACCCAAACCCAATCGGCTAGACCCAAACCCACTCGGCTAGACCCAAACCCACTCGGCTAGACCCAAACCACTCGGCTAGACCCAAACACACTCGGCTAGACCCAAACCCACTCAGCTAGACCCAAACCCACTCGGCTACACCCAAACCCACTCGGCTAGACACAAACCCTCTCGGCTAGACCCCAACCCACTCGGGTAGACCCATACCCACTCGGCTAGACCCAAACCCACTCGGCTAGATCCAAACCCACTCGGCTAGACTCAAACCCACACGGCTAGACCCAAACCCACTCGGATAGACCCAAACCCACTCGGCCAGACACAAACCCACTCGGCTGGACCCAAACCCACTCGGCTAGACCCAAACCCGCTCGGCTAGACCCAAACCCACTTGGCTAGAACCAAACCCACTCGGCTAGACCCAAACCCAGTTGGCTAGATCCAAACCCACTCGGATAGACCCAAACCCCATCGGCGAGACCGAAACACACACGGCTAGACCCAAACCCACTCAGCTAGACCCAAACCCACTCGGCTACACCCAAACCCACTCGGCTACACCCAAAACCACTCCGCTAGACACAAACCCACTCGGCTACACCCAAACCCACTCGGCTAGACCCAAACCCACTCAGCTAGACCCAAACCCACTCGGCTAGACCCAAACCCACTCGGCTGGACCCAAACCCACTTGGCTAGAACCAAACCCACTCGGCTAGACCCAAACCCACTCGGCTGGTCCCAAACCCACTCGGCTAGACCCAAACGGACTCGGCTAGACCCAAACCCACTCGGCTAGGACCAAACCCACTCGGCTAGACCCAAACCCACTCGGCTAAACCCAAACCCACTCAGCTAGACCCAAACCCACTCGGCTAGACCCAAACCCACTCGGCTAGACCCAAACCCACTCCGCTAGACCCAAACCCTATCCGCTAGACCCAAGCCCACTCCGCTAGACCCAAACCCACTCAGCTAGGCGCAAACCCACTCGGCTAGACCCAAACCCACTCGGCTAGACCAAAACCCATTCGGCTAGACCCAAACCCACTCGGCTAGACCCAAACCCACTCGGCAAGACCCAAACCCACTCGGCTAGACCCAAACGCACTCGGCTAGACGATTACCCACTCGGCTAGACCCAAACCCAGTTGGCTACACCCAAACCCACTCGGCTAGACCCAAACCCACTCAGCTAGACCCAAACCCACTCGGCTAGACCCAAACACTCTCGGCACGACCCAAACCCACTCGGCTAGACTCAAACCCACTAGGCTAGACGATTACCCACTCGGCTAGACCCAAACCCACTTGGCTAGACCCAAACCCACTCTGCTCGATCCAAACCCATTCGGCTAGACCCAAACCCACTCGGCTACACCCAAACCCACACCGCTAGACCCAAACCCACTCGGCTACACCCAAACCCACTCGGCTACACCCAAAACCACTGCGCTAGACACAAACCCACTCGGCTACACCCAAACCCACTCGGATAGACCCAAACCCACTCAGCTAGACCCAAACCCACTCGGCTGGACCCAAACCCACTCGGCTGGACCCAAACCCACTTGGCTAGAACCAAACCCACTCGGCTAGACCCAAACCCACTCGGCTGGTCCCAAACCCACTCGGCTAGACCCAAACGGACTCGGCTAGACCCAAACCCACTCGGCTAGAACCAAACACACTCGGCTAGACCCAAACCCACTCGGCTAGACCCAAATCCACTCGGCTAGACCCAAACCCACTCGGCTAGACCCAAACCCACTCGGCTAGACCCAAACCCACTCCGCTAGACCCAAACCCACTCCGCTAGACCCAAGCCCAATCGGCTAGACCCAAACCCACTCAGCTAGGCGCAAACCCACTCGGCTAGACCCAAACCCACTCGGTTAGACCAAAACCCATTCGGCTAGACCCAAACCCACTCGGCTAGACCCAAACCCACTCGGCAAGACCCAAACCCACTCGGCTAGACCCAAACCCACTCGGCTAGACGATTACGCACTCGGCTAGACCCAAACCTACTTGGCTACACCCAAACCCACTCGGCTAGACCCAAAGCCACTCAGCTAGACCGAAACCCACTCGGCTAGACCCAAACCCTCTCGGCACGACCCAAACCCACTCGGCTAGACTCAAACCCACTCGGCTAGACGATTACCCACTCGGCTAGACCCAAACCCACTTGGCTAGACCCAAACCCACTCTGCTCGATCCAAACCCATTCGGCTAGACCCAAACCCACTCGGCTACACCCAAACCCACACCGCTAGACCCAAACCCACTCGGCTAGACCCAAACCCACTCAGCTGGACCCAAACCCACTCGGCTAGACCCAAACCCACTCGGCTGGACCCAAACCCACTCGGCTAGACCCAAACCCACTCGGCTAGACCCAAACCCACTCAGCTAGACCCAAACCCACTCGGCTACACCCAAACCCACTCGGCTAGAACCAAACCCACTCGGCTAGACCCCAACCCACTCGGGTAGACCCCAACCCACTCGGCTAGACCCAAACCCACTCGGCTAGACCCAAAGCCACTCGGCTAGACCCAAACCCACTCGGCTAGACCCAAACCCACTCGGCTACACCCAAACCCACTCGGCTAGACCCAAACCCACTCGGCTAGACCCAAACCCACTCGGCTGGACCCAAACCCACTCGGCTAGACCCAAACCCACTCGGCTAGAACCAAACCCACTCGGCTAGACCCAAACCCACTCGGCTAGTCCCAAACCCACTCGGCTAGACCCAAACCCACTCGGCTAGACCCAAACCCACTCGGCTAGACCCTAACCCACTCGGCTTGACCCAAACCCACTCGGCTAGACCCAAACCCACTCGGCTAGACCCAAACCCACTCCGATAGACGCAAACCCACTCGGCTGGACCCAAACCCACTCGGCTAGACCCAAACCCACTCCGCTAGACCCAAACCCACTCGGCTAGACCCAAACCCACTCGGCTAGACCCAAACACACTCGGCTAGACCCAAACCCACTCAGCTAGACACAAACCCACTCGGCTACACCCAAACCCACTCGGCTAGACACAAACCCACTCGGCTAGACCCCAACCCACTCGGGTAGACCCAAACCCACTCGGCTAGACCCAAACCCACTCGGCTAGACCCAACCCCACTCGGCTAGACCCAAACCCACTCGGCTACACCCAAACCCACTCGGCTAGACCAAAACCCACTCGGCTAGACCCAAACCCACTCGGCTAGACCCAAACCCACTCGGCTAGACCCAAACACACTCGGCTAGACCCAAACCCACTCAGCTAGACCCAAACCCACTCGGCTACACCCAAACCCACTCGGCTAGACACAAACCCACTCGGCTAGACCCCAACCCACTCGGGTAGACCCAAACCCACTCGGCTAGACCCAAACCCACTCAGCTAGACCCAAACCCACTCGGCTAGACCCAAACCCACTCGGCTAGACCTAAACCCACTCGGCTACACCCAAACCCACTCGGCTAGACCTAAACCCACTCGGCTACACCCAAACCCACTCGGCTAGACCGAAACCCACTCGGCTAGACACAAACCCACTCGGCTACACCCAAACCCACTCGGCTACACCCAAAACCACTCCGCTAGACACAAACCCACTCGGCTACACCCAAACCCACTTGGCCAGACCCAAACCCACTCAGCTAGACGCAAACCCACTCGGCTAGACCCAAACCCACTCGGCTAGACCCAAAACCACTTGGCTAGAACCAAACCCACTCGGCTAGACCCAAACCCACTCGGCTAGTCCCAAACCAACTCGGCTAGACCCAAACGGACTCGGCTAGACCCAAACCCACTCGGCTAGAACCAAACCCACTCGGCTAGACCCAAACCCACTCGGCTAGACCCAAACCCACTCGGCTAGACCCAAACCCACTCGGCTAGACCCAAACCCACTCCGCTAGACCCAAACCCACTCCGCTAGACCCAAACCCACTCCGCTAGACCCAAGCCCACTCCGCTACACCCAAACCCACTCAGCTAGACGCAAACCCACTCGGCTAGACCCAAACCCACTCGGCTAGACCAAAACCCATTCGGCTAGACCCAAACCCACTCGGCTAGACCCAAACCCACTCGGCAAGACCCAAACCCACTCGGCTAGACCCAAACCCACTCGGCTAGACGATTACCCACTCGGCTAGACCCAAACCCACTCGGCTAGACCCAAACCCACTCTGCTCGATCCAAACCCATTCGGCTAGACCCAAACCCACTCGGCTACACCCAAACCCACACCGCTAGAGCCAAACCCACTCGGCTAGACCCAAACCCACTCGGCTGGACCCAAACCCACCCGGCTAGACCCAAACCCACTCGGCTAGACACAAACCCACTCGTCTAGACCCAAACCCACTCGGCTAGACGCAAACCCACTCGGCTAGACCCAAACCCACTCGGCTACACCCAAACCCACTCGGCTAGAACCAAACCCACTCGGCTAGACCCCAACCCACTCGGGTAGACCCAAACCCACTCGGCTAGACCCAAACCCACTCGGCTAGACCCAAAGCCACTCGGCTAGACCCAAACCCACTCGGCTAGACCCAAACCCACTCGGCTACACCCAAACCCACTCGGCTAGACCCAAACCCACTCGGCTAGACCCAAACCCACTCGGCTAGACCCAAACCCACTCGGCTAGACCCAAACCCACTTGGCTAGAACCAAACCCACTCGGCTAGACCCAAACCCACTCGGCTAGTCCCAAACCCACTCGGCTAGACCCAAACGGACTCGGCTAGACCCAAACACACTCGGCTAGAACCAAACCCACTCGGCTAGACCCAAACCCACTCGGCTAGACCCTAACCCACTCGGCTTGACCCAAACCCACTCGGCTAGACCCAAACCCACTCTGCTAGACCCAAACCCACTCCGCTAGACGCAAACCCACTCACCTGGACCCAAACCCACACGGCTAGACCAAAACCCATTCGGCTAGACCCAAACCCACTCGGCTAGACCCAAACCCACTCGGCAAGACCCAAACCCACTCGGCTAGACCCAAACCCACTCGGCTAGACGATTACCCACTCGGCTAGACCCAAACCCACTCGGCTAGACCCAAACCCACTCGGCTAGACGATTACCCACTCGGCTAGGCCCAAACCCACTCGGCTAGACCCAAACCCACTGGGCTAGACCCAAACCCACTCGGATAGACCCAAACCCACTCGGCTAGACCCAAACCCACTCGGCTAGACCCAAACCCACTCGGCTAGACCCAAACCCACTCGGCTAGACCCAAACCCACTCGGCTAGACCCAAACCCACTCGGCTAGACCCAAACCCACTCGGCTGGACCCAAACCCACTCGGCTAGACCCAAACCCACTCGGCTAGACCCAAACCCACTCGGCTAGACCCAAACCCACTCGGCTACACCCAAACCCGCTCGGCAAGACTCAAACCCACTCGGCTAGACCCCAACGCACTCGGCTAGACCCAAACCCTCTCGGCTAGACCCAAACCCACTCGACTAGACCCAAACCCACTCGGCTAGACCCAAACCCACTCAGGTAGACCCAAACCCACTCGGCTAGACCCAAACCCACTCGGCTAGTCCCAAAGCCACTCGGCTACACCCAAACCCACTCGGCTAGACCCAAACCCACTCGGCTACACCCAAACCGACTCGGCTAGTCCCAAACCCACTTGGCTAGACACAAACCCACTCGGCTAGACCCAAACCCGCTCGGCTAGACACAAACCCTCTCGGATAGACCGAAACCGATTCGGCTAGACCCAAATCCACTCGGATAGACCCAAACCCACTCGGCTAGACCCAAACCCACTCGGCTAGACCCAAACCCACTCGGCTAGACCTAAACCCACTCGGCTAGACACAAACCCTCTCGGATAGACCGAAACCGATTCGGCTAGACCCAAACCCACTCGGCTAGACCCAAACCCACTCGGCTACACCCACAGCCACTCGGCTACACCCAAACCCACTCGGCTAGACGCAAACCCACTCGGCTGCACCCAAACCGACTCGGGTAGACCCAAACCCACTTGGCTAGACACAAACCCACTCGGCTAGACCCAAACCCCCTCGGCTAAACACAAACCCTCTCGGATAGACCCAAACCCACTCAGCTAGACCCCAACCCACTCGGCTAGACCCAAACCCACTCGGCTAGACCTAAACCCACTCGGCAAGACCAAAACCCACTCGGCTAGACCCAAACCGACTCGGCTAGATGATTACCCACTCGGCTAGACCCAAACCCAGGCGGCTAGCCCAAACCCACTCGGCTCAACCCAAACCCACTCGGCTAGACGCAAACCCACTCGGCTGGACCCAAACCCACTCGGCTAGACCAAAACCCATTCCGCTAGACCCAAACCCACTCGGCTAGACCCAAACCCACTCGGCAAGACCCAAACCCACTCGGCTAGACCCAAACCCACTCGGCTAGACCCAAACCCACTGAGCTAGACCCAAACCCACTCGGCTACACCCAAACCCACTCGGTTAGACCCAAACCCACTCGGCTAGACCCCAACCCACTCGGCTAGACCCAAACCCTCTCGGCTAGACCCAAACCCACTCGGCTAGACCCAAACCCACTCGGCTAGACCCAAACCCACTCGGCAAGACCCAAACCCACTCGGCTAGACCCAAACCCACTCGGCTAGACGATTACCCACTCGGCTAGACCCAAACCCACTCGGCTAGACCCAAACCCACTCGGCTAGACGATTACCCACTCGGCTAGACGATTACCCACTCGGCTAGACCCAAACCCACTCTGCTCGATCCAAACCCATTCGGCTAGACCCAAACCCACTCGGCTAGACCCAAACCCACTCGGCTAGACCCAAACCCACTCGGCTAGACCCAAACCCACTCGGCTAGACCCAAACCCACTCGGCTACACCCAAACCCACTCGGCTAGACCCAAACCCACTCGGCTAGACCCAAACCCACTCGGCTAGACCCAAACCCACTCGGCTACACCCAAACCCACTCGGCTAGACCCAAACCCACTCGGCTAGACCCCAACGCACTCGGCTAGACCCAAACCCTCTCGGCTAGACCCAAACCCACTCAGCTAGACCCCAACCCACTCGGCTAGATCCAAACCCACTCGGCTAGACACAAACCCACTCGGCAAGACCAAAACCCACTCGGCTAGACCCAAACCGACTCGGCTAGATGATTACCCACTCGGCTAGACCCAAACCCAGGCGGCTAGCCCAAACCCACTCGGCTCAACCCAAACCCACTCGGCTAGACGCAAACCCACTCGGCTGGACCCGAACCCACTCGGCTAGACCAAAACCCATTCCGCTAGACCCAAACCCACTCGGCTAGACCCAAACCCACTCGGCAAGACCCAAACCCACTCGGCAAGACCCAAACCCACTCGGCTAGACCCAAACCCACTCGGCTAGACCCAAACCCACTGAGCTAGACCCAAACCCACTCGGCTACACCCAAACCCACTCGGTTAGACCCAAACCCACTCCGCTAGACCCCAACCCACTCGGCTGGACCCAAACCCTCTCGGCTAGACCCAAACCCACTCGGCTAGACCCAAACCCACTCGGCTAGACCCAAACCAACTCGGCTCGACCCAAACCCACTCGGCTAGACCCTAACCCACTCGGCTAGACCCAAACCCACTCGGCTAGACCCAAACCCACTCGGCTAGACCCAAACCCACTCGGCTAGACCCAAACCCACTCGGCTAGACCCAAACCCACTCCGCTAGACCCAAACCCACTCGGCTACACCCAAACCCACTCGGCTAGACCCAAACCCACTCGGCTAGACCCAAACTCACTCGGCTAGACCCTAACCCACTCAGCTAGACCCAAACCCACTCGGCTACACCCAAACCCACTCGGCTAGACCCAAACCCACTCGGCTAGACCCCAACCCACTCGGCTAGACCCAAACCCTCTCGGCTAGACCCAAACCCACGGCTAGACCCAAACCCACTCGGCTAGACCCAAATCCACTCGGCTAGACCCAAACCCACTCGGCTGCACCCAAACCCACTCGGCTGGACCCAAACCCACTTGGCTAGACACAAACCCACTCGGCTACACCCAAACCCACTCGGCTAGACTCAAACCCACTCAGCTAGACCCCAACCCACTCGGCTAGACCCAAACCCACTCGGCTAGACCCAAACCCACTCGGCAAGACCAAAACCCACTCGGCTAGACCCAAACCGACTCGGCTAGATGATTACCCACTCGGCTAGACCCAAACCCACGCGGCTAGACCCAAACCCACTCGGCTCAACCCAAACCCACTCGGCTAGACGCAAACCCACTCGGCTGGACCCAAACCCACTCGGCTAGACCAAAACCCATTCCGCTAGACCCAAACCCACTCGGCTAGACCGAAACTCACTCGGCAAGACCCAAACCCACTCGGCTAGACCCAAACCCACTCGGCTCGACCCAAACCCACTGAGCTAGACCCAAACCCACTCGGCTACACCCAAACCCACTCGGTTAGACCCAAACCCACTCGGCTAGACCCCAACCCACTCGGCTAGACCCAAACACTCTCGGCTAGACCCAAACCCACTCGGCTACACCCAAACCCACTCGGCTAGACCCAAACCCACTTGGCTAGACACAAACCCACTCGGCTACACCCAAACCCACTCGGCTTGACCCAAACCCACTCGGCTAGACCCCAACCCACTCGGCTAGACCCAAACCCACTCGGCTAGACCCAAACCCACTCGGCTAGACCCAAAGCCACTCGGCTACACCCAAACCCACTCGGCTAGACCCAAACCAACTCGGCTGCACCCAAACCGACTCGGGTAGACCCAAACAAACTTGGCTAGACACAAACCCACTCGGCTAGACCAAACCCCCTCGGCTAAACACAAACCCTCTCGGATAGACCCAAACCCACTCAGCTAGACCCCAACCCACTCGGCTAGACCCAAACCCACTCGGCTAGACCCAAACCCACTCGGCAAGACCAAAACCCACTCGGCTAGACCCAAACCGACTCGGCTAGATGATTACCCACTCGGCTAGACCCAAACCCACGCGGCTAGACCCAAACCCACTCGGCTCAACCCAAACCCACTCGGCTAGACGCAAACCCACTCGGCTGGACCCAAACCCACTCGGCTAGACCAAAACCCATTCCGCTAGACCCAAACCCACTCGGCTAGACCGAAACTCACTCGGCAAGACCCAAACCCACTCGGCTAGACCCAAACCCACTCGGCTAGACCCAAACCCACTGAGCTAGACCCAAACCCACTCGGCTACACCCAAACCCACTCGGTTAGACCCAAACCCACTCGGCTAGACCCCAACCCACTCGGCTAGACCCAAACCCTCTCGGCTAGACCCAAACCCACTCGGCTACACCCAAACCCACTCGGCTAGACCCAAACCCACTTGGCTAGACACAAACCCACTCGGCTACACCCAAACCCACTCGGCTTGACCCAAACCCACTCGGCTACACCCAAACCCACTCGGCTTGACCCAAACCCACTCGGCTAGACCCCAACCCACTCGGCTAGACCCAAACCCACTCGGCTAGACCCAAACCCGCTCGGCTAGACCCAAAGCCACTCGGCTACACCCAAACCCACTCGGCTAGACCCAAACCAACTCGGCTGCACCCAAACCGACTCGGGTAGACCCAAACAAACTTGGCTAGACACAAACCCACTCGGCTAGACCCAAACCCCCTCGGCTAAACACAAACCCTCTCGGATAGACCCAAACCCACTCAGCTAGACCCCAACCCACTCGGCTAGACCCAAACCCACTCGGCTAGACCCAAACCCACTCGGCAAGACCAAAACCCACTCGGCTAGACCCAAACCGACTCGGCTAGATGATTACCCACTCGGCTAGACCCAAACCCACGCGGCTAGACCCAAACCCACTCGGCTCAACCCAAACCCACTCGGCTAGACGCAAACCCACTCGGCTGGACCCAAACCCACTCGGCTAGACCAAAACCCATTCCGCTAGACCCAAACCCACTCGGCTAGACCGAAACTCACTCGGCAAGACCCAAACCCACTCGGCTAGACCCAAACCCACTCGGCTAGACCCAAACCCACTGAGCTAGACCCAAACCCACTCGGCTACACCCAAACCCACTCGGTTAGACCCAAACCCACTCGGCTAGACCCCAACCCACTCGGCTAGACCCAAACCCTCTCGGCTAGACCCAAACCCACTCGGCTACACCCAAACCCACTCGGCTGGACCCAAACCCACTTGGCTAGACACAAACCCACTCGGCTACACCCAAACCCACTCGGCTTGACCCAAACCCACTCGGCTAGACCCCAACCCACTCGGCTTGACCCAAACCCACTCGGCTACACCCAAACCCACTCGGCTAGACCCAAAGCCACTCGGCTACACCCAAACCCACTCGGCTGGACCCAAACCCACTCGGCTGCACCCAAACCGACTCGGGTAGACCCAAACAAACTTGGCTAGACACAAACCCACTCGGCTAGACCCAAACCCACTCGGCTAAACACAAACCCTCTCGGATAGACCCAAACCCACTCAGCTAGACCCCAACCCACTCGGCTAGACCCAAACCCACTCGGCTAGACCCAAACCCACTCGGCAAGACCAAAACCCACTCGGCTAGACCCAAACCGACTCGGTAGATGATTACCCACTCGGTTAGACCCAAACCCAGGCGGCTAGCCCAAACCCACTCGGCTCAACCCAAACCCACTCGGCTAGACGCAAACCCACTCGGCTGGACCCAAACCCACTCGGCTAGACCAAAACCCATTCCGCTAGACCCAAACCCACTCGGCTAGACCCAAACCCACTCGGCAAGACCCAAACCCACTCGGCTAGACCCAAACCCACTCGGCTAGACCCAAACCCACTGAGCTAGACCCAAACCCACTCGGCTACACCCAAACCCACTCGGTTAGACCCAAACCCACTCGGCTAGACCCCAACCCACTCGGCTAGACCCAAACCCTCTCGGCTAGACCCAAACCCACTCGGCTAGACCCAAACCCACTCGGCTAGACCCAAACCCACTCGGCTAGACCCAAACCCACTCGGCTACACCCAAACCCACTCGGCTAGACCCAAACCCACTTGGCTAGATACAAACCCACTCGGCTACACCCAAACCCACTCGGCTAGACCCAAACCCACTCGGCTAGACCCCAACCCACTCGGCTAGACCCAAACCCACTCGGCTAGACCCAAAGCCACTCGGCTACACCCAAACCCACTCGGCTAGACCCAAACCCACTCGGCTACACCCAAACCGACTCGGGTAGACCCAAACCCACTTGGCTAGACACAAACCCACTCGGCTAGACCCAAACCCCCTCGGCTAGACCCAAACCCTCTCGGCTAGACCCAAACCCACTCGGCTAGACCCAAACCCACTCGGCTAGACTCAAACCCACTCGGCTAGACTCAAACCCACTCGGCTAGACCCAAACCCACTCGGCTACACCCAAATCCACTCGGCTAGACCCAAACCCACTTGGCTAGACACAAACACACGCGGCTACACCCAAACCCACTCGGCTAGACCCAAACCCACTCGGCTAGACCCCAACCCACTCGGCTAGACCCAAACCCACTCGGCTAGACCCAAACCCACTCGGCTACACCCAAAGCCACTCGGCTACACCCAAACCCACTCGGCTAGACCCAAACCCACTTGGCTACACCCACACCGACTCGGGTAGACCCAAACCCACTTGGCTAGACGCAAACCCACTCGGCTAGACCCAAACCCCCTCGGCTAAACACAAACCCTCTCGGATAGACCGAAACCGATTCGGCTAGAGCCAAACCCACTCGGATAGACCCAAACCCACTCGGCTAGACCCAAACCCACTCGGCTAGACCCAAACCCACTCGGCTAGACACAAACCCACTCGGCTAGACACAAACCCTCTCGGATAGACTGAAACCGATTCGGCTAGACCCAAACCCACTCGGCTAGACCCAAACCCACTCGGCTACACCCAAACCCACTCCGCTAGACCCAAACCCACTCGGCTTGACCCAAACCCACTCGGCTAGACCCAAACCCACTCGGCAAGACCCAAACCCACTCGGCTAGACCCAAACCCACTCGGCTAGATGATTACCCACTCGGCTAGACCCAAAACCACGCGGCTAGACCCAAACCCACTCGGCTCAACCCAAACCCACTCGGCTAGATCCAAACCCACTCGGCTACACCCATACCCACACCGCCAGACTCAAACCCACTCGGCTAGACCCAAACCCACTCGGCTGGACCCAAACCCACTCGGCTAGACCCAAACCCACTCGGCTGGACCCAAACCCACTCGGCTACATCCAAACCCACTCGGCTAGACCGAAACCCACTTGGCTAGACACAAACCCACTCGGCTACACCCAAACCCACTCGGCTAGACCCAAACCCACTCAGCTAGACCCCAACCCACTCGGCTAGACCCAAACCCACTCGGCTAGACCCAAACCCACTCGGCAAGACCAAAACCCACTCGGCTAGACCCAAACCGACTCGGCTAGATGATTACCCACTCGGCTAGACCCAAACCCACGCGGCAAGACCCAAACCCACTCGGCTCAACTCAAACCCACTCGGCTAGACCAAAACCCATTCCGCTAGACCCAAACCCACTCGGCTACACCCAAACCCACTCGGCAAGACCCAAACCCACTCGGCTAGACCCAAACCCACTCGGCTAGACCCAAACCCACTGAGCTAGACCCAAACCCACTCGGCTACACCCAAACCCACTCGGTTAGACCCAAACCCACTCGGCTAGACCCCAACCCACTCGGCTAGACCCAAACCCTCTCGGCTAGACCCAAACCCACTCGGCTAGATCCAAACCCTCTCGGCTAGACCCGAACCCACTCGGCTACACCCAAACCCACTCCGCTAGGCCCAATCCCACTCGGCTTGACCCAAACCCTCTCCGCTAGACACAAACCCACTCGGCTTCACCCAAACCCACTTGGATAGACCCAAACCCACTCGGCTAGACCCAAACCCACTCGGCTAGACCCAAACCCACTCGGCTAGACCCAAACCCACTTGGCTAGAACCAAACCCACTCGGCTAGACCCAATCCCACTCGGCTACTCCCAAACCCACTCGGCTAGACCCAAACGTACTCGGCTAGACCCAAACCCACTCGGCTAGAACCAAACCCACTCGGCTAGACCCAAACCCACTCGGCTAGACCCAAACCCACTCGGCTAGACCCAAACCCACTCAGCTGGACCCAAACCCACTCGGCTATACCCAAACCCACTCGGCTAGACCCAAATCCACTCGGATAGACCCAAACCCACTCAGCTAGACCCAAACCCACTCCGCTAGAGGCAAACCCACTCCGCTAGACCCAAACCCACTCCGCTAGACCCAAAACCACTCGGCTAGACCGAAACCCACAAGGCTAGACCCAAACGCACTCGGCTAGACCCAAACCCATTCGGCTTGACCCAAACCCACTCGGCTAGACCCAAACCCACTCGGCTAGATGATTACCCACTCGGCTACACCCAAACCCACGCGGCTAGACCCAAACCCACTCGGCTCAACTCAAACCCACTCGGCTAGACCAAAACCCATTCCGCTAGACCCAAACCCACTCGGCTAGACCCAAACCCACTCGGCAAGACCCAAACCCACTCGGCTAGACCCAAACCCACTCGTCTAGACCCAAACCCACTGAGCTAGACCCAAACCCACTCGGCTACACCCAAACCCACTCGGTTAGACCCAAACCCACTCGGCTAGACCCCAACCCACTCGGCTAGACCCAAACCCTCTCGGCTAGACCCAAACCCACTCGGCTAGATCCAAACCCACTCGGCTAGACCCAAACCCACTCGGCTACACCCAAACCCACTCCGCTAGGCCCAAACCCACTCGGCTAGACCCAAACCCTCTCCGCTAGACACAAACCCACTCGGCTTCACCCAAACCCACTTGGATAGACCCAAACCCACTCGGCTAGACCCAAACCCACTCGGCTAGACCCAAACCCACTCGGTTAGACCCAAACCCACTTGGCTAGAACCAAACCCACTCGGCTAGACCCAACCCCACTCGGCTACTTCCAAACCCACTCGGGTAGACCCAAACGTACTCGGCTAGACCCAAACCCACTCGGCTAGAACCAAACCCACTCGGCTAGACACAAACCCACTCGGCTAGACCCAAACCCACTCGGCTAGACCCAAACCCACTCAGCTGGACCCAAACCCACTCGGCTATACCCAAACCCACTCGGCTAGACCCAAACCCACTCGGATAGACCCAAACCCACTCAGCTAGACCCAAACCCACTCCGCTAGACGCAAACCCACTCCGCTAGACCCAAACCCACTCAGCTAGACCCAAACCCACTCGGCTAGACAGAAACCCACTAGGCCAGACCCAAACGCACTCGGCTAGACCCAAACCCATTCGGCTTGACCCAAACCAACTCGTCTAGACCCAAACCCACTAGGCTAGTCCCAAACCCACTCGGCGAGCCCAAACCCACTCGGCTAGACCCAAACCCACTCAGCTAGACCCAAACCCACTCCGCTAGACCCAAATCCACTCCGCTACACCCAAACCCACTCGGCTAGACCCAAACCCACTCGGCTAGACCCAAACCCACTCGGCTAGACCCAAACACACTCGGCTAGACCCAAACCCACTCGGCTAGACCCAAACCCACTCGGCTACACCCAAACCCACTCCGCTAGACACAAACCCACTCGGCTTCACCCAAACCCACTTGGCTAGACCCAAACCCACTCGGCTAGACCCAAACCCACTTGGCTAGAACCAAACCCACTCGGCTAGACCCAACCCCACTCGGTTAGTCCCAAACCCACACGGCTAGACCCAAACGGACTCGGCTAGACCCAAACCCACTCGGCTAGATCCAAACCCACTCGGCTCGACCCAAACCCACTCGGCTAGACCCAAACCCACTCGGCTATACCCAAACCCTCTCGGCAAGACCCAAACCCACTCGGCTAGACCCAAACCCACTACGCTAGACCCAAACCCACTCCGCTAGACCCAAACCCACTCCGCTAGACACAAACCCACTCGGCTAGACCGAAACCCACTCGGCTGGACCCAAACCCACTCGGATAGACCAAAACCCACTCTGCTAGACCCAAACCCACTCGGCTAGACCGAAACCCACTCGGCTACACCCAAACCCTCTCCGCTAGACACAAACCCACTCGGCTTCACCCAAACCCACTTGGCTAGACCCAAACCCACTCGGCTAGACCCAAACCCACTCGGCTAGACCCAAACCCACTCGGCTAGACCCAAACCCACTTGGCTAGAACCAAACCCACTCGGCTAGACACAACCCCACTCGGCTACTCCAAACCCACTCGGTTAGAGCCAAACGGACTCGGCTAGACCCAAACCCACTCGGCTAGAACCAAAACCAATCGGCTAGACCCAAACCCACTCGGCTAGACCCAAACCCACTCGGCAAGACCCAAACCCACTCGGCTAGATCCAAACCCACTCGGCTAGACCCAAACCCACTCGGATAGACCCAAACCCACTCAGCTAGACCCAAACCAACTCGGCTACACCCAAACCCTCTCCGCTAGACACAAACCCACTCGGCTTCACCCAAACCCACTTGGCTAGACCCAAACCCACTCGGCTAGACCCAAACCCACTCGGCTAGACCCAAACCCACTCGGCTAGACCCAAACCCACTCGGCTAGACCCAAACCCAATCGGCTAGACCCAAACCCACTCGAATAGACCCAAACCCACTCGGCTAGACCCAAACCCACTCGGCTAGACCCAAACCCACTCGGCTAGATCCAAACCCACTCGGCTAGACCCAAACCCACTCGGATAGACCCAAACCCACTCAGCTAGACCCAAACCCACTCCGCTAGACCCAAATCCACTCCGCTACACCCAAACCCACTCGGCTAGACCCAAACCCATTCGGCTAGACCCAAACACACTCCGCTAGCCCCAAACCCACTCCGCTAGATGCAAACCCACTCCGCTAGACCCAAACCCACTCCGCTAGACCCAAACCCACTCCGCTAGACCGAAACCCACTAGGCTAGACCCAAACGCACTCGGCTAGACCCAAACCCACTCGGCTGGACCCAAACCCACTCAGCTAGACCCAAACCCACTCGGCTAGACCCAAACCCACTCGGCTAGACCCAAACCCACTCGGCTAGACCCAAACCCACTCGGCTAGACCCAAACCCACTCGGCTAGACGCAAACCCATTCGACTAGACCCAAACCCACTCGGCTAGACCAAAACCCACTCGGCTACTCCCAAACCCACTCGCCCAGACCCAAACCCACTCGGCTAGACCCAAACCCACTCGGCTAGACCCAAACCCACTCGGCTAGACCCAAACCCACTCGGCTAGACCCAAACCCACTCGAATAGACCCAAACCCACTCGGCTAGACCCAAACCCACTCGGCTAGACCCAAACCCACTCGGCTCGACCCAAACCCACTCGGCTAGACCCAAACCCACTCGGCTAGACCCAAACCCACTCGGCTAGACCCAAACCCACTCCGCTATACCCAAACCCACTCCGCTAGACACAAACCCACTCGGCTAGACCCAAACCCACTCGGCTGGACCCAAACCCACTCGGATAGACCAAAACCCACTCGGCTAGACCCAAACCCACTCGGCTAGACCCAAACCCATTCGGCTAGACCCAAACCCACTCGGCTGGATACAAACCCACTAGGCTAGTCCCAAACCCACACGGCTAGACCCAAACCCACTCGGCTAGACCCAAACCCACTCAGCTAGACCCAAACCCACTCGGCTAGACCCAAACCCACTCCGCTAGACCCAAATCCACTCCGCTACACCCAAACCCACTCGGCTAGACCCAAACCCATTCGGCTAGACCCAAACACACTCCGCTAGACCCAAACCCACTCCGCTAGACGCAAACCCACTCCGCTAGACCCAAACCCACTCCGCTAGATGCAAACCCACTCCGCTAGCCCCATACCCACTCCGCTAGACCCAAACCCACTCCGCTAGACCGAAACCCACTAGGCTAGACCCAAACGCACTCGGCTAGACCCAAACCCACTCGGCTGGACCCAAACCCACTCAGCTAGACCCAAACCCACTCGGCTAGACCCAAACCCACTCGGCTAGACCCAAACCCACTCGGCTAGACCCAAACCCACTCGGCTAGACCCAAACCCACTCGGCTAGACCCAAACCCATTCGACTAGACCCAAACCCACTCGGCTAGACCAAAACCCACTCGGCTACTCCCAAACCCACTCGCCTAGACCCAAACCCACTCGGCTAGACCCAAACCCACTCGGCTAGACCCAAACCCACTCGGCTAGACCCAAACCCACTCGAATAGACCCAAACCCACTCGGCTAGACCCAAACCCACTCGGCTAGACCCAAACCCACTCGGCTAGACCCAAACCCACTCGGCTAGACCCAAACCCACTCGGCTCGACCCAAACCCACTCGGCTAGACCCAAACCCACTCGGCTAGACCCAAACCCACTCGGCGAGACTCAAACCCACTCGGCTAGACCCAAACCCATTCGGCTAGACCCAAACCCACTTGGCTTGAGCCAAACCCACTAGGCTTGACCCAAACCCACTCGTCTAGACCCAAACCCAATCCGCTAGACCCAAACCCACTCCACTAGACCCAAACCCACTCGGCTAGACCCAAACCCACTCGGCTAGACCCAAACACACTCGGCTGGACCCAAACCCACTCGGCGAGACCCAAACCCACTCGGCTACACCCAAACCCACTCCGCTAGACACAAACCCACTCGGCTTCACCCAAACCCACTTGGCTAGACCCAAACCCACTCGGCTAGACCCAAACCCACTCGGCTAGACCCAAACCCACTCGGCTAGACCCAAACCCACTTGGCTAGAACCAAACCCACTCGGCTAGACCCAACCCCACTCGGCTAGTCCCAAACCCACTCGGCTAGACCCAAACGGACTCGGCTAGACCCAAACCCACTCGGCTAGAACCAAACCCACTCTGCTACACCCAAATCCACTCGGCTAGACCCAAACCCACTCGGCTAGACCCAAACCCACTCGGCTGGACCCAAACCCACTCGGCTATACCCAAACCCTCTCGGCAAGACCCAAACCCACTCGGCTAGACCCAAACCCACTCCGCTAGACCCAAACCCACTCAGCTAGACCCAAACCCACTCCGCTAGACCCAAATCCACTCCGCTACACCCAAACCCACTCGGCTAGACCCAAACCCATTCGGCTAGACCCAAACACACTCCGCTAGACCCAAACCCACTCCGCTAGACGCAAACCCACTCCGCTAGACCCAAACCCACTCCGCTCGACCCAAACCCACACGGCTAGACCGAAACCCACAAGGCCAGACCCAAACACACTCGGCTACACCCAAACCCACTCGGCTAGACCCAAACCCACTCAGCTAGACCCAAACCCACTCGGCTAGACCCAAACCCACTCCGCTTGACCCAAACCCACTCGGCTAGACCCAAACCCACTCGGCTAGACCCAAACCCACTCGGCTAGACCCAAACCCATTCGGCTAGACCCAAACCCACTCAGCTAGACCCAAACCCACTCGGCTAGACCCAAACCCACTCCGCTAGACCCAAATCCACTCCGCTACACCCAAACCCACTCGGCTAGACCCAAGCCCATTCGGCTAGACCCAAACACACTCCGCTAGACCCAAACCCACTCCGCTAGACGCAAACCCACTCCGCTAGACCCAAACCCACTCCGCTAGACCCAAACCCACACGGCTAGACCGAAACCCACAAGGCTAGACCCAAACACACTCGGCTACACCCAAACCCACTCGGCTAGACCCAAACCCACTCAGCTAAACCCAAACCCACTCGGCTATACCCAAACCCACTCCGCTTGACCCAAACCCACTCGGCTAGACCCAAACCCACTCGGCTAGACCCAAACCCACTCGGCTAGACCCAAACCCATTCGGCTAGACCCAAACCCACTCGGCTAGACCCAAACCCACTGGGCTAGTCCCAAACCCACTCGGCGAGACCCAAACCCACTCGGCTAGACCCAAACCCACTCGGATAGACCCAAACCCACTCGGCTAGATCCAAACCCACTCGGCTAGACCCAAACCCACTCGGATAGACCCAAACCCACTCTGCTAGACCCAAACCCACTCCGCTAGACCCAAATCCACTCCGCTACACCCAAACCCACTCGGCTAGACCCAAACCCATTCGGCTAGACCCAAACACACTCCGCAAGACCCAAACCCACTCCGCTAGACGCAAACCCACTCCGCTAGACCCAAACCCACTCCGCTAGACCCAAACCCACTCGGCAAGACCGAAACCCACTAGGCTAGAACCAAACGCACTCGGCTGGACCCAAACCCATTCGGCTAGACCCAAACCCACTCGGCGAGACCCAAACCCACTAAGCTAGTCCCAAACCCACTCGGCGAGACCCAAACCCACTCGGCTAGACCCAAACCCACTCGGCTAGACCCAAACCTACTCAGCTAGACCCAAACCCACTCGGCTAGACCCAAACCCACTCGGCCAGACCCAAACCCACTCGACTAGACCCAAACCCACTCGGCTAGACCAAAGCCCACTCGGCTAGTCCCAAACCCACTCGGCTAGACCCAAACCCACTCGGCTAGACCCAAACCCACTCGGCTAGACCCAAACCCACTCGGTTAGACCCAAACCCACTCGAATAGACCCAAACCCACTCGGCTAGACCCAAACCCACTCGGCTAGACCCAAACCCACTCGGCTCGACCCAAACCCACTCGGCTAGACCGAAACCCACTAGGCTAGACCCAAACGCATTCGGCGAGACCCAAACCCACTCGGCTAGACCCAATCCCACTCAGCTAGACCCAAACCCACTCGGCTAGACCCAAACCCACTCGGCTAGACCCAAACCCACTCGGCTAGACCCAAACCCACTCGGCTAGACCCAAACCCACTCCGCTAGACCCAAACCCACTCGGCTAGACCCAAACCCACTCGGCTAGACCCAAACCCACTCCGCTAGACCCAAACCCACTCGGCTAGACCCAAACCCACTCGGCTAGACCCAAACCCACTCCGCTAGACCCAAACCCACTCGGCTAGACCCAAACCCATTCGGCTAGATCCAAACCCACTCGGCTAGACCCAAACCCACTCGGCTAGACCCAAACCCACTCGGCTAGACCCAAATCCACTCGGCTAGACCCAAACCCACTCGGCTAGACCCAAACCAACTCGGCTAGATCCAAACCCACTCGGCTAGACCCAAACCCACTCGGCTAGACCCAAACCCACTCGGCTAGACCCAAACCCACTCGGCTAGACCCAAACCCACTCCGCTAGACCCAAATCCACTCCGCTACACCCAAACCCACTCGGCTAGACCCAAACCCATTCGGCTAGACCCAAGCACACTCCACTAGACCCAAACCGACTCGGCTAGATGCAAACCCACTCCGCTAGAACCAAACCCACTCCGCTAGACCCAAACCCAATCCGCTAGACCCAAACCCACTCCGCCAGACCCAAACCCACTCGGCTAGACCGAAACCCACTCGGCTAGACCCAAACACACTCGGCTAGACCCAAACCCACTCGGCTAGACCCAAACCCACGCGGCTACACCCAAACCCACTCCGCTAGACACAAACCCACTCGGCTTCACCCAAACCCACTTGGCTAGACCCAAACCCACTCGGCTAGACCCAAACCCACTTGGCTAGAACCAAACCCACTCGGCTAGACCCAACCCCACTCGGCTAGTCCCAAACCCACTCGGCTACACCCAAACGGACTCGGCTAGACCCAAACCCATTCGGCTAGACCCAAACACACTCCGCAAGACCCAAACCCACTCCGCTAGACGCAAACCCACTCCGCTAGACCCAAACCCACTCCGCTAGACCCAAACCCACTCGGCAAGACCGAAACCCACTAGGCTAGACCCAAACGCACTCGGCTGGACCCAAACCCATTCGGCTAGACCCAAACCCACTCGGCGAGACCCAAACCCACTAAGCTAGTCCCAAACCCACTCGGCGAGACCCAAACCCACTCGGCTAGACCCAAACCCACTCGGCTAGACCCAAACCTACTCAGCTAGACCCAAACCCACTCGGCTAGACCCAAACCCACTCGGACAGACCCAAACCCACTCGACTAGACCCAAACCCACTCGGCTAGACCAAAGCCCACTCGGCTAGTCCCAAACCCACTCGGCTAGACCCAAACCCACTCGGCTAGACCCAAACCCACTCGGCTAGACCCAAACCCACTCGGTTAGACCCAAACCCACTCGAATAGACCCAAACCCACTCGGCTAGACCCAAACCCACTCGGCTAGACCCAAACCCACTCGGCTCGACCCAAACCCACTCGGCTAGACCGAAACCCACTAGGCTAGACCCAAACGCATTCGGCGAGACCCAAACCCACTCGGCTAGACCCAATCCCACTCAGCTAGACCCAAACCCACTCGGCTAGACCCAAACCCACTCGGCTAGACCCAAACCCACTCGGCTAGACCCAAACCCACTCGGCTAGACCCAAACCCACTCCGCTAGACCCAAACCCACTCGGCTAGACCCAAACCCACTCGGCTAGACCCAAACCCACTCCGCTAGACCCAAACCCACTCGGCTAGACCCAAACCCACTCGGCTAGACCCAAACCCACTCCGCTAGACCCAAACCCACTCGGCTAGACCCAAACCCATTCGGCTAGATCCAAACCCACTCGGCTAGACCCAAACCCACTCGGCTAGACCCAAACCCACTCGGCTAGACCCAAATCCACTCGGCTAGACCCAAACCCACTCGGCTAGACCCAAACCAACTCGGCTAGATCCAAACCCACTCGGCTAGACCCAAACCCACTCGGCTAGACCCAAACCCACTCGGCTAGACCCAAACCCACTCGGCTAGACCCAAACCCACTCCGCTAGACCCAAATCCACTCCGCTACACCCAAACCCACTCGGCTAGACCCAAACCCATTCGGCTAGACCCAAACACACTCCACTAGACCCAAACCGACTCGGCTAGATGCAAACCCACTCCGCTAGAACCAAACCCACTCCGCTAGACCCAAACCCAATCCGCTAGACCCAAACCCACTCCGCCAGACCCAAACCCACTCGGCTAGACCGAAACCCACTCGGCTAGACCCAAACACACTCGGCTAGACCCAAACCCACTCGGCTAGACCCAAACCCACGCGGCTACACCCAAACCCACTCCGCTAGACACAAACCCACTCGGCTTCACCCAAACCCACTTGGCTAGACCCAAACCCACTCGGCTAGACCCAAACCCACTTGGCTAGAACCAAACCCACTCGGCTAGACCCAACCCCACTCGGCTAGTCCCAAACCCACTCGGCTACACCCAAACGGACTCGGCTAGACCCAAACCCACTCGGCTAGATCCAAACCCAATCGGCTAGACCCAAACCCACTCGGCTAGACCCAAACCCACACGGCTATACCCAAACCCTCTCGGCAAGACCCAAACCCACTCGGCTAGACCCAAACCCACTCCGCTAGACCCAAACCCACTCCGCTAGACCCAAACCCACTCCGCTAGACACAAACCCACTCGGCTAGACCGAAACCCACTCGGCTGGACCCAAACCCACTCGGATAGACCAAAACCCACTCCGCTAGACCCAAACCCACTCGGCTAGACCCAAACCCACTCGGCTAGATTCAAACACACTCGGCTAGACGCAAACCCACTCGGCTAGACCGAAACCCACTCGGCTACACCCAAACCCTCTCCGCTAGACACAAACCCACTCGGCTTCACACAAACCCACTTGGCTAGACCCAAACCCACTCGGCTAGACCCAAACCCACTCGGCTAGACCCAAACCCACTCGGCTAGACCCAAACCCACTTGGCTAGAACCAAACCCACTCGGCTAGACCCAACCCCACTCGGCTACTCCAAACCCACTCGGTTAGACCCAAACGGACTCGGCTGGACCCAAACCCACTCGGCAAGAACCAAACCCAATCGGCTAGACCCAAACCCACTCGGCTAGACCCAAACCCACTCGGCTAGACCCAAACCCACTCGGCTAGATCCAAACCCACTCGGCTGGACCCAAACCCACTCGGATAGACCCAAACCCACTCAGCTAGACCCAAACCCACTCGGCTGCACCCAAACCCTCTCCGCTAGACACAAACCCACTCGGCTAGACCCAAACCCACTCGGCTAGACCCAAACCCACTCGGCTAGACCCAAACCCACTTGGCTAGAACCAAACCCACTCGGCTAGACCCAACCCCACTCGGCTACTCCCAAACCCACTCGGCTAGACCCAAACGTACTCGGCTACACCCAAACCCACTCGGCTAGAACCAAACCCACTCGGCTAGACCCAAACCCACTCGGCTAGACCCAAACCCACTCGGATAGACCCAAAACCACTCGGCTAGACCCAAACCCACTCGGCTAGACACAAACCCACTCGGCTCGACGCAAACCCACTCGGCTAGACCCAAACCCACTCGGCTCGACCCAAACCCACTCGGCTAGACCCAAACCCACTTGGCTAGACCCAAATCCACTCGGCTAGACCCAAATCCACTCGGCTAGACCCAAACCCACTCGGCTAGACCCAAACCAACTCGGCTAGATCCAAACCCACTCGGCTAGACCCAAACCCACTCGGCTAGACCCAAACCCACTCGGCTAGACCCAAACCCACTCGGCTAGACCCAAACCCACTCCGCTAGACCCAAATCCACTCCGCTACACCCAAACCCACTCGGCTAGACCCAAACCCATTCGGCTAGACCCAAACACACTCCACTAGACCCAAACCGACTCGGCTAGAAGCAAACCCACTCCGCTAGAACCAAACCCACTCCGCTAGACCCAAACCCAATCCGCTAGACCCAAACCCACTCCGCTAGACCCAAACCCACTCGGCTAGACCCAAACCCACTCGGCTAGACCCAAACACACTCGGCTAGACCCAAACCCACTCGGCTAGACCCAAACCCACGCGGCTACACCCAAACCCACTCCGCTAGACACAAACCCACTCGGCTTCACCCAAACCCACTTGGCTAGACCCAAACCCACTCGGCTAGACCCAAACCCACTTGGCTAGAACCAAACCCACTCGGCTAGACCCAACCCCACTCGGCTAGTCCCAAACCCACTCGGCTACACCCAAACGGACTCGGCTAGACCCAAACCCACTCGGCTAGATCCAAACCCAATCGGCTAGTCCCAAACCCACTCGGCTAGACCCAAACCCACACGGCTATACCCAAACCCTCTCGGCAAGACCCAAACCCACTCGGCTAGACCCAAACCCACTCCGCTAGACCCAAACCCACTCCGCTAGACCCAAACCCACTCTGCTAGACACAAACCCACTCGGCTAGACCGAAACCCACTCGGCTGGACCCAAACCCACTCGGATAGACCAAAACCCACTCCGCTAGACCCAAACCCACTCGGCTAGACCCAAACCCACTCGGCTAGATTCAAACACACTCGGCTAGACGCAAACCCACTCGGCTAGACCGAAACCCACTCGGCTACACCCAAACCCTCTCCGCTAGACACAAACCCACTCGGCTTCACACAAACCCACTTGGCTAGACCCAAACCCACTCGGCTAGACCCAAACCCACTCGGCTAGACCCAAACCCACTCGGCTAGACCCAAACCCACTTGGCTAGAACCAAACCCACTCGGCTAGACCCAACCCCACTCGGCTACTCCAAACCCACTCGGTTAGACCCAAACGGACTCGGCTGGACCCAAACCCACTCGGCAAGAACCAAACCCAATCGGCTAGACCCAAACCCACTCGGCTAGACCCAAACCCACTCGGCTAGACCCAAACCCACTCGGCTGGATCCAAACCCACTCGGCTGGACCCAAACCCACTCGGATAGACCCAAACCCACTCAGCTAGACCCAAACCCACTCGGCTGCACCCAAACCCTCTCCGCTAGACACAAACCCACTCGGCTAGACCCAAACCCACTCGGCTAGACCCAAACCCACTCGGCTAGACCCAAACCCACTTGGCTAGAACCAAACCCACTCGGCTAGACCCAACCCCACTCGGCTACTCCCAAACCCACTCGGCTAGACCCAAACGTACTCGGCTACACCCAAACCCACTCGGCTAGAACCAAACCCACTCGGCTAGACCCAAACCCACTCGGCTAGACCCAAACCCACTCGGATAGACCCAAAACCACTCGGCTAGACCCAAACCCACTCGGCTAGACACAAACCCACTCGGCTCGACGCAAACCCACTTGGCTAGACCCAAACCCACTCGGCTCGACCCAAACCCACTCGGCTAGACCCAAACCCACTTGGCTAGACCCAAATCCACTCGGCGAGACTCAAACCCACTCGGCTAGACCCAAATCCATTCGGCTAGACCCAAACCCACTTGGCTTGACCCAAACCCACTAGGCTTGACCCAAACCCACTCGGCTAGACCCAAACCCAATCCGCTAGACCCAAACCCACTCCGCTAGACCCAAACCCACTCGGCTAGACCCAAACCCACTCGGCTAGACCCAAACACACTCGGCTAGACACAAACCCACTCGGCTAGACCCAAACCCACTCGGCTACACCCAAACCCACTCCGCTAGACACAAACCCACTCGGCTTCACCCAAACCCACTTGGCTAGACCCAAACCCACTCGGCTAGACCCACACCCACTTGGCTAGAACCAAACCCACTCGGCTAGACCCAACCCCACTCGGCTAGTCCCAAACCCACTCGGCTACACCCAAACGGACTCGGCTAGACCCAAACCCACTCGGCTAGATCCAAACCCAATCGGCTAGACCCAAACCCACTCGGCTAGACCCAAACCCACTCGGCTATACCCAAACCCTCTCGGCAAGACCCAAACCCACTCGGCTAGACCCAAACCCACTCCGCTAGACCCAAACCCACTCCGCTAGACCCAAACCCACTCCGCTAGACACAAACCCACTCGGCTAGACCGAAACCCACTCGGCTGGACCCAAACCCACTCGGATAGACCAAAACCCACTCCGCTAGACCCAAACCCACTCGGCTAGACCCAAACCCACTCGGCTAGATTCAAACACACTCGGCTAGACGCAAACCCACTCGGCTAGACCGAAACCCACTCGGCTACACCCAAACCCTCTCCGCTAGACACAAACCCACTCGGCTTCACACAAACCCACTTGGCTAGACCCAAACCCACTCGGCTAGACCCAAACCCACTCGGCTAGACCCAAACCCACTCGGCTAGACCCAAACCCACTTGGCTAGAACCAAACCCACTCGGCTAGACCCAACCCCACTCGGCTACTCCAAACCCACTCGGTTAGACCCAAACGGACTCGGCTGGACCCAAACCCACTCGGCTAGAACCAAACCCAATCGGCTAGACCCAAACCCACTCGGCTAGACCCAAACCCACTCGGCTAGACCCAAACCCACTCGGCTAGATCCAAACCCACTCGGCTGGACCCAAACCCACTCGGATAGACCCAAACCCACTCAGCTAGACCCAAACCCACTCGGCTGCACCCAAACCCTCTCCGCTAGACACAAACCCACTCGGCTTCACCCAAACCCACTTGGCTAGACCCAAACCCACTCGGCTAGACCCAAACCCACTCGGCTACTCCCAAACCCACTCGGCTAGACCCAAACGTACTCGGCTAGACCCAAACCCACTCGGCTAGAACCAAACCCACTCGGCTAGACCCAAACCCACTCGGCTAGACCCAAACCCACTCGGATAGACCCAAACCCACTCTGCTAGACCCAAACCCACTCCGCTAGACCCAAATCCACTCCGCTACACCCAAACCCACTCGGCTAGACCCAAACCCATTCGGCTAGACCCAAACACACTCCGCAAGACCCAAACCCACTCCGCTAGACGCAAACCCACTCCGCTAGACCCAAACCCACTCCGCTAGACCCAAACCCACTCGGCAAGACCGAAACCCACTAGGCTAGACCCAAACGCACTCGGCTGGACCCAAACCCATTCGGCTAGACCCAAACCCACTCGGCTAGACCCAAACCCACTAGGCTAGTCCCAAACCCACTCGGCGAGACCCAAACGGACTCGGCTAGACCCAAACCCACTCGGCTAGAACCAAACCCACTCGGCTACACCCAAACCCACTCGGCTAGACCCAAACCCACTCGGCTAGACCCAAACCCACTCGGCTGGACCCAAACCCACTCGGCTATACCCAAACCCTCTCGGCAAGACCCAAACCCACTCGGCTAGACCCAAACCCACTCCGCTAGACCCAAACCCACTCCGCTATACCCAAACCCACTCCGCTAGACACAAACCCACTCGGCTAGACCCAAACCCACTCGGCTGGACCCAAACCCACTCGGATAGACCAAAACCCACTCCGCTAGACCCAAACCCACTCGGCTAGACCCAAACCCACTCGGCTAGATTCAAACACACTCGGCTAGACGCAAACCCACTCGGCTAGACCGAAACCCACTCGGCTACACCCAAACCCTCTCCGCTAGACACAAACCCACTCGGCTTCACACAAACCCACTTGGCTAGACCCAAACCCACTCGGCTAGACCCAAACCCACTCGGCTAGACCCAAACCCACTCGGCTAGACCCAAACCCACTTGGCTAGAACCAAACCCACTCGGCTAGACCCAACCCCACTCGGCTACTCCAAACCCACTCGGTTAGACCCAAACGGACTCGGCTGGACCCAAACCCACTCGGCTAGAACCAAACCCAATCGGCTAGACCCAAACCCACTCGGCTAGACCCAAACCCACTCGGCTAGACCCAAACCCACTCGGCTAGATCCAAACCCACTCGGCTGGACCCAAACCCACTCGGATAGACCCAAACCCACTCAGCTAGACCCAAACCCACTCGGCTGCACCCAAACCCTCTCCGCTAGACACAAACCCACTCGGCTTCACCCAAACCCACTTGGCTAGACCCAAACCCACTCGGCTAGACCCAAACCCACTCGGCTACTCCCAAACCCACTCGGCTAGACCCAAACGTACTCGGCTAGACCCAAACCCACTCGGCTAGAACCAAACCCACTCGGCTAGACCCAAACCCACTCGGCTAGACCCAAACCCACTCGGATAGACCCAAACCCACTCTGCTAGACCCAAACCCACTCCGCTAGACCCAAATCCACTCCGCTACACCCAAACCCACTCGGCTAGACCCAAACCCATTCGGCTAGACCCAAACACACTCCGCAAGACCCAAACCCACTCCGCTAGACGCAAACCCACTCCGCTAGACCCAAACCCACTCCGCTAGACCCAAACCCACTCGGCAAGACCGAAACCCACTAGGCTAGACCCAAACGCACTCGGCTGGACCCAAACCCATTCGGCTAGACCCAAACCCACTCGGCTAGACCCAAACCCACTAGGCTAGTCCCAAACCCACTCGGCGAGACCCAAACGGACTCGGCTAGACCCAAACCCACTCGGCTAGAACCAAACCCACTCGGCTACACCCAAACCCACTCGGCTAGACCCAAACCCACTCGGCTAGACCCAAACCCACTCGGCTGGACCCAAACCCACTCGGCTATACCCAAACCCTCTCGGCAAGACCCAAACCCACTCGGCTAGACCCAAACCCACTCCGCTAGACCCAAACCCACTCCGCTATACCCAAACCCACTCCGCTAGACACAAACCCACTCGGCTAGACCCAAACCCACTCGGCTGGACCCAAACCCACTCGGATAGACCAAAACCCACTCGGCTAGACCCAAACCCACTCGGCTAGACCCAAACCCATTCGGCTAGACCCAAACCCACTCGGCTGGATACAAACCCACTAGGCTAGTCCCAAACCCACACGGCTAGACCCAAACCCACTCGGCTAGACCCAAACCCACTCAGCTAGACCCAAACCCACTCGGCTAGACCCAAACCCACTCCGCTAGACCCAAATCCACTCCGCTACACCCAAACCCACTCGGCTAGACCCAAACCCATTCGGCTAGACCCAAACACACTCCGCTAGACCCAAACCCACTCCGCTAGACGCAAACCCACTCCGCTAGACCCAAACCCACTCCGCTAGATGCAAACCCACTCCGCTAGACCCAAACCCACTCCGCTAGACCGAAACCCACTAGGCTAGACCCAAACGCACTCGGCTAGACCCAAACCCACTCGGCTGGACCCAAACCCACTCAGCTAGACCCAAACCCACTCGGCTAGACCCAAACCCACTCGGCTAGACCCAAACCCACTCGGCTAGACCCAAACCCACTCGGCTAGACCCAAACCCACTCGGCTAGACCCAAACCCATTCGACTAGACCCAAACCCACTCGGCTAGACCAAAACCCACTCGGCTACTCCCAAACCCACTCGCCTAGACCCAAACCCACTCGGCTAGACCCAAACCCACTCGGCTAGACCCAAACCCACTCGGCTAGACCCAAACCCACTCGAATAGACCCAAACCCACTCGGCTAGACCCAAACCCACTCGGCTAGACCCAAACCCACTCGGCTCGACCCAAACCCACTCGGCTAGACCCAAACCCACTCGGCTCGACCCAAACCCACTCGGCTAGACCCAAACCCACTCGGCTAGACCCAAACCCACTCGGCGAGACTCAAACCCACTCGGCTAGACCCAAACCCATTCGGCTAGACCCAAACCCACTTGGCTTGACCCAAACCCACTAGGCTTGACCCAAACCCACTCGGCTAGACCCAAACCCAATCCGCTAGACCCAAACCCACTCCACTAGACCCAAACCCACTCGGCTAGACCCAAACCCACTCGGCTAGACCCAAACACACTCGGCTGGACCCAAACCCACTCGGCGAGACCCAAACCCACTCGGCTACACCCAAACCCACTCCGCTAGACACAAACCCACTCGGCTTCACCCAAACCCACTTGGCTAGACCCAAACCCACTCGGCTAGACCCAAACCCACTCGGCTAGACCCAAACCCACTCGGCTAGACCCAAACCCACTTGGCTAGAACCAAACCCACTCGGCTAGACCCAACCCCACTCGGCTAGTCCCAAACCCACTCGGCTAGACCCAAACGGACTCGGCTAGACCCAAACCCACTCGGCTAGAACCAAACCCACTCTGCTACACCCAAATCCACTCGGCTAGACCCAAACCCACTCGGCTAGACCCAAACCCACTCGGCTGGACCCAAACCCACTCGGCTATACCCAAACCCTCTCGGCAAGACCCAAACCCACTCGGCTAGACCCAAACCCACTCCGCTAGACCCAAACCCACTCCGCTATACCCAAACCCACTCCGCTAGACACAAACCCACTCGGCTAGACCCAAACCCACTCGGCTGGATCCAAACCCACTCGGATAGACCAAAACCCACTCGGCTAGACCCAAACCCACTCGGCTAGACCCAAACCCATTCGGCTAGACCCAAACCCACTCGGCTGGATACAAACCCACTAGGCTAGTCCCAAACCCACACGGCTAGACCCAAACCCACTCGGCTAGACCCAAACCCACTCAGCTAGACCCAAACCCACTCCGCTAGACCCAAATCCACTCCGCTACACCCAAACCCACTCGGCTAGACCCAAACCCATTCGGCTAGACCCAAACACACTCCGCTAGACCCAAACCCACTCCGCTAGACGCAAACCCACTCCGCTAGACCCAAACCCACTCCGCTAGACCCAAACCCACACGGCTAGACTGAAACCCACAAGGCCAGACCCAAACACACTCGGCTACACCCAAACCCACTCGGCTAGACCCAAACCCACTCAGCTAGACCCAAACCCACTCGGCTAGACCCAAACCCACTCCGCTTGACCCAAACCCACTCGGCTAGACCCAAACCCACTCGGCTAGACCCAAACCCACTCGGCTAGACCCAAACCCATTCGGCTAGACCCAAACCCACTCAGCTAGACCCAAACCCACTCGGCTAGACCCAAACCCACTCCGCTAGACCCAAATCCACTCCGCTACACCCAAACCCACTCGGCTAGACCCAAGCCCAATCGGCTAGACCCAAACACACTCCGCTAGACCCAAACCCACTCCGCTAGACGCAAACCCACTCCGCTAGACCCAAACCCACTCCGCTAGACCCAAACCCACACGGCTAGACCGAAACCCACAAGGCTAGACCCAAACACACTCGGCTACACCCAAACCCACTCGGCTAGACCCAAACCCACTCAGCTAAACCCAAACCCACTCGGCTATACCCAAACCCACTCCGCTTGACCCAAACCCACTCGGCTAGACCCAAACCCACTCGGCTAGACCCAAACCCACTCGGCTAGACCCAAACCCATTCGGCTAGACCCAAACCCACTCGGCTAGACCCAAACCCACTGGGCTAGTCCCAAACCCACTCGGCGAGACCCAAACCCACTCGGCTAGACCCAAACCCACTCGGATAGACCCAAACCCACTCGGCTAGATCCAAACCCACTCGGCTAGACCCAAACCCACTCGGATAGACCCAAACCCACTCTGCTAGACCCAAACCCACTCCGCTAGACCCAAATCCACTCCGCTACACCCAAACCCACTCGGCTAGACCCAAACCCATTCGGCTAGACCCAAACACACTCCGCAAGACCCAAACCCACTCCGCTAGACGCAAACCCACTCCGCTAGACCCAAACCCACTCCGCTAGACCCAAACCCACTCGGCAAGACCGAAACCCACTAGGCTAGACCCAAACGCACTCGGCTGGACCCAAACCCACTCGGCTAGACCCAAACCCACTTGGCTAGACCCAAATCCACTCGGCTAGACCCAAATCCACTCGGCTAGACCCAAACCCACTCGGCTAGACCCAAACCAACTCGGCTAGATCCAAACCCACTCTGCTAGACCCAAACCCACTCGGCTAGACCCAAACCCACTCGGCTAGACCCAAACCCACTCGGCTAGACCCAAACCCACTCCGCTAGACCCAAATCCACTCCGCTACACCCAAACCCACTCGGCTAGACCCAAACCCATTCGGCTAGACCCAAACACACTCCACTAGACCCAAACCGACTCGGCTAGATGCAAACCCACTCCGCTAGAACCAAACCCACTCCGCTAGACCCAAACCCAATCCGCTAGACCCAAACCCACTCCGCTAGACCCAAACCCACTCGGCTAGACCCAAACCCACTCGGCTAGACCCAAACACACTCGGCTAGACCCAAACCCACTCGGCTAGACCCAAACCCACGCGGCTACACCCAAACCCACTCCGCTAGACACAAACCCACTCGGCTTCACCCAAACCCACTTGGCTAGACCCAAACCCACTCGGCTAGACCCAAACCCACTTGGCTAGAACCAAACCCACTCGGCTAGACCCAACCCCACTCGGCTAGTCCCAATCCCACTCGGCTACACCCAAACGGACTCGGCTAGACCCAAACCCACTCGGCTAGATCCAAACCCAATCGGCTAGACCCAAACCCACTCGGCTAGACCCAAACCCACACGGCTATACCCAAACCCTCTCGGCAAGACCCAAACCCACTCGGCTAGACCCAAACCCACTCCGCTAGACCCAAACCCACTCCGCTAGACCCAAACCCACTCTGCTAGACACAAACCCACTCAGCTAGACCGAAACCCACTCGGCTGGACCCAAACCCACTCGGATAGACCAAAACCCACTCCGCTAGACCCAAACCCACTCGGCTAGACCCAAACCCACTCGGCTAGATTCAAACACACTCGGCTAGACGCAAACCCACTCGGCTAGACCGAAACCCACTCGGCTACACCCAAACCCTCTCCGCTAGACACAAACCCACTCGGCTTCACACAAACCCACTTGGCTAGACCCAAACCCACTCGGCTAGACCCAAACCCACTCGGCTAGACCCAAACCCACTCGGCTAGACCCAAACCCACTTGGCTAGAACCAAACCCACTCGGCTAGACCCAACCCCACTCGGCTACTCCAAACCCACTCGGTTAGACCCAAACGGACTCGGCTGGACCCAAACCCACTCGGCAAGAACCAAACCCAATCGGCTAGACCCAAACCCACTCGGCTAGACCCAAACCCACTCGGCTAGACCCAAACCCACTCGGCTAGATCCAAACCCACTCGGCTGGACCCAAACCCACTCGGATAGACCCAAACCCACTCAGCTAGACCCAAACCCACTCGGCTGCACCCAAACCCTCTCCGCTAGACACAAACCCACTCGGCTGGACCCAAACCCACTCGGCTAGACCCAAACCCACTCGGCTAGACCCAAACCCACTTGGCTAGAACCAAACCCACTCGGCTAGACCCAACCCCACTCGGCTACACCCAAACCCACTCCGCTAGACACAAACCCACTCGGCTTCACCCAAACCCACTTGGCTAGACCCAAACCCACTCGGCTAGACCCACACCCACTTGGCTAGAACCAAACCCACTCGGCTAGACCCAACCCCACTCGGCTAGTCCCAAACCCACTCGGCTACACCCAAACGGACTCGGCTAGACCCAAACCCACTCGGCTAGATCCAAACCCAATCGGCTAGACCCAAACCCACTCGGCTAGACCCAAACCCACTCGGCTATACCCAAACCCTCTCGGCAAGACCCAAACCCACTCGGCTAGACCCAAACCCACTCCGCTAGACCCAAACCCACTCCGCTAGACCCAAACCCACTCCGCTAGACACAAACCCACTCGGCTAGACCGAAACCCACTCGGCTGGACCCAAACCCACTCGGATAGACCAAAACCCACTCCGCTAGACCCAAACCCACTCGGCTAGACCCAAACCCACTCGGCTAGATTCAAACACACTCGGCTAGACGCAAACCCACTCGGCTAGACCGAAACCCACTCGGCTACACCCAAACCCTCTCCGCTAGACACAAACCCACTCGGCTTCACACAAACCCACTTGGCTAGACCCAAACCCACTCGGCTAGACCCAAACCCACTCGGCTAGACCCAAACCCACTCGGCTAGACCCAAACCCACTTGGCTAGAACCAAACCCACTCGGCTAGACCCAACCCCACTCGGCTACTCCAAACCCACTCGGTTAGACCCAAACGGACTCGGCTGGACCCAAACCCACTCGGCTAGAACCAAACCCAATCGGCTAGACCCAAACCCACTCGGCTAGACCCAAACCCACTCGGCTAGACCCAAACCCACTCGGCTAGATCCAAACCCACTCGGCTGGACCCAAACCCACTCGGATAGACCCAAACCCACTCGGCTAGACCCAAACCCACTCGGCTGCACCCAAACCCTCTCCGCTAGACACAAACCCACTCGGCTTCACCCAAACCCACTTGGCTAGACCCAAACCCACTCGGCTAGACCCAAACCCACTCGGCTACTCCCAAACCCACTCGGCTAGACCCAAACGTACTCGGCTAGACCCAAACCCACTCGGCTAGAACCAAACCCACTCGGCTAGACCCAAACCCACTCGGCTAGACCCAAACCCACTCGGATAGACCCAAACCCACTCTGCTAGACCCAAACCCACTCCGCTAGACCCAAATCCACTCCGCTACACCCAAACCCACTCGGCTAGACCCAAACCCATTCGGCTAGACCCAAACACACTCCGCAAGACCCAAACCCACTCCGCTAGACGCAAACCCACTCCGCTAGACCCAAACCCACTCCGCTAGACCCAAACCCACTCGGCAAGACCGAAACCCACTAGGCTAGACCCAAACGCACTCGGCTGGACCCAAACCCATTCGGCTAGACCCAAACCCACTCGGCTAGACCCAAACCCACTAGGCTAGTCCCAAACCCACTCGGCGAGACCCAAACCCACTCGGCTAGACCCAAACCCACTCGGCTAGACCCAAACCCACTCCGCTAGACCCAAACCCACTCGGCTAGACCGAAACCCACTAGGCTAGACCCAAACGCATTCGGCGAGACCCAAACCCAGTCGGCTAGACCCAATCCCACTCAGCTAGACCCAAACCCACTCGGCTAGACCCAAACCCACTCGGCTAGACCCAAACCCACTCGGCTAGACCCAAACCCACTTGGCTAGAACCAAACCCACTCGGCTAGACCCAACCCCACTCGGCTAGTCCCAAACCCACTCGGCTAGACCCAAACGGACTCGGCTAGACCCAAACCCACTCGGCTAGAACCAAACCCACTCGGCTACACCCAAACCCACTCGGCTAGACCCAAACCCACTCGGCTAGACCCAAACCCACTCGGCTGGACCCAAACCCACTCGGCTATACCCAAACCCTCTCGGCAAGACCCAAACCCACTCGGCTAGACCCAAACCCACTCCGCTAGACCCAAACCCACTCCGCTATACCCAAACCCACTCCGCTAGACACAAACCCACTCGGCTAGACCCAAACCCACTCGGCTGGACCCAAACCCACTCGGATAGACCCAAACCCATTCGGCTAGACCCAAACCCACTCGGCTGGATACAAACCCACTAGGCTAGTCCCAAACCCACACGGCTAGACCCAAACCCACTCGGCTAGACCCAAACCCACTCAGCTAGACCCAAACCCACTCGGCTAGACCCAAACCCACTCCGCTAGACCCAAATCCACTCCGCTACACCCAAACCCACTCGGCTAGACCCAAACCCATTCGGCTAGACCCAAACACACTCCGCTAGACCCAAACCCACTCCGCTAGACGCAAACCCACTCCGCTAGACCCAAACCCACTCCGCTAGATGCAAACCCACTCCGCTAGACCCAAACCCACTCCGCTAGACCGAAACCCACTAGGCTAGACCCAAACGCACTCGGCTAGACCCAAACCCACTCGGCTGGACCCAAACCCACTCAGCTAGACCCAAACCCACTCGGCTAGACCCAAACCCACTCGGCTAGACCCAAACCCACTCGGCTAGACCCAAACCCACTCGGCTAGACCCAAACCCACTCGGCTAGACCCAAACCCATTCGACTAGACCCAAACCCACTCGGCTAGACCAAAACCCACTCGGCTACTCCCAAACCCACTCGCCTAGACCCAAACCCACTCGGCTAGACCAAAACCCACTCGGCTAGACCCAAACCCACTCGGCTAGACCCAAACCCACTCGAATAGACCCAAACCCACTCGGCTAGACCCAAACCCACTCGGCTAGACCCAAACCCACTCGGCTCGACCCAAACCCACTCGGCTAGACCCAAACCCACTCGGCTCGACCCAAACCCACTCGGCTAGACCCAAACCCACTCGGCTAGACCCAAACCCACTCGGCGAGACTCAAACCCACTCGGCTAGACCCAAACCCATTCGGCTAGACCCAAACCCACTTGGCTTGACCCAAACCCACTAGGCTTGACCCAAACCCACTCGGCTAGACCCAAACCCAATCCGCTAGACCCAAACCCACTCCACTAGACCCAAACCCACTCGGCTAGACCCAAACCCACTCGGCTAGACCCAAACACACTCGGCTGGACCCAAACCCACTCGGCGAGACCCAAACCCACTCGGCTACACCCAAACCCACTCCGCTAGACACAAACCCACTCGGCTTCACCCAAACCCACTTGGCTAGACCCAAACCCACTCGGCTAGACCCAAACCCACTCGGCTAGACCCAAACCCACTCGGCTAGACCCAAACCCACTTGGCTAGAACCAAACCCACTCGGCTAGACCCAACCCCACTCGGCTAGTCCCAAACCCACTCGGCTAGACCCAAACGGACTCGGCTAGACCCAAACCCACTCGGCTAGAACCAAACCCACTCTGCTACACCCAAATCCACTCGGCTAGACCCAAACCCACTCGGCTAGACCCAAACCCACTCGGCTGGACCCAAACCCACTCGGCTATACCCAAACCCTCTCGGCAAGACCCAAACCCACTCGGCTAGACCCAAACCCACTCCGCTAGACCCAAACCCACTCCGCTATACCCAAACCCACTCCGCTAGACACAAACCCACTCGGCTAGACCCAAACCCACTCGGCTGGATCCAAACCCACTCGGATAGACCAAAACCCACTCGGCTAGACCCAAACCCACTCGGCTAGACCCAAACCCATTCGGCTAGACCCAAACCCACTCGGCTGGATACAAACCCACTAGGCTAGTCCCAAACCCACACGGCTAGACCCAAACCCACTCGGCTAGACCCAAACCCACTCAGCTAGACCCAAACCAACTCCGCTAGACCCAAATCCACTCCGCTACACCCAAACCCACTCGGCTAGACCCAAACCCATTCGGCTAGACCCAAACACACTCCGCTAGACCCAAACCCACTCCGCTTAACGCAAACCCACTCCGCTAGACCCAAACCCACTCCGCTAGACCCAAACCCACACGGCTAGACCGAAACCCACAAGGCCAGACCCAAACACACTCGGCTACACCCAAACCCACTCGGCTAGACCCAAACCCACTCAGCTAGACCCAAACCCACTCGGCTAGACCCAAACCCACTCCGCTTGACCCAAACCCACTCGGCTAGACCCAAACCCACTCGGCTAGACCCAAACCCACTCGGCTAGACCCAAACCCATTCGGCTAGACCCAAACCCACTCAGCTAGACCCAAACCCACTCGGCTAGACCCAAACCCACTCCGCTAGACCCAAATCCACTCCGCTACACCCAAACCCACTCGGCTAGACCCAAGCCCATTCGGCTAGACCCAAACACACTCCGCTAGACCCAAACCCACTCCGCTAGACGCAAACCCACTCCGCTAGACCCAAACCCACTCCGCTAGACCCAAACCCACACGGCTAGACCGAAACCCACAAGGCTAGACCCAAACACACTCGGCTACACCCAAACCCACTCGGCTAGACCCAAACCCACTCAGCTAAACCCAAACCCACTCGGCTATACCCAAACCCACTCCGCTTGACCCAAACCCACTCGGCTAGACCCAAACCCACTCGGCTAGACCCAAACCCACTCGGATAGACCCAAACCCACTCGGCTAGATCCAAACCCACTCGGCTAGACCCAAACCCACTCGGATAGACCCAAACCCACTCTGCTAGACCCAAACCCACTCCGCTAGACCCAAATCCACTCCGCTACACCCAAACCCACTCGGCTAGACCCAAACCCATTCGGCTAGACCCAAACACACTCCGCAAGACCCAAACCCACTCCGCTAGACGCAAACCCACTCCGCTAGACCCAAACCCACTCCGCTAGACCCAAACCCACTCGGCAAGACCGAAACCCACTAGGCTAGACCCAAACGCACTCGGCTGGACCCAAACCCATTCGGCTAGACCCAAACCCACTCGGCGAGACCCAAACCCACTAAGCTAGTCCCAAACCCACTCGGCGAGACCCAAACCCACTCGGCTAGACCCAAACCCACTCGGCTAGACCCAAACCTACTCAGCTAGACCCAAACCCACTCGGCTAGACCCAAACCCACTCGGCCAGACCCAAACCCACTCGACTAGACCCAAACCCACTCGGCTAGACCAAAGCCCACTCGGCTAGTCCCAAACCCACTCGGCTAGACCCAAACCCACTCGGCTAGACCCAAACCCACTCGGCTAGACCCAAACCCACTCGGTTAGACCCAAACCCACTCGAATAGACCCAAACCCACTCGGCTAGACCCAAACCCACTCGGCTAGACCCAAACCCACTCGGCACGACCCAAACCCACTCGGCTAGACCGAAACCCACTAGGCTAGACCCAAACGCATTCGGCGAGACCCAAACCCACTCGGCTAGACCCAATCCCACTCAGCTAGACCCAAACCCACTCGGCTAGACCCAAACCCACTCGGCTAGACCCAAACCCACTCGGCTAGACCCAAACCCACTCCACTAGACCCAAACCGACTCGGCTAGATGCAAACCCACTCCGCTAGAACCAAACCCACTCCGCTAGACCCAAACCCAATCCGCTAGACCCAAACCCACTCCGCTAGACCCAAACCCACTCGGCTAGACCCAAACCCACTCGGCTAGACCCAAACACACTCGGCTAGACCCAAACCCACTCGGCTAGACCCAAACCCACGCGGCTACACCCAAACCCACTCCGCTAGACACAAACCCACTCGGCTTCACCCAAACCCACTTGGCTAGACCCAAACCCACTCGGCTAGACCCAAACCCACTTGGCTAGAACCAAACCCACTCGGCTAGACCCAACCCCACTCGGCTAGTCCCAAACCCACTCGGCTACACCCAAACGGACTCGGCTAGACCCAAACCCACTCGGCTAGATCCAAACCCAATCGGCTAGACCCAAACCCACTCGGCTGGACCCAAACCCACACGGCTATACCCAAACCCTCTCGGCAAGACCCAAACCCACTCGGCTAGACCCAAACCCACTCCGCTAGACCCAAACCCACTCCGCTAGACCCAAACCCACTCCGCTAGACACAAACCCACTCGGCTAGACCGAAACCCACTCGGCTGGACCCAAACCCACTCGGATAGACCAAAACCCACTCCGCTAGACCCAAACCCACTCGGCTAGACCCAAACCCACTCGGCTAGATTCAAACACACTCGGCTAGACGCAAACCCACTCGGCTAGACCGAAACCCACTCGGCTACACCCAAACCCTCTCCGCTAGACACAAACCCACTCGGCTTCACACAAACCCACTTGGCTAGACCCAAACCCACTCGGCTAGACCCAAACCCACTCGGCTAGACCCAAACCCACTCGGCTAGACCCAAACCCACTTGGCCAGAACCAAACCCACTCGGCTAGACCCAACCCCACTCGGCTACTCCAAACCCACTCGGTTAGACCCAAACGGACTCGGCTGGACCCAAACCCACTCGGCAAGAACCAAACCCAATCGGCTAGACCCAAACCCACTCGGCTAGACCCAAACCCACTCGGCTAGACCCAAACCCACTCGGCTAGATCCAAACCCACTCGGCTGGACCCAAACCCACTCGGATAGACCCAAACCCACTCAGCTAGACCCAAACCCACTCGGCTTCACCCAAACCCTCTCCGCTAGACACAAACCCACTCGGCTAGACCCAAACCCACTCGGCTAGACCCAAACCCACTCGGCTAGACCCAAACCCACTTGGCTAGAACCAAACCCACTCGGCTAGACCCAACCCCACTCGGCTACTCCCAAACCCACTCGGCTAGACCCAAACGTACTCGGCTACACCCAAACCCACTCGGCTAGAACCAAACCCACTCGGCTAGACCCAAACCCACTCGGCTAGACCCAAACCCACTCGGATAGACCCAAAACCACTCGGCTAGACCCAAACCCACTCGGCTAGACACAAACCCACTCGGCTCGACGCAAACCCACTCGGCTAGACCCAAACCCACTCGGCTCGACCCAAACCCACTCGGCTAGACCCAAACCCACTTGGCTAGACCCAAATCCACTCGGCTAGACCCAAATCCACTCGGCTAGACCCAAACCCACTCGGCTAGACCCAAACCAACTCGGCTAGATCCAAACCCACTCGGCTAGACCCAAACCCACTCGGCTAGACCCAAACCCACTCGGCTAGACCCAAACCCACTCGGCTAGACCCAAACCCACTCCGCTAGACCCAAATCCACTCCGCTACACCCAAACCCACTCGGCTAGACCCAAACCCATTCGGCTAGACCCAAACACACTCCACTAGACCCAAACCGACTCGGCTAGATGCAAACCCACTCCCCTAGAACCAAACCCACTCCGCTAGACCCAAACCCAATCCGCTAGACCCAAACCCACTCCGCTCGACCCAAACCCACTCGGCTAGACCCAAACCCACTCGGCTAGACCCAAACACACTCGGCTAGACCCAAACCCACTCGGCTAGACCCAAACCCACGCGGCTACACCCAAACCCACTCCGCTAGACACAAACCCACTCGGCTTCACCCAAACCCACGCGGCTAGACCCAAACCCACTCGGCTAGACCCAAACCCACTTGGCTAGAACCAAACCCACTCGGCTAGACCCAACCCCACTCGGCTAGTCCCAAACCCACTCGGCTACACCCAAACGGACTCGGCTAGACCCAAACCCACTCGGCTAGATCCAAACCCAATCGGCTAGACCCAAACCCACTCGGCTAGACCCAAACCCACACGGCTATACCCAAACCCTCTCGGCAAGACCCAAACCCACTCGGCTAGACCCAAACCCACTCCGCTAGACCCAAACCCACTCCGCTAGACCCAAACCCACTCTGCTAGACACAAACCCACTCGGCTAGACCGAAACCCACTCGGCTGGACCCAAACCCACTCGGATAGACCAAAACCCACTCCGCTAGACCCAAACCCACTCGGCTAGACCCAAACCCACTCGGCTAGATTCAAACACATTCGGCTAGACGCAAACCCACTCGGCTAGACCGAAACCCACTCGGCTACACCCAAACCCTCTCCGCTAGACACAAACCCACTCGGCTTCACACAAACCCACTTGGCTAGACCCAAACCCACTCGGCTAGACCCAAACCCACTCGGCTAGACCCAAACCCACTCGGCTAGACCCAAACCCACTTGGCTAGAACCAAACCCACTCGGCTAGACCCAACCCCACTCGGCTACTCCAAACCCACTCGGTTAGACCCAAACGGACTCGGCTGGACCCAAACCCACTCGGCAAGAACCAAACCCAATCGGCTAGACCCAAACCCACTCGGCTAGACCCAAACCCACTCGGCTAGACCCAAACCCACTCGGCTAGATCCAAACCCACTCGGCTGGACCCAAACCCACTCGGATAGACCCAAACCCACTCAGCTAGACCCAAACCCACTCGGCTGCACCCAAACCCTCTCCGCTAGACACAAACCCACTCGGCTAGACCCAAACCCACTCGGCTAGACCCAAACCCACTCGGCTAGACCCAAACCCACTTGGCTAGAACCAAACCCACTCGGCTAGACCCAACCCCACTCGGCTACTCCCAAACCCACTCGGCTAGACCCAAACGTACTCGGCTACACCCAAACCCACTCGGCTAGAACCAAACCCACTCGGCTAGACCCAAACCCACTCGGCTAGACCCAAACCCACTCGGATAGACCCAAAACCACTCGGCTAGACCCAAACCCACTCGGCTAGACACAAACCCACTCGGCTCGACGCAAACCCACTCGGCTAGACGCAAACCCACTCGGCTCGACCCAAACCCACTCGGCTAGACCCAAACCCACTTGGCTAGACCCAAATCCACTCGGCGAGACTCAAACCCACTCGGCTAGACCCAAATCCATTCGGCTAGACCCAAACCCACTTGGCTTGACCCAAACCCACTAGGCTTGACCCAAACCCACTCGGCTAGACCCAAACCCAATCCGCTAGACCCAAACCCACTCCGCTAGACCCAAACCCACTCGGCTAGACCCAAACCCACTCGGCTAGACCCAAACACACTCGGCTAGACACAAACCCACTCGGCTAGACCCAAACCCACTCGGCTACACCCAAACCCACTCCGCTAGACACAAACCCACTCGGCTTCACCCAAACCCACTTGGCTAGACCCAAACCCACTCGGCTAGACCCAAACCCACTTGGCTAGAACCAAACCCACTCGGCTAGACCCAACCCCACTCGGCTAGTCCCAAACCCACTCGGCTACACCCAAACGGACTCGGCTAGACCCAAACCCACTCGGCTAGATCCAAACCCAATCGGCTAGACCCAAACCCACTCGGCTAGAACCAAACCCACTCGGCTATACCCAAACCCTCTCGGCAAGACCCAAACCCACTCGGCTAGACCCAAACCCACTCCGCTAGACCCAAACCCACTCCGCTAGACCCAAACCCACTCCGCTAGACACAAACCCACTCGGCTAGACCGAAACCCACTCGGCTGGACCCAAACCCACTCGGATAGACCAAAACCCACTCCGCTAGACCCAAACCCACTCGGCTAGACCCAAACCCACTCGGCTAGATTCAAACACACTCGGCTAGACGCAAACCCACTCGGCTAGACCGAAACCCACTCGGCTACACCCAAACCCTCTCCGCTAGACACAAACCCACTCGGCTTCACACAAACCCACTTGGCTAGACCCAAACCCACTCGGCTAGACCCAAACCCACTCGGCTAGACCCAAACCCACTCGGCTAGACCCAAACCCACTTGGCTAGAACCAAACCCACTCGGCTAGACCCAACCCCACTCGGCTACTCCAAACCCACTCGGTTAGACCCAAACGGGCTCGGCTGGACCCAAACCCACTCGGCTAGAACCAAACCCAATCGGCTAGACCCAAACCCACTCGGCTAGACCCAAACCCACTCGGCTAGACCCAAACCCACTCGGCTAGATCCAAACCCACTCGGCTGGACCCAAACCCACTCGGATAGACCCAAACCCACTCGGCTAGACCCAAACCCACTCGGCTGCACCCAAACCCTCTCCGCTAGACACAAACCCACTCGGCTTCACCCAAACCCACTTGGCTAGACCCAAACCCACTCGGCTAGACCCAAACCCACTCGGCTACTCCCAAACCCACTCGGCTAGACCCAAACGTACTCGGCTAGACCCAAACCCACTCGGCTAGAACCAAACCCACTCGGCTAGACCCAAACCAACTCGGCTAGACCCAAACCCACTCGGATAGACCCAAACCCACTCTGCTAGACCCAAACCCACTCCGCTAGACCCAAATCCACTCCGCTACACCCAAACCCACTCGGCTAGACCCAAACCCATTCGGCTAGACCCAAACACACTCCGCAAGACCCAAACCCACTCCGCTAGACGCAAACCCACTCCGCTAGACCCAAACCCACTCCGCTAGACCCAAACCCACTCGGCAAGACCGAAACCCACTAGGCTAGACCCAAACGCACTCGGCTGGACCCAAACCCATTCGGCTAGACCCAAACCCACTCGGCTAGACCCAAACCCACTAGGCTAGTCCCAAACCCACTCGGCGAGACCCAAACCCACTCGGCTAGACCCAAACCCACTCGGCTAGACCCAAACCCACTCCGCTAGACCCAAACCCACTCGGCTAGACCGAAACCCACTAGGCTAGACCCAAACGCATTCGGCGAGACCCAAACCCAGTCGGCTAGACCCAATCCCACTCAGCTAGACCCAAACCCACTCGGCTAGACCCAAACCCACTCGGCTAGACCCAAACCCACTCGGCTAGACCCAAACCCACTCGGCTAGACCCAAAACCACTCCGCTAGACCCAAACCCACTCGGCTAGACCCAAACCCACTCGGCTAGACCCAAACCCACTCCGCTAGACCCAAACCCACTCGGCTAGACCCAAACCCACTCGGCTAGACCCAAACCCACTCGGCTAGACCCAAACCCACTCGCCTAGACCCAAACCCACTCGGCTAGACCCAAACCCACTCGGCTAGACCCAAACCCACTCGGCTAGACCCAAACCCACTCGAATAGACCCAAACCCACTCGGCTAGACCCAAACCCACTCGGCTAGACCCAAACCCACTCGGCTCGACCCAAACCCACTCGGCTAGACCCAAACCCACTCGGCTCGACCCAAACCCACTCGGCTAGACCCAAACCCACTCGGCTAGACCCAAACCCACTCGGCGAGACTCAAACCCACTCGGCTAGACCCAAACCCATTCGGCTAGACCCAAACCCACTTGGCTTGACCCAAACCCACTAGGCTTGACCCAAACCCACTCGGCTAGACCCAAACCCAATCCGCTAGACCCAAACCCACTCCACTAGACCCAAACCCACTCGACTAGACCCAAACCCACTCGGCTAGACCCAAACACACTCGGCTGGACCCAAACCCACTCGGCGAGACCCAAACCCACTCGGCTACACCCAAACCCACTCCGCTAGACACAAACCCACTCGGCTTCACCCAAACCCACTTGGCTAGACCCAAACCCACTCGGCTAGACCCAAACCCACTCGGCTAGACCCAAACCCACTCGGCTAGACCCAAACCCACTTGGCTAGAACCAAACCCACTCGGCTAGACCCAACCCCACTCGGCTAGTCCCAAACCCACTCGGCTAGACCCAAACGGACTCGGCTAGACCCAAACCCACTCGGCTAGAACCAAACCCACTCGGCTACACCCAAACCCACTCGGCTAGACCCAAACCCACTCGGCTAGACCCAAACCCACTCGGCTGGACCCAAACCCACTCGGCTATACCCAAACCCTCTCGGCAAGACCCAAACCCACTCGGCTAGACCCAAACCCACTCCGCTAGACCCAAACCCACTCCGCTATACCCAAACCCACTCCGCTAGACACAAACCCACTCGGCTAGACCCAAACCCACTCGGCTGGATCCAAACCCACTCGGATAGACCAAAACCCACTCGGCTAGACCCAAACCCACTCGGCTAGACCCAAACCCATTCGGCTAGACCCAAACCCACTCGGCTGGATACAAACCCACTAGGCTAGTCCCAAACCCACACGGCTAGACCCAAACCCACTCGGCTAGACCCAAACCCACTCAGCTAGACCCAAACCCACTCCGCTAGACCCAAATCCACTCCGCTACACCCAAACCCACTCGGCTAGACCCAAACCCATTCGGCTAGACCCAAACACACTCCGCTAGACCCAAACCCACTCCGCTAGACGCAAACCCACTCCGCTAGACCCAAACCCACTCCGCTAGACCCAAACCCACACGGCTAGACCGAAACCCACAAGGCCAGACCCAAACACACTCGGCTACACCCAAACCCACTCGGCTAGACCCAAACCCACTCAGCTGGACCCAAACCCACTCGGCTAGACCCAAACCCACTCCGCTTGACCCAAACCCACTCGGCTAGACCCAAACCCACTCGGCTAGACCCAAACCCACTCGGCTAGACCCAAACCCATTCGGCTAGACCCAAACCCACTCAGCTAGACCCAAACCCACTCGGCTAGACCCAAACCCACTCCGCTAGACCCAAATCCACTCCGCTACACCCAAACCCACTCGGCTAGACCCAAGCCCATTCGGCTAGACCCAAACACACTCCGCTAGACCCAAACCCACTCCGCTAGACGCAAACCCACTCCGCTAGACCCAAACCCACTCCGCTAGACCCAAACCCACACGGCTAGACCGAAACCCACAAGGCTAGACCCAAACACACTCGGCTACACCCAAACCCACTCGGCTAGACCCAAACCCACTCAGCTAAACCCAAACCCACTCGGCTATACCCAAACCCACTCCGCTTGACCCAAACCCACTCGGCTAGACCCAAACCCACTCGGCTAGACCCAAACCCACTCGGCTAGACCCAAACCCATTCGGCTAGACCCAAACCCACTCGGCTAGACCCAAACCCACTGGGCTAGTCCCAAACCCACTCGGCGAGACCCAAACCCACTCGGCTAGACCCAAACCCACTCGGATAGACCCAAACCCACTCGGCTAGATCCAAACCCACTCGGCTAGACCCAAACCCACTCGGATAGACCCAAACCCACTCTGCTAGACCCAAACCCACTCCGCTAGACCCAAATCCACTCCGCTACACCCAAACCCACTCGGCTAGACCCAAACCCATTCGGCTAGACCCAAACACACTCCGCAAGACCCAAACCCACTCCGCTAGACGCAAACCCACTCCGCTAGACCCAAACCCACTCCGCTAGACCCAAACCCACTCGGCAAGACCGAAACCCACTAGTCTAGACCCAAACGCACTCGGCTGGACCCAAACCCATTCGGCTAGACCCAAACCCACTCGGCGAGACCCAAACCCACTAAGCTAGTCCCAAACCCACTCGGCGAGACCCAAACCCACTCGGCTAGACCCAAACCCACTCGGCTAGACCCAAACCCACTCAGCTAGACCCAAACCCACTCGGCTAGACCCAAACCCACTCGGCCAGACCCAAACCCACTCGACTAGACCCAAACCCACTCGGCTAGACCAAAGCCCACTCGGCTAGTCCCAAACCCACTCGGCTAGACCCAAACCCGCTCGGCTAGACCCAAACCCACTCGGCTAGACCCAAACCCACTCGGTTAGACCCAAACCCACTCGAATAGACCCAAACCCACTCGGCTAGACACAAACCCACTCGACTAGACCCAAACCCACTCGGCTCGACCCAAACCCACTCGGCTAGACCGAAACCCACTAGGCTAGACCCAAACGCATTCGGCGAGACCCAAACCCACTCGGCTAGACCCAATCCCACTCAGCTAGACCCAAACCCACTCGGCTAGACCCAAACCCACTCGGCTAGACCCAAACCCACTCGGCTAGACCCAAACCCACTCGGCTAGACCCAAACCCACTCCGCTAGACCCAAACCCACTCGGCTAGACCCAAACCCACTCGGCTAGACCCAAACCCACTCCGCTAGACCCAAACCCACTCGGCTAGACCCAAACCCACTCGGCTAGACCCAAACCCACTCCGCTAGACCCAAACCCACTCGGCTAGACCCAAACCCATTCGGCTAGATCCAAACCCACTCGGCTAGACCCAAACCCACTCGGCTAGACCCAAACCCACTCGGCTAGACCCAAATCCACTCGGCTAGACCCAAACCCACTCGGCTAGACCCAAACCAACTCGGCTAGATCCAAACCCACTCGGCTAGACCCAAACCCACTCGGCTAGACCCAAACCCACTCGGCTAGACCCAAACCCACTCGGCTAGACCCAAACCCACTCCGCTAGACCCAAATCCACTCCGCTACACCCAAACCCACTCGGCTAGACCCAAACCCATTCGGCTAGACCCAAACACACTCCACTAGACCCAAACCGACTCGGCTAGATGCAAACCCACTCCGCTAGAACCAAACCCACTCCGCTAGACCCAAACCCAATCCGCTAGACCCAAACCCACTCCGCTAGACACAAACCCACTCGGCTAGACCCAAACCCACTCGGCTAGACCCAAACACACTCGGCTAGACCCAAACCCACTCGGCTAGACCCAAACCCACGCGGCTACACCCAAACCCACTCCGCTAGACACAAACCCACTCGGCTTCACCCAAACCCACTTGGCTAGACCCAAACCCACTCGGCTAGACCCAAACCCACTTGGCTAGAACCAAACCCACTCGGCTAGACCCAACCCCACTCGGCTAGTCCCAAACCCACTCGGCTACACCCAAACGGACTCGGCTAGACCCAAACCCACTCGGCTAGATCCAAACCCAATCGGCTAGACCCAAACCCACTCGGCTAGACCCAAACCCACACGGCTATACCCAAACCCTCTCGGCAAGACCCAAACCCACTCGGCTAGACCCAAACCCACTCCGCTAGACCCAAACCCACTCCGCTAGACCCAAACCCACTCCGCTAGACACAAACCCACTCGGCTAGACCGAAACCCACTCGGCTGGACCCAAACCCACTCGGATAGACCAAAACCCACTCCGCTAGACCCAAACCCACTCGGCTAGACCCAAACCCACTCGGCTAGATTCAAACACACTCGGCTAGACGCAAACCCACTCGGCTAGACCGAAACCCACTCGGCTACACCCAAACCCTCTCCGCTAGACACAAACCCACTCGGCTTCACACAAACCCACTTGGCTAGACCCAAACCCACTCGGCTAGACCCAAACCCACTCGGCTAGACCCAAACCCACTCGGCTAGACCCAAACCCACTTGGCTAGAACCAAACCCACTCGGCTAGACCCAACCCCACTCGGCTACTCCAAACCCACTCGGTTAGACCCAAACGGACTCGGCTGGACCCAAACCCACTCGGCAAGAACCAAACCCAATCGGCTAGACCCAAACCCACTCGGCTAGACCCAAACCCACTCGGCTAGACCCAAACCCACTCGGCTAGATCCAAACCCACTCGGCTGGACCCAAACCCACTCGGATAGACCCAAACCCACTCAGCTAGACCCAAACCCACTCGGCTGCACCCAAACCCTCTCCGCTAGACACAAACCCACTCGGCTTCACCCAAACCCACTTGGCTAGACCCAAACCCACTCGGCTAGACCCAAACCCACTCGGCTAGACCCAAACCCACTCGGCTAGACCCAAACCCACTTGGCTAGAACCAAACCCACTCGGCTAGACCCAACCCCACTCGGCTACTCCCAAACCCACTCGGCTAGACCCAAACGTACTCGGCTAGACCCAAACCCACTCGGCTAGAACCAAACCCACTCGGCTAGACCCAAACCCACTCGGCTAGACCCAAACCCACTCGGATAGACCCAAAACCACTCGGCTAGACCCAAACCCACTCGGCTAGACACAAACCCCCTCGGCTCGACGCAAACCCACTCGGCTAGACCCAAACCCACTCGGCTCGACCCAAACCCACTCGGCTAGACCCAAACCCACTTGGCTAGACCCAAATCCACTCGGCGAGACTCAAACCCACTCGGCTAGACCCAAATCCATTCGGCTAGACCCAAACCCACTTGGCTTGACCCAAACCCACTAGGCTTGACCCAAACCCACTCGGCTAGACCCAAACCCAATCCGCTAGACCCAAACCCACTCCGCTAGACCCAAACCCACTCGGCTAGACCCAAACCCACTCGGCTAGACCCAAACACACTCGGCTAGACCCAAACCCACTCGGCTAGACCCAAACCCACTCGGCTACACCCAAACCCACTCCGCTAGACACAAACCCACTCGGCTTCACCCAAACCCACTTGGCTAGACCCAAACCCACTCGGCTAGACCCAAACCCACTTGGCTAGAACCAAACCCACTCGGCTAGACCCAACCCCACTCGGCTAGTCCCAAACCCACTCGGCTACACCCAAACGGACTCGGCTAGACCCAAACCCACTCGGCTAGATCCAAACCCAATCGGCTAGACCCAAACCCACTCGGCTAGACCCAAACCCACTCGGCTATACCCAAACCCTCTCGGCAAGACCCAAACCCACTCGGCTAGACCCAAACCCACTCCGCTAGACCCAAACCCACTCCGCTAGACCCAAACCCACTCCGCTAGACACAAACCCACTCGGCTAGACCGAAACCCACTCGGCTGGACCCAAACCCACTCGGATAGACCAAAACCCACTCCGCTAGACCCAAACCCACTCGGCTAGACCCAAACCCACTCGGCTAGATTCAAACACACTCGGCTAGACGCAAACCCACTCGGCTAGACCGAAACCCACTAGGCTGCACCCAAACCCTCTCCGCTAGACACAAACCCACTCGGCTTCACACAAACCCACTTGGCTAGACCCAAACCCACTCGGCTAGACCCAAACCCACTCGGCTACACCCAAACCCACTCGGCTAGACCCAAACCCACTTGGCTAGAACCAAACCCACTCGGCTAGACCCAACCCCACTCGGCTACTCCAAACCCACTCGGTTAGACCCAAACGGACTCGGCTGGACCCAAACCCACTCGGCTAGAACCAAACCCAATCGGCTAGACCCAAACCCACTCGGCTAGACCCAAACCCACTCGGCTAGACCCAAACCCACTCGGCTAGATCCAAACCCACTCGGCTGGACCCAAACCCACTCGGATAGACCCAAACCCACTCAGCTAGACCCAAACCCACTCGGCTGCACCCTAACCCTCTCCGCTAGACACAAACCCACTCGGCTTCACCCAAACCCACTTGGCTAGACCCAAACCCACTCGGCTAGACCCAAACCCACTCGGCTACTCCCAAACCCACTCGGCTAGACCCAAACGTACTCGGCTAGACCCAAACCCACTCGGCTAGAACCAAACCCACTCGGCTAGACCCAAACCCACTCGGCTAGACCCAAACCCACTCGGATAGACCCAAACCCACTCTGCTAGACCCAAACCCACTCCGCTAGACCCAAATCCACTCCGCTACACCCAAACCCACTCGGCTAGACCCAAACCCATTCGGCTAGACCCAAACACACTCCGCAAGACCCAAACCCACTCCGCTAGACGCAAACCCACTCCGCTAGACCCAAACCCACTCCGCTAGACCCAAACCCACTCGGCAAGACCGAAACCCACTAGGCTAGACCCAAACGCACTCGGCTGGACCCAAACCCATTCGGCTAGACCCAAACCCACTCGGCTAGACCCAAACCCACTAGGCTAGTCCCAAACCCACTCGGCGAGACCCAAACCCACTCGGCTAGACCCAAACCCACTCGGCTAGACCCAAACCCACTCGGCTAGACCCAAACCCACTCGGCTAGACCCAAACCCACTCGGCCAGACCCAAACCCACTCGACTAGACCCAAACCCACTCGGCTAGACCAAAGCCCACTCGGCTAGTCCCAAACCCACTCGGCTAGACCCAAACCCACTCGGCTAGACCCAAACCCACTCGGCTAGACCCAAACCCACTCGGTTAGACCCAAACCCACTCGAATAGACCCAAACCCACTCGGCTAGACCCAAACCCACTCGGCTAGACCCAAACCCACTCGGCTCGACCCAAACCCACTCGGCTAGACCGAAACCCACTAGGCTAGACCCAAACGCATTCGGCGAGACCCAAACCCAGTCGGCTAGACCCAATCCCACTCAGCTAGACCCAAACCCACTCGGCTAGACCCAAACCCACTCGGCTAGACCCAAACCCACTCGGCTAGACCCAAACCCACTCGGCTAGACCCAAACCCACTCCGCTAGACCCAAACCCACACGGCTAGACCCAAACCCACTCGGCTAGACCCAAACCCACTCCGCTAGACCCAAACCCACTCGGCTAGACCCAAACCCACTCGGCTAGACCCAAACCCACTCCGCTAGACCCAAACCCACTCGGCTAGACCCAAACCCATTCGGCTAGATCCAAACCCACTCGGCTAGACCCAAACCCACTCGGCTAGACCCAAACCCACTCGGCTAGACCCAAATCCACTCGGCTAGACCCAAACCCACTCGGCTAGACCCAAACCAACTCGGCTAGACCCAAACCCACTCGGCTAGACCCAAACCCACTCGGCTAGACCCAAACCCACTCGGCTAGACCCAAACCCACTCGGCTAGACCCAAACCCACTCCGCTAGACCCAAATCCACTCCGCTACACCCAAACCCACTCGGCTAGACCCAAACCCATTCGGCTAGACCCAAACACACTCCACTAGACCCAAACCGACTCGGCTAGATGCAAACCCACTCCGCTAGAACCAAACCCACTCCGCTAGACCCAAACCCACATGGCTAGACCCAAACCCACTCGGCTAGACCAAAACCCACTCGGCTAGTCCCAAACCCTCTCGGCTAGACCCAAACCCACTCGGCTAGACCCAAACCCACTCGACTAGACCCAAACCCACTCGGCTAGACCCAAACCCACTCGGCTAGACCCAAACCCACTCGAATAGACCCAAAAACACTCGGCTAGACCCAAACCCACTCGGCTAGACCCAAACCCACTCGGCTCGACGCAAACCCACTCGGCTAGACCCAAACCCACTCGGCTCGACCCAAACCCACTCGGCTAGACCCAAACCCACTTGGCTAGACCCAAATCCACTCGGCGAGACTCAAACCCACTCGGCTAGACCCAAATCCATTCGGCTAGACCCAAACCCACTTGGCTTGACCCAAACCCACTAGGCTTGACGCAAACCCACTCGGCTAGACCCAAACCCAATCCGCTAGACCCAAACCCACTCCGCTAGACCCAAACCCACTCGGCTAGACCCAAACCCACTCGGCTAGACCCAAACACACTCGGCTAGACCCAAACCCACTCGGCTAGACCCAAACCCACTCGGCTACACCCAAACCCACTCCGCTAGACACAAACCCAGTCGGCTTCACCCAAACCCACTTGGCTAGACCCAAACCCACTCGGCTAGACCCAAACCCACTTGGCTAGAACCAAACCCACTCGGCTAGACCCAACCCCACTCGGCTAGTCCCAAACCCACTCGGCTACACCCAAACGGACTCGGCTAGACCCAAACCCACTCGGCTAGATCCAAACCAACTCGGCTAGACCCAAACCCACTCGGCTAGACCCAAACCCACTCGGCTATACCCAAACCCTCTCGGCAAGACCCAAACCCACTCGGCTAGACCCAAACCCACTCCGCTAGACCCAAACCCACTCCGCTAGACCCAAACCCACTCCGCTAGACACAAACCCACTCGGCTAGACCGAAACCCACTCGGCTGGACCCAAACCCACTCGGATAGACCAAAACCCACTCCGCTAGACCCAAACCCACTCGGCTAGACCCAAACCCACTCCGCTAGACCCAAACCCACTCGGCTAGACCCAAACCCACTCGGCAAGACCGAAACCCACTAGGCTAGACCCAAACGCACTCGGCTGGACCCAAACCCATTCGGCTAGACCCAAACCCACTCGGCTAGACCCAAACCCACTAGGCTAGTCCCAAACCCACTCGGCGAGACCCAAACCCACTCGGCTAGACCCAAACCCACTCGGCTAGACCCAAACCCACTCGGCTAGACCCAAACCCACTCGGCTAGACCCAAACCCACTCGGCCAGACCCAAACCCACTCGACTAGACCCAAACCCACTCGGCTAGACCAAAGCCCACTCGGCTAGTCCCAAACCCACTCGGCTAGACCCAAACCCACTCGGCTAGACCCAAACCCACTCGGCTAGACCCAAACCCACTCGGTTAGACCCAAACCCACTCGAATAGACCCAAACCCACTCGGCTAGACCCAAACCCACTCGGCTAGACCCAAACCCACTCGGCTCGACCCAAACCCACTCGGCTAGACCGAAACCCACTAGGCTAGACCCAAACGCATTCGGCGAGACCCAAACCCAGTCGGCTAGACCCAATCCCACTCGGCTAGACCCAAACCCACTCGGCTAGACCCAAACCCACTCGGCTAGACCCAAACCCACTCGGCTAGACCCAAACCCACTCCGCTAGACCCAAACCCACTCCGCTAGACCCAAACCCACTCGGCTAGACCCAAACCCACTCGGCTAGACCCAAACCCACTCCGCTAGACCCAAACCCACTCGGCTAGACCCAAACCCACTCGGCTAGACCCAAACCCACTCCGCTAGACCCAAACCCACTCGGCTAGACCCAAACCCATTCGGCTAGATCCAAACCCACTCGGCTAGACCCAAACCCACTCGGCTAGACCCAAACCCACTCGGCTAGACCCAAATCCACTCGGCTAGACCCAAACCCACTCGGCTAGACCCAAACCAACTCGGCTAGACCCAAACCCACACGGCTAGACCCAAACCCACTCGGCTAGACCCAAACCCACTCGGCTAGACCCAAACCCACTCGGCTAGACCCAAACCCACTCGGCTAGACCCAAACCCACTCGGCTCGACGCAAACCCACTCGGCTAGACCCAAACCCACTCGGCTCGACCCAAACCCACTCGGCTAGACCCAAACCCACTTGGCTAGACCCAAATCCACTCGGCGAGACTCAAACCCACTCGGCTAGACCCAAATCCATTCGGCTAGACCCAAACCCACTTGGCTTGACCCAAACCCACTAGGCTTGACGCAAACCCACTCGGCTAGACCCAAACCCAATCCGCTAGACCCAAACCCACTCCGCTAGACCCAAACCCACTCGGCTAGACCCAAACCCACTCGGCTAGACCCAAACACACTCGGCTAGACCCAAACCCACTCGGCTAGACCCAAACCCACTCGGCTACACCCAAACCCACTCCGCTAGACACAAACCCAGTCGGCTTCACCCAAACCCACTTGGCTAGACCCAAACCCACTCGGCTAGACCCAAACCCACTTGGCTAGAACCAAACCCACTCGGCTAGACCCAACCCCACTCGGCTAGTCCCAAACCCACTCGGCTACACCCAAACGGACTCGGCTAGACCCAAACCCACTCGGCTAGATCCAAACCAACTCGGCTAGACCCAAACCCACTCGGCTAGACCCAAACCCACTCGGCTATACCCAAACCCTCTCGGCAAGACCCAAACCCACTCGGCTAGACCCAAACCCACTCCGCTAGACCCAAACCCACTCCGCTAGACCCAAACCCACTCCGCTAGACACAAACCCACTCGGCTAGACCGAAACCCACTCGGCTGGACCCAAACCCACTCGGATAGACCAAAACCCACTCCGCTAGACCCAAACCCACTCGGCTAGACCCAAACCCACTCCGCTAGACCCAAACCCACTCGGCTAGACCCAAACGAACTCGGCAAGACCGAAACCCACTAGGCTAGACCCAAACGCACTCGGCTGCACCCAAACCCATTCGGCTAGACCCAAACCCACTCGGCTAGACCCAAACCCATTAGGCTAGTCCCAAACCCACTCGGCGAGACCCAAACCCACTCGGCTAGACCCAAACCCACTCGGCTAGACCCAATCCCACTCGGCTAGACCCAAACCCACTCGGCTAGACCCAAACCCACTCGGCCAGACCCAAACCCACTCGACTAGACCCAAACCCACTCGGCTAGACCAAAGCCCACTCGGCTAGTCCCAAACCCACTCGGCTAGACCCAAACCCACTCGGCTAGACCCAAACCCACTCGGCTAGACCCAAACCCACTCGGTTAGACCCAAACCCACTCGAATAGACCCAAACCCACTCGGCTAGACCCAAACCCACTCGGCTAGACCCAAACCCACTCGGCTCGACCCAAACCCACTCGGCTAGACCGAAACCCACTAGGCTAGACCCAAACGCATTCGGCGAGACCCAAACCCAGTCGGCTAGACCCAATCCCACTCAGCTAGACCCAAACCCACTCGGCTAGACCCAAACCCACTCGGCTAGACCCAAACCCACTCGGCTAGACCCAAACCCACTCGGCTAGACCCAAACCCACTCCGCTAGACCCAAACCCACTCGGCTAGACCCAAACCCACTCGGCTAGACCCAAACCCTCTCCGCTAGACCCAAACCCACTCGGCTAGACCCAAACCCACTCGGCTAGACCCAAACCCACTCCGCTAGACCCAAACCCACTCGGCTAGACCCAAACCCATTCGGCTAGATCCAAACCCACTCGGCTAGACCCAAACCCACTCGGCTAGACCCAAACCCACTCGGCTAGACCCAAATCCACTCGGCTAGACCCAAACCCACTCGGCTAGACCCAAACCAACTCGGCTAGACCGAAACCCACTCGGCTAGACCCAAACCCACTCGGCTAGACCCAAACCCACTCGGCTAGACCCAAACCCACTCGGCTAGACCCAAACCCACTCCGCTAGACCCAAATCCACTCCGCTACACCCAAACCCACTCGGCTAGACCCAAACCCATTCGGCTAGACCCAAACACACTCCACTAGACCCAAACCGACTCGGCTAGATGCAAACCCACTCCGCTAGAACCAAACCCACTCCGCTAGACCCAAACCCACATGGCTAGACCCAAACCCACTCGGCTAGACCAAAACCCACTCGGCTAGTCCCAAACCCTCTCGGCTAGACCCAAACCCACTCGGCTAGACCCAAACCCACTCGGCTAGACCCAAACCCACTCGGCTAGACCCAAACCCACTCGGCTAGACCCAAACCCACTCGAATAGACCCAAAACCACTCGGCTAGACCCAAACCCACTCGGCTAGACCCAAACCCACTCGGCTCGACGCAAACCCACTCGGCTAGACCCAAACCCACTCGGCTCGACCCAAACCCACTCGGCTAGACCCAAACCCACTTGGCTAGACCCAAATCCACTCGGCGAGACTCAAACCCACTCGGCTAGACCCAAATCCATTCGGCTAGACCCAAACCCACTTGGCTTGACCCAAACCCACTAGGCTTGACGCAAACCCACTCGGCTAGACCCAAACCCAATCCGCTAGACCCAAACCCACTCCGCTAGACCCAAACCCACTCGGCTAGACCCAAACCCACTCGGCTAGACCCAAACACACTCGGCTAGACCCAAACCCACTCGGCTAGACCCAAACCCACTCGGCTACACCCAAACCCACTCCGCTAGACACAAATCCAGTCGGCTTCACCCAAACCCACTTGGCTAGACCCAAACCCACTCGGCTAGACCCAAACCCACTTGGCTAGAACCAAACCCACTCGGCTAGACCCAACCCCACTCGGCTAGTCCCAAACCCACTCGGCTACACCCAAACGGACTCGGCTAGACCCAAACCCTCTCGGCTAGATCCAAACCAACTCGGCTAGACCCAAACCCACTCGGCTAGACCCAAACCCACTCGGCTATACCCAAACCCTCTCGGCAAGACCCAAACCCACTCGGCTAGACCCAAACCCACTCCGCTAGACCCAAACCCACTCCGCTAGACCCAAACCCACTCCGCTAGACACAAACCCACTCGGCTAGACCGAAACCCACTCGGCTGGACCCAAACCCACTCGGATAGACCAAAACCCACTCCGCTAGACCCAAACACACTCGGCTAGACCCAAACCCACTCGGCTAGACCCAAACCCACTCGGCTAGACCCAAACCCACTCGGCTAGACCCAAACCCACTCCGCTAGACCCAAACCCACTCGGCTAGACCCAAACCCATTCGGCTAGATCCAAACCCACTCGGCTAGACCCAAACCCACTCGGCCAGACCCAAACCCACTCGGCTAGAACCAAATCCACTCGGCTAGACCCAAACCCACTCGGCTAGACCCAAACCAACTCGGCCAGACCCAAACCCACTCGGCTAGACCCAAACCCACTCGGCTAGACCCAAACCCACTCGGCTAGACCCAAACCCACTCGGCTAGACCCAAACCCACTCCGCTAGACCCAAATCCACTCCGCTACACCCAAACCCACTCGGCTAGACCCAAACCCATTCGGCTAGACCCAAACACACTCCACTAGACCCAAACCGACTCGGCTAGATGCAAACCCACTCCGCTAGAACCAAACCCACTCCGCTAGACCCAAACCCACATGGCTAGACCCAAACCCACTCGGCTAGACCAAAACCCACTCGGCTAGTCCCAAACCCTCTCGGCTAGACCCAAACCCACTCGGCTAGACCCAAACCCACTCGGCTAGACCCAAACCCACTCGGCTAGACCCAAACCCACTCGGCTAGACCCAAACCCACTCGAATAGACCCAAAACCACTCGGCTAGACCCAAACCCACTCGGCTAGACCCAAACCCACTCGGCTCGACGCAAACCCACTCGGCTAGACCCAAACCCATTCGGCTAGACCCAAACCCACTCGGCTAGACCCAAACCCACTAGGCTAGTCCCAAACCCACTCGGCGAGACCCAAACCCACTCGGCTAGACCCAAACCCACTCGGCTAGACCCAAACCCACTCGGCTAGACCCAAACCCACTCGGCTAGACCCAAACCCACTCGGCCAGACCCAAACCCACTCGACTAGACCCAAACCCACTCGGCTAGACCAAAGCCCACTCGGCTAGTCCCAAACCCACTCGGCTAGACCCAAACCCACTCGGCTAGACCCAAACCCACTCGGCTAGACCCAAACCCACTCGGTTAGACCCAAACCCACTCGAATAGACCCAAACCCACTCGGCTAGACCCAAACCCACTCGGCTAGACCCAAACCCACTCGGCTCGACCCAAACCCACTCGGCTAGACCGAAACCCACTAGGCTAGACCCAAACGCATTCGGCGAGACCCAAACCCAGTCGGCTAGACCCAATCCCACTCAGCTAGACCCAAACCCACTCGGCTAGACCCAAACCCACTCGGCTAGACCCAAACCCACTCGGCTAGACCCAAACCCACTCGGCTAGACCCAAACCCACTCCGCTAGACCCAAACCCACTCGGCTAGACCCAAACCCACTCGGCTAGACCCAAACCCACTCCGCTAGACCCAAACCCACTCGGCTAGACCCAAACCCACTCGGCTAGACCCAAACCCACTCCGCTAGACCCAAACCCACTCGGCTAGACCCAAACCCATTCGGCTAGATCCAAACCCACTCGGCTAGACCCAAACCCACTCGGCTAGACCCAAACCCACTCGGCTAGACCCAAATCCACTCGGCTAGACCCAAACCCACTCGGCTAGACCCAAACCAACTCGGCTAGACCCAAACCCACTCGGCTAGACCCAAACCCACTCGGCTAGACCCAAACCCACTCGGCTAGACCCAAACCCACTCGGCTAGACCCAAACCCACTCCGCTAGACCCAAATCCACTCCGCTACACCCAAACCCACTCGGCTAGACCCAAACCCATTCGGCTAGACCCAAACACACTCCACTAGACCCAAACCGACTCGGCTAGATGCAAACCCACTCCGCTAGAACCAAACCCACTCCGCTAGACCCAAACCCACATGGCTAGACCCAAACCCACTCGGCTAGACCCAAACCCACTCGGTTAGACCCAAACCCACTCGAATAGACCCAAACCCACTCGGCTAGACCCAAACCCACTCGGCTAGACCCAAACCCACTCGGCTCGACCCAAACCCACTCGGCTAGACCGAAACCCACTAGGCTAGACCCAAACGCATTCGGCGAGACCCAAACCCAGTCGGCTAGACCCAATCCCACTCAGCTAGACCCAAACCCACTCGGCTAGACCCAAACCCACTCGGCTAGACCCAAACCCACTCGGCTAGACCCAAACCCACTCGGCTAGACCCAAACCCACTCCGCTAGACCCAAACCCACTCGGCTAGACCCAAACCCACTCGGCTAGACCCAAACCCACTCCGCTAGACCCAAACCCACTCGGCTAGACCCAAACCCACTCGGCTAGACCCAAACCCACTCCGCTAGACCCAAACCCACTCGGCTAGACCCAAACCCATTCGGCTAGATCCAAACCCACTCGGCTAGACCCAAACCCACTCGGCTAGACCCAAACCCACTCGGCTAGACCCAAATCCACTCGGCTAGACCCAAACCCACTCGGCTAGACCCAAACCAACTCGGCTAGACCCAAACCCACTCGGCTAGACCCAAACCCACTCGGCTAGACCCAAACCCACTCGGCTAGACCCAAACCCACTCGGCTAGACCCAAACCCACTCCGCTAGACCCAAATCCACTCCGCTACACCCAAACCCACTCGGCTAGATCCAAACCCATTCGGCTAGACCCAAACACACTCCACTAGACCCAAACCGACTCGGCTAGATGCAAACCCACTCCGCTAGAACCAAACCCACTCCGCTAGACCCAAACCCACATGGCTAGACCCAAACCCACTCGGCTAGACCAAAACCCACTCGGCTAGTCCCAAACCCTCTCGGCTAGACCCAAACCCACTCGGCTAGACCCAAACCCACTCGGCTAGACCCAAACCCACTCGGCTAGACCCAAACCCACTCGGCTAGACCCAAACCCACTCGAATAGACCCAAAACCACTCGGCTAGACCCAAACCCACTCGGCTAGACCCAAACCCACTCGGCTCGACGCAAACCCACTCGGCTAGACCCAAACCCACTCGGCTCGACCCAAACCCACTCGGCTAGACCCAAACCCACTTGGCTAGACCCAAATCCACTCGGCGAGACTCAAACCCACTCGGCTAGACCCAAATCCATTCGGCTAGACCCAAACCCACTTGGCTTGACCCAAACCCACTAGGCTTGACGCAAACCCACTCGGCTAGACCCAAACCCAATCCGCTAGACCCAAACCCACTCCGCTAGACCCAAACCCACTCGGCTAGACCCAAACCCACTCGGCTAAACCCAAACACACTCGGCTAGACCCAAACCCACTCGGCTAGACCCAAACCCACTCGGCTAGACCCAAACCCACTCCGCTAGACACAAACCCAGTCGGCTTCACCCAAACCCACTTGGCTAGACCCAAACCCACTCGGCTAGACCCAAACCCACTTGGCTAGAACCAAACCCACTCGGCTAGACCCAACCCCACTCGGCTAGTCCCAAACCCACTCGGCTACACCCAAACGGACTCGGCAAGACCCAAACCCACTCGGCTAGATCCAAACCAACTCGGCTAGACCCAAACCCACTCGGCTAGACCCAAACCCACTCGGCAATACCCAAACCCTCTCGGCAAGACCCAAACCCACTCGGCTAGACCCAAACCCACTCCGCTAGACCCAAACCCACTCCGCTAGACCCAAACCCACTCCGCTAGACACAAACCCACTGGGCTAGACCGAAACCCACTCGGCTGGACCCAAACCCACTCGGATAGACCAAAACCCACTCCGCTAGACCCAAACCCACTCGGCTAGACCCAAACCCACTCCGCTAGACCCAAACCCACTCGGCTAGACCCAAACCCACTCGGCTAGACCCAAACCCACTCCGCTAGACCCAAACCCACTCGGCTAGACCCAAACCCATTCGGCTAGATCCAAACCCACTCGGCTTGACCCAAACCCACTCGGCTAGACCCAAACCCACTCGGCTAGACCCAAATCCACTCGGCTAGACCCAAACCCACTCGGCTAGACCCAAACCAACTCGGCTAGACCCAAACCCACTCGGCTAGACCCAAACCCACTCGGCTAGACCCAAACCCACTCGGCTAGACCCAAACCCACTCGGCTAGACCCAAACCCACTCCGCTAGACCCAAATCCACTCCGCTACACCCAAACCCACTCGGCTAGACCCAAACCCATTCGGCTAGACCCAAACACACTCCACTAGACCCAAACCGACTCGGCTAGATGCAAACCCACTCCGCTAGAACCAAACCCACTCCGCTAGACCCAAACCCACATGGCTAGACCCAAACCCACTCGGCTAGACCAAAACCCACTCGGCTAGTCCCAAACCCTCTCGGCTAGACCCAAACCCACTCGGCTAGACCCAAACCCACTCGGCTAGACCCAAACCCACTCGGCTAGACCCAAACCCACTCGGCTAGACCCAAACCCACTCGAATAGACCCAAAACCACTCGGCTAGACCCAAACCCACTCGGCTAGACCCAAACCCACTCGTCTCGACGCAAACCCACTCGGCTAGACCCAAACCCACTCGGCTCGACCCAAACCCACTCGGCTAGACCCAAACCCACTTGGCTAGACCCAAATCCACTCGGCGAGACTCAAACCCACTCGGCTAGACCCAAATCCATTCGGCTAGACCCAAACCCACTTGGCTTGACACAAACCCACTAGGCTTGACGCAAACCCAATCGGCTAGACCCAAACCCAATCCGCTAGACCCAAACCCACTCCGCTAGACCCAAACCCACTCGGCTAGACCCAAACCCACTCGGCTAGACCCAAACACACTCGGCTAGACCCAAACCCACTCGGCTAGACCCAAACCCACTCGGCTACACCCAAACCCACTCCGCTAGACACAAACCCAGTCGGCTTCACCCAAACCCACTTGGCTAGACCCAAACCCACTCGGCTAGACCCAAACCCACTTGGCTAGAACCAAACCCACTCGGCTAGACCCAACCCCACTCGGCTAGTCCCAAACCCACTCGGCTACACCCAAACGGACTCGGCTAGACCCAAACCCACTCGGCTAGATCCAAACCAACTCGGCTAGACCCAAACCCACTCGGCTAGACCCAAACCCACTCGGCTATACCCAAACCCTCTCGGCAAGACCCAAACCCACTCGGCTAGACCCAAACCCACTCCGCTAGACCCAAACCCACTCCGCTAGACCCAAACCCACTCCGCTAGACACAAACCCACTCGGCTAGACCGAAACCCACTCGGCTGGACCCAAACCCACTCGGATAGACCAAAACCCACTCCGCTAGACCCAAACCCACTCGGCTAGACCCAAACCCACTCCGCTAGACCCAAACCCACTCGGCTAGACCCAAACCCACTCGGCAAGACCGAAACCCACTAGGCTAGACCCAAACGCACTCGGCTGGACCCAAACCCATTCGGCTAGACCCAAACCCACTCGGCTAGACCCAAACCCACTAGGCTAGTCCCAAACCCACTCGGCGAGACCCAAACCCACTCGGCTAGACCCAAACCCACTCGGCTAGACCCAAACCCACTCGGCTAGACCCAAACCCACTCGGCTAGACCCAAACCCACTCGGCCAGACCCAAACCCACTCGACTAGACCCAAACCCACTCGGCTAGACCCAAACCCACTCGGCTAGACCCAAACCCACTCGGCTAGACCCAAATCCACTCGGCTAGACCCAAACCCACTCGGCTAGACCCAAACCAACTCGGCTAGACCCAAACCCACTCGGCTAGACCCAAACCCACTCGGCTAGACCCAAACCCACTCGGCTAGACCCAAACCCACTCGGCTAGACCCAAACCCACTCGGCTAGACCCAAACCCACTCGGCTCGACGCAAACCCACTCGGCTAGACCCAAACCCACTCGGCTCGACCCAAACCCACTCGGCTAGACCCAAACCCACTTGGCTAGACCCAAATCCACTCGGCGAGACTCAAACCCACTCGGCTAGACCCAAATCCATTCGGCTAGACCCAAACCCACTTGGCTTGACCCAAACCCACTAGGCTTGACGCAAACCCACTCGGCTAGACCCAAACCCAATCCGCTAGACCCAAACCCACTCCGCTAGACCCAAACCCACTCGGCTAGACCCAAACCCACTCGGCTAGACCCAAACACACTCGGCTAGACCCAAACCCACTCGGCTAGACCCAAACCCACTCGGCTACACCCAAACCCACTCCGCTAGACACAAACCCAGTCGGCTTCACCCAAACCCACTTGGCTAGACCCAAACCCACTCGGCTAGACCCAAACCCACTTGGCTAGAACCAAACCCACTCGGCTAGACCCAACCCCACTCGGCTAGTCCCAAACCCACTCGGCTAGATCCAAACCAACTCGGCTAGACCCAAACCCACTCGGCTAGACCCAAACCCACTCGGCTATACCCAAACCCTCTCGGCAAGACCCAAACCCACTCGGCTAGACCCAAACCCACTCCGCTAGACCCAAACCCACTCCGCTAGACCCAAACCCACTCCGCTAGACACAAACCCACTCGGCTAGACCGAAACCCACTCGGCTGGACCCAAACCCACTCGGATAGACCAAAACCCACTCCGCTAGACCCAAACCCACTCGGCTAGACCCAAACCCACTCCGCTAGACCCAAACCCACTCGGCTAGACCCAAACCCACTCGGCAAGACCGAAACCCACTAGGCTAGACCCAAACGCACTCGGCTGGACCCAAACCCATTCGGCTAGACCCAAACCCACTCGGCTAGACCCAAACCCACTAGGCTAGTCCCAAACCCACTCGGCGAGACCCAAACCCACTCGGCTAGACCCAAACCCACTCGGCTAGACCCAAACCCACTCGGCTAGACCCAAACCCACTCGGCTAGACCCAAACCCACTCGGCCAGACCCAAACCCACTCGACTAGACCCAAACCCACTCGGCTAGACCAAAGCCCACTCGGCTAGTCCCAAACCCACTCGGCTAGACCCAAACCCACTCGGCTAGACCCAAACCCACTCGGCTAGACCCAAACCCACTCGGTTAGACCCAAACCCACTCGAATAGACCCAAACCCACTCGGCTAGACCCAAACCCACTCGGCTAGACCCAAACCCACTCGGCTCGACCCAAACCCACTCGGCTAGACCGAAACCCACTAGGCTAGACCCAAACGCATTCGGCGAGACCCAAACCCAGTCGGCTAGACCCAATCCCACTCAGCTAGACCCAAACCCACTCGGCTAGACCCAAACCCACTCGGCTAGACCCAAACCCACTCGGCTAGACCCAAACCCACTCGGCTAGACCCAAACCCACTCCGCTAGACCCAAACCCACTCGGCTAGACCCAAACCCACTCGGCTAGACCCAAACCCACTCCGCTAGACCCAAACCCACTCGGCTAGACCCAAACCCACTCGGCTAGACCCAAACCCACTCCGCTAGACCCAAACCCACTCGGCTAGACCCAAACCCATTCGGCTAGATCCAAACCCACTCGGCTAGACCCAAACCCACTCGGCTAGACCCAAACCCACTCGGCTAGACCCAAATCCACTCGGCTAGACCCAAACCCACTCGGCTAGACCCAAACCAACTCGGCTAGACCCAAACCCACTCGGCTAGACCCAAACCCACTCGGCTAGACTCAAACCCACTCGGCTAGACCCAAACCCACTCGGCTAGACCCAAACCCACTCCGCTAGACCCAAATCCACTCCGCTACACCCAAACCCACTCGGCTAGACCCAAACCCATTCGGCTAGACCCAAACACACTCCACTAGACCCAAACCGACTCGGCTAGATGCAAACCCACTCCGCTAGAACCAAACCCACTCCGCTAGACCCAAACCCACATGGCTAGACCCAAACCCACTCGGCTAGACCAAAACCCACTCGGCTAGTCCCAAACCCTCTCGGCTAGACCCAAACCCACTCGGCTAGACCCAAACCCACTCGGCTAGACCCAAACCCACTCGGCTAGACCCAAACCCACTCGGCTAGACCCAAACCCACTCGAATAGACCCAAAACCACTCGGCTAGACCCAAACCCACTCGGCTAGACCCAAACCCACTCGGCTCGACGCAAACCCACTCGGCTAGACCCAAACCCACTCGGCTCGACCCAAACCCACTCGGCTAGACCCAAACCCACTTGGCTAGACCCAAATCCACTCGGCGAGACTCAAACCCACTCGGCTAGACCCAAATCCATTCGGCTAGACCCAAACCCACTTGGCTTGACCCAAACCCACTAGGCTTGACGCAAACCCACTCGGCTAGACCCAAACCCAATCCGCTAGACCCAAACCCACTCCGCTAGACCCAAACCCACTCGGCTAGACCCAAACCCACTCGGCTAGACCCAAACACACTCGGCTAGACGCAAACCCACTCGGCTAGACCCAAACCCACTCGGCTACACCCAAACCCACTCCGCTAGACACAAACCCAGTCGGCTTCACCCAAACCCACTTGGCTAGACCCAAACCCACTCGGCTAGACCCAACCCCACTCGGCTAGTCCCAAACCCACTCGGCTACACCCAAACGGACTCGGCTAGACCCAAACCCACTCGGCTAGATCCAAACCAACTCGGCTAGACCCAAACCCACTCGGCTAGACCCAAACCCACTCGGCTATACCCAAACCCTCTCGGCAAGACCCAAACCCACTCGGCTAGACCCAAACCCACTCCGCTAGACCCAAACCCACTCCGCTAGACCCAAACCCACTCCGCTAGACACAAACCCACTCGGCTAGACCGAAACCCACTCGGCTGGACCCAAACCCACTCGGATAGACCAAAACCCACTCCGCTAGACCCAAACCCACTCGGCTAGACCCAAACCCACTCGGCTAGACCCAAACCCACTCGGCTAGACCCAAACCCACTCGGCTAGACCCAAACCCACTCCGCTAGACCCAAACCCACTCGGCTAGACCCAAACCCATTCGGCTAGATCCAAACCCACTCGGCTAGACCCAAACCCACTCGGCTAGACCCAAACCCACTCGGCTAGACCCAAATCCACTCGGCTAGACCCAAACCCACTCGGCTAGACCCAAACCAACTCGGCTAGACCCAAACCCACTCGGCTAGACCCAAACCCACTCGGCTAGACCCAAACCCACTCGGCTAGACCCAAACCCACTCGGCTAGACCCAAACCCACTCCGCTAGACCCAAATCCACTCCGCTACACCCAAACCCACTCGACTAGACCCAAACCCATTCGGCTAGACCCAAACACACTCCACTAGACCCAAACCGACTCGGCTAGATGCAAACCCACTCCGCTAGAACCAAACCCACTCCGCTAGACCCAAACCCACATGGCTAGACCCAAACCCACTCGGCTAGACCAAAACCCACTCGGCTAGTCCCAAACCCTCTCGGCTAGACCCAAACCCACTCGGCTAGACCCAAACCCACTCGGCTAGACCCAAACCCACTCGGCTAGACCCAAACCCACTCGGCTAGACCCAAACCCACTCGAATAGACCCAAAACCACTCGGCTAGACCCAAACCCACTCGGCTAGACCCAAACCCACTCGGCTCGACGCAAACCCACTCGGCTAGACCCAAACCCATTCGGCTAGACCCAAACCCACTCGGCTAGACCCAAACCCACTAGGCTAGTCCCAAACCCACTCGGCGAGACCCAAACCCACTCGGCTAGACCCAAACCCACTCGGCTAGACCCAAACCCACTCGGCTAGACCCAAACCCACTCGGCTAGACCCAAACCCACTCGGCCAGACCCAAACCCACTCGACTAGACCCAAACCCACTCGGCTTGACCAAAGCCCACTCGGCTAGTCCCAAACCCACTCGGCTAGACCCAAACCCACTCGGCTAGACCCAAACCCACTCGGCTAGACCCAAACCCACTCGGTTAGACCCAAACCCACTCGAATAGACCCAAACCCACTCGGCTAGACCCAAACCCACTCGGCTAGACCCAAACCCACTCGGCTCGACCCAAACCCACTCGGCTAGACCGAAACCCACTAGGCTAGACCCAAACGCATTCGGCGAGACCCAAACCCAGTCGGCTAGACCCAATCCCACTCAGCTAGACCCAAACCCACTCGGCTAGACCCAAACCCACTCGGCTAGACCCAAACCCACTCGGCTAGACCCAAACCCACTCGGCTAGACCCAAACCCACTCCGCTAGACCCAAACCCACTCGGCCAGACCCAAACCCACTCGGCTAGACCCAAACCCACTCCGCTAGACCCAAACCCACTCGGCTAGACCCAAACCCACTCGGCTAGACCCAAACCCACTCCGCTAGACCCAAACCCACTCGGCTAGACCCAAACCCATTCGGCTAGATCCAAACCCACTCGGCTAGACCCAAACCCACTCGGCTAGACCCAAACCCACTCGGCTAGACCCAAATCCACTCGGCTAGACCCAAACCCACTCGGCTAGACCCAAACCAACTCGGCTAGACCCAAACCCACTCGGCTAGACCCAAACCCACTCGGCTAGACCCAAACCCACTCGGCTAGACCCAAACCCACTCGGCTAGACCCAAACCCACTCCGCTAGACCCAAATCCACTCCGCTACACCCAAACCCACTCGGCTAGACCCAAACCCATTCGGCTAGACCCAAACACACTCCACTAGACCCAAACCGACTCGGCTAGATGCAAACCCACTCCGCTAGAACCAAACCCACTCCGCTAGACCCAAACCCACATGGCTAGACCCAAACCCACTCGGCTAGACCAAAACCCACTCGGCTAGTCCCAAACCCTCTCGGCTAGACCCAAACCCACTCGGCTAGACCCAAACCCACTCGGCTAGACCCAAACCCACTCGGCTAGACCCAAACCCACTCGGCTAGACCCAAACCCACTCGAATAGACCCAAAACCACTCGGCTAGACCCAAACCCACTCGGCTAGACCCAAACCCACTCGGCTCGACGCAAACCCACTCGGCTAGACCCAAACCCATTCGGCTAGACCCAAACCCACTCGGCTAGACCCAAACCCACTAGGCTAGTCCCAAACCCACTCGGCGAGACCCAAACCCACTCGGCTAGACCCAAACCCACTCGGCTAGACCCAAACCCACTCGGCTAGACCCAAACCCACTCGGCTAGACCCAAACCCACTCGGCCAGACCCAAACCCACTCGACTAGACCCAAACCCACTCGGCTAGACCAAAGCCCACTCGGCTAGTCCCAAACCCACTCGGCTAGACCCAAACCCACTCGGCTAGACCCAAACCCACTCGGCTAGACCCAAACCCACTCGGTTAGACCCAAACCCACTCGAATAGACCCAAACCCACTCGGCTAGACCCAAACCCACTCGGCTAGACCCAAACCCACTCGGCTCGACCCAAACCCACTCGGCTAGACCGAAACCCACTAGGCTAGACCCAAACGCATTCGGCGAGACCCAAACCCAGTCGGCTAGACCCAATCCCACTCAGCTAGACCCAAACCCACTCGGCTAGACCCAAACCCACTCGGCTAGACCCAAACCCACTCGGCTAGACCCAAACCCACTCGGCTAGACCCAAACCCACTCCGCTAGACCCAAACCCACTCGGCTAGACCCAAACCCACTCGGCTAGACCCAAACCCACTCCGCTAGACCCAAACCCACTCGGCTAGACCCAAACCCACTCGGCTAGACCCAAACCCACTCCGCTAGACCCAAACCCACTCGGCTAGACCCAAACCCATTCGGCTAGATCCAAACCCACTCGGCTAGACCCAAACCCACTCGGCTAGACCCAAACCCACTCGGCTAGACCCAAATCCACTCGGCTAGACCCAAACCCACTCGGCTAGACCCAAACCAACTCGGCTAGACCCAAACCCACTCGGCTAGACCCAAACCCACTCGGCTAGACCCAAACCCACTCGGCTAGACCCAAACCCACTCGGCTAGACCCAAACCCACTCCGCTAGACCCAAATCCACTCCGCTACACCCAAACCCACTCGGCTAGACCCAAACCCATTCGGCTAGACCCAAACACACTCCACTAGACCCAAACCGACTCGGCTAGATGCAAACCCACTCCGCTAGAACCAAACCCACTCCGCTAGACCCAAACCCACATGGCTAGACCCAAACCCACTCGGCTAGACCAAAACCCACTCGGCTAGTCCCAAACCCTCTCGGCTAGACCCAAACCCACTCGGCTAGACCCAAACCCACTCGGATAGACCCAAACCCACTCTGCTAGACCCAAACCCACTCCGCTAGACCCAAATCCACTCCGCTACACCCAAACCCACTCGGCTAGACCCAAACCCACTCGAATAGACCCAAACCCACTCGGCTAGACCCAAACCCACTCGGCTAGACCCAAACCCACTCGGCTCGACCCAAACCCACTCGGCTAGACCGAAACCCACTAGGCTAGACCCAAACGCATTCGGCGAGACCCAAACCCAGTCGGCTAGACCCAATCCCACTCAGCTAGACCCAAACCCACTCGGCTAGACCCAAACCCACTCGGCTAGACCCAAACCCACTCGGCTAGACCCAAACCCACTCGGCTAGACCCAAACCCACTCCGCTAGACCCAAACCCACTCGGCTAGACCCAAACCCACTCGGCTAGACCCAAACCCACTCCGCTAGACCCAAACCCACTCGGCTAGACCCAAACCCACTCGGCTAGACCCAAACCCACTCCGCTAGACCCAAACCCACTCGGCTAGACCCAAACCCATTCGGCTAGATCCAAACCCACTCGGCTAGACCCAAACCCACTCGGCTAGACCCAAACCCACTCGGCTAGACCCAAATCCACTCGGCTAGACCCAAACCCACTCGGCTAGACCCAAACCAACTCGGCTAGACCCAAACCCACTCGGCTAGACCCAAACCCACTCGGCTAGACCCAAACCCACTCGGCTAGACCCAAACCCACTCGGCTAGACCCAAACCCACTCCGCTAGACCCAAATCCACTCCGCTACACCCAAACCCACTCGGCTAGACCCAAACCCATTCGGCTAGACCCAAACACACTCCACTAGACCCAAACCGACTCGGCTAGATGCAAACCCACTCCGCTAGAACCAAACCCACTCCGCTAGACCCAAACCCACATGGCTAGACCCAAACCCACTCGGCTAGACCAAAACCCACTCGGCTAGTCCCAAACCCTCTCGGCTAGACCCAAACCCACTCGGCTAGACCCAAACCCACTCGGCTAGACCCAAACCCACTCGAATAGACCCAAACCCACTCGGCTACACCCAAACCCACTCCGCTAGACACAAACCCAGTCGGCTTCACCCAAACCCACTTGGCTAGACCCAAACCCACTCGGCTAGACCCAAACCCACTTGGCTAGAACCAAACCCACTCGGCTAGACCCAACCCCACTCGGCTAGTCCCAAACCCACTCGGCTACACCCAAACGGACTCGGCTAGACCCAAACCCACTCGGCTAGATCCAAACCAACTCGGCTAGACCCAAACCCACTCGGCTAGACCCAAAACCACTCGGCTATACCCAAACCCTCTCGGCAAGACCCAAACCCACTCGGCTAGACCCAAACCCACTCCGCTAGACCCAAACCCACTCCGCTAGACCCAAACCCACTCCGCTAGACACAAACCCACTCGGCTAGACCGAAACCCACTCGGCTGGACCCAAACCCACTCGGATAGACCAAAACCCACTCCGCTAGACCCAAACCCACTCGGCTAGACCCAAACCCACTCGGCTAGATTCAAACACACTCGGCTAGACGCAAACCCACTCGGCTAGACCGAAACCCACTCGGCTACACCCAAACCCTCTCCGCTAGACACAAACCCACTCGGCTTCACACAAACCCACTTGGCTAGACCCAAACCCACTCGGCTAGACCCAAACCCACTCGGCTAGACCCAAACCCACTCGGCTAGACCCAAACCCACTTGGCTAGAACCAAACCCACTCGGCTAGACCCAACCCCACTCGGCTACTCCAAACCCACTCGGTTAGACCCAAACGGACTCGGCTGGACCCAAACCCACTCGGCTAGAACCAAACCCAATCGGCTAGACCCAAACCCACTCGGCTAGACCCAAACCCACTCGGCTAGACCCAAACCCACTCGGCTAGATCCAAACCCACTCGGCTGGACCCAAACCCACTCGGATGGACCCAAACCCACTCAGCTAGACCCAAACCCACTCGGCTGCACTCAAACCCTCTCCGCTAGACACAAACCCACTCGGCTTCACCCAAACCCACTTGGCTAGACCCAAACCCACTCGGCTAGACCCATACCCACTCGGCTAGACCCAAACCCACTCGGCTAGACCCAAACCCACTTGGCTAGAACCAAACCCACTCGGCTAGACCCAACCCCACTCGGCTACTCCCAAACCCACTCGGCTAGACCCAAACCCACTCGGCTAGACCCAAACCCACTCGGATAGACCCAAACCCACTCTGCTAGACCCAAACCCACTCCGCTAGACCCAAATCCACTCCGCTACACCCAAACCCACTCGGCTAGACCCAAACCCACTCGAATAGACCCAAACCCACTCGGCTAGACCCAAACCCACTCGGCTAGACCCAAACCCACTCGGCTCGACCCAAACCCACTCGGCTAGACCGAAACCCACTAGGCTAGACCCAAACGCATTCGGCGAGACCCAAACCCAGTCGGCTAGACCCAATCCCACTCAGCTAGACCCAAACCCACTCGGCTAGACCCAAACCCACTCGGCTAGACCCAAACCCACTCGGCTAGACCCAAACCCACTCGGCTAGACCCAAACCCACTCCGCTAGACCCAAACCCACTCGGCTAGACCCAAACCCACTCGGCTAGACCCAAACCCACTCCGCTAGACCCAAACCCACTCGGCTAGACCCAAACCCACTCGGCTAGACCCAAACCCACTCCGCTAGACCCAAACCCACTCGGCTAGACCCAAACCCATTCGGCTAGATCCAAACCCACTCGGCTAGACCCAAACCCACTCGGCTAGACCCAAACCCACTCGGCTAGACCCAAATCCACTCGGCTAGACCCAAACCCACTCGGCTAGACCCAAACCAACTCGGCTAGACCCAAACCCACTCGGCTAGACCCAAACCCACTCGGCTAGACCCAAACCCACTCGGCTAGACCCAAACCCACTCGGCTAGACCCAAACCCACTCCGCTAGACCCAAATCCACTCCGCTACACCCAAACCCACTCGGCTAGACCCAAACCCATTCGGCTAGACCCAAACACACTCCACTAGACCCAAACCGACTCGGCTAGATGCAAACCCACTCCGCTAGAACCAAACCCACTCCGCTAGACCCAAACCCACATGGCTAGACCCAAACCCACTCGGCTAGACCAAAACCCACTCGGCTAGTCCCAAACCCTCTCGGCTAGACCCAAACCCACTCGGCTAGACCCAAACCCACTCGGCTAGACCCAAACCCACTCGAATAGACCCAAAACCACTCGGCTAGACCCAAACCCACTCGGCTAGACCCAAACCCACTCGGCTCGACGCAAACCCACTCGGCTAGACCCAAACCCACTCGGCTCGACCCAAACCCACTCGGCTAGACCCAAACCCACTTGGGTAGACCCAAATCCACTCGGCGAGACTCAAACCCACTCGGCTAGACCCAAATCCATTCGGCTAGACCCAAACCCACTTGGCTTGACCCAAACCCACTAGGCTTGACGCAAACCCACTCGGCTAGACCCAAACCCAATCCGCTAGACCCAAACCCACTCCGCTAGACCCAAACCCACTCGGCTAGACCCAAACCCACTCGGCTAGACCCAAACACACTCGGCTAGACCCAAACCCACTCGGCTAGACCCAAACCCACTCGGCTACACCCAAACCCACTCCGCTAGACACAAACCCAGTCGGCTTCACCCAAACCCACTTGGCTAGACCCAAACCCACTCGGCTAGACCCAAACCCACTTGGCTAGAACCAAACCCACTCGGCTAGACCCAACCCCACTCGGCTAGTCCCAAACCCACTCGGCTACACCCAAACGGACTCGGCTAGACCCAAACCCACTCGGCTAGATCCAAACCAACTCGGCTAGACCCAAACCCACTCGGCTAGACCCAAACCCACTCGGCTATACCCAAACCCTCTCGGCAAGACCCAAACCCACTCGGCTAGACCCAAACCCACTCCGCTAGACCCAAACCCACTCCGCTAGACCCAAACCCACTCCGCTAGACACAAACCCACTGGGCTAGACCGAAACCCACTCGGCTGGACCCAAACCCACTCGGATAGACCAAAACCCACTCCGCTAGACCCAAACCCACTCGGCTAGACCCAAACCCACTCCGCTAGACCCAAACCCACTCGGCTAGACCCAAACCCACTCGGCTAGACCCAAACCCACTCCGCTAGACCCAAACCCACTCGGCTAGACCCAAACCCATTCGGCTAGATCCAAACCCACTCGGCTAGACCCAAACCCACTCGGCTAGACCCAAACCCACTCGGCTAGACCCAAATCCACTCGGCTAGACCCAAACCCACTCGGCTAGACCCAAACCAACTCGGCTAGACCCAAACCCACTCGGCTAGACCCAAACCCACTCGGCTAGACCCAAACCCACTCGGCTAGACCCAAACCCACTCGGCTAGACCCAAACCCACTCCGCTAGACCCAAATCCACTCCGCTACACCCAAACCCACTCGGCTAGACCCAAACCCATTCGGCTAGACCCAAACACACTCCACTAGACCCAAACCGACTCGGCTAGATGCAAACCCACTCCGCTAGAACCAAACCCACTCCGCTAGACCCAAACCCACATGGCTAGACCCAAACCCACTCGGCTAGACCAAAACCCACTCGGCTAGTCCCAAACCCTCTCGGCTAGACCCAAACCCACTCGGCTAGACCCAAACCCACTCGGCTAGACCCAAACCCACTCGGCTAGACCCAAACCCACTCGGCTAGACCCAAACCCACTCGAATAGACCCAAAACCACTCGGCTAGACCCAAACCCACTCGGCTAGACCCAAACCCACTCGTCTCGACGCAAACCCACTCGGCTAGACCCAAACCCACTCGGCTCGACCCAAACCCACTCGGCTAGACCCAAACCCACTTGGCTAGACCCAAATCCACTCGGCGAGACTCAAACCCACTCGGCTAGACCCAAATCCATTCGGCTAGACCCAAACCCACTTGGCTTCACCCAAACCCACTAGGCTTGACGCAAACCCACTCGGCTAGACCCAAACCCAATCCGCTAGACCCAAACCCACTCCGCTAGACCCAAACCCACTCGGCTAGACCCAAACCCACTCGGCTAGACCCAAACACACTCGGCTAGACCCAAACCCACTCGGCTAGACCCAAACCCACTCGGCTACACCCAAACCCACTCCGCTAGACACAAACCCAGTCGGCTTCACCCAAACCCACTTGGCTAGACCCAAACCCACTCGGCTAGACCCAAACCCACTTGGCTAGAACCAAACCCACTCGGCTAGACCCAACCCCACTCGGCTAGTCCCAAACCCACTCGGCTACACCCAAACGGACTCGGCTAGACCCAAACCCACTCGGCTAGATCCAAACCAACTCGGCTAGACCCAAACCCACTCGGCTAGACCCAAACCCACTCGGCTATACCCAAACCCTCTCGGCAAGACCCAAACCCACTCGGCTAGACCCAAACCCACTCCGCTAGACCCAAACCCACTCCGCTAGACCCAAACCCACTCCGCTAGACACAAACCCACTCGGCTAGACCGAAACCCACTCGGCTGGACCCAAACCCACTCGGATAGACCAAAACCCACTCCGCTAGACCCAAACCCACTCGGCTAGACCCAAACCCACTCCGCTAGACCCAAACCCACTCGGCTAGACCCAAACCCACTCGGCTAGACCCAAACCCACTCCGCTAGACCCAAACCCACTCGGCTAGACCCAAACCCATTCGGCTAGATCCAAACCCACTCGGCTAGACCCAAACCCACTCGGCTAGACCCAAACCCACTCGGCTAGACCCAAATCCACTCGGCTAGACCCAAACCCACTCGGCTAGACCCAAACCAACTCGGCTAGACCCAAACCCACTCGGCTAGACCCAAACCCACTCGGCTAGACCCAAACCCACTCGGCTAGACCCAAACCCACTCGGCTAGACCCAAACCCACTCCGCTAGACCCAAATCCACTCCGCTACAACCAAACCCACTCGGCTAGACCCAAACCCATTCGGCTAGACCCAAACACACTCCACTAGACCCAAACCGACTCGGCTAGATGCAAACCCACTCCGCTAGAACCAAACCCACTCCGCTAGACCCAAACCCACATGGCTAGACCCAAACCCACTCGGCTAGACCAAAACCCACTCGGCTAGTCCCAAACCCTCTCGGCTAGACCCAAACCCACTCGGCTAGACCCAAACCCACTCGGCTAGACCCAAACCCACTCGGCTAGACCCAAACCCACTCGGCTAGACCCAAACCCACTCGAATAGACCCAAAACCACTCGGCTAGACCCAAACCCACTCGGCTAGACCCAAACCCACTCGGCTCGACGCAAACCCACTCGGCTAGACCCAAACCCACTCGGCTCGACCCAAACCCACTCGGCTAGACCCAAACCCACTTGGCTAGACCCAAATCCACTCGGCGAGACTCAAACCCACTCGGCTAGACCCAAATCCATTCGGCTAGACCCAAACCCACTTGGCTTGACCCAAACCCACTAGGCTTGACCCAAACCCACTCGGCTAGACCCAAACCCAATCCGCTAGACCCAAACCCACTCCGCTAGACCCAAACCCACTCGGCTAGACCCAAACCCACTCGGCTAGACCCAAACACACTCGGCTAGACCCAAACCCACTCGGCTAGACCCAAACCCACTCGGCTACACCCAAACCCACTCCGCTAGACACAAACCCAGTCGGCTTCACCCAAACCCACTTGGCTAGACCCAAACCCACTCGGCTAGACCCAAACCCACTTGGCTAGAACCAAACCCACTCGGCTAGACCCAACCCCACTCGGCTAGTCCCAAACCCACTCGGCTACACCCAAACGGACTCGGCTAGACCCAAACCCACTCGGCTAGATCCAAACCAACTCGGCTAGACCCAAACCCACTCGGCTAGACCCAAAACCACTCGGCTATACCCAAACCCTCTCGGCAAGACCCAAACCCACTCGGCTAGACCCAAACCCACTCCGCTAGACCCAAACCCACTCCGCTAGACCCAAACCCACTCCGCTAGACACAAACCCACTCGGCTAGACCGAAACCCACTCGGCTGGACCCAAACCCACTCGGATAGACCAAAACCCACTCCGCTAGACCCAAACCCACTCGGCTAGACCCAAACCCACTCGGCTAGATTCAAACACACTCGGCTAGACGCAAACCCACTCGGCTAGACCGAAACCCACTCGGCTACACCCAAACCCTCTCCGCTAGACACAAACCCACTCGGCTTCACACAAACCCACTTGGCTAGACCCAAACCCACTCGGCTAGACCCAAACCCACTCGGCTAGACCCAAACCCACTCGGCTAGACCCAAACCCACTTGGCTAGAACCAAACCCACTCGGCTAGACCCAACCCCACTCGGCTACTCCAAACCCACTCGGTTAGACCCAAACGGACTCGGCTGGACCCAAACCCACTCGGCTAGAACCAAACCCAATCGGCTAGACCCAAACCCACTCGGCTAGACCCAAACCCACTCGGCTAGACCCAAACCCACTCGGCTAGATCCAAACCCACTCGGCTGGACCCAAACCCACTCGGATGGACCCAAACCCACTCAGCTAGACCCAAACCCACTCGGCTGCACTCAAACCCTCTCCGCTAGACACAAACCCACTCGGCTTCACCCAAACCCACTTGGCTAGACCCAAACCCACTCGGCTAGACCCATACCCACTCGGCTAGACCCAAACCCACTCGGCTAGACCCAAACCCACTTGGCTAGAACCAAACCCACTCGGCTAGACCCAACCCCACTCGGCTACTCCCAAACCCACTCGGCTAGACCCAAACCCACTCGGCTAGACCCAAACCCACTCGGATAGACCCAAACCCACTCTGCTAGACCCAAACCCACTCCGCTAGACCCAAATCCACTCCGCTACACCCAAACCCACTCGGCTAGACCCAAACCCATTCGGCTAGACCCAAACACACTCCGCAAGACCCAAACCCACTCCGCTAGACGCAAACCCACTCCGCTAGACCCAAACCCACTCCGCTAGACCCAAACCCACTCGGCAAGACCGAAACCCACTAGGCTAGACCCAAACGCACTCGGCTGGACCCAAACCCATTCGGCTAGACCCAAACCCACTCGGCTAGACCCAAACCCACTAGGCTCGTCCCAAACCCACTCGGCGAGACCCAAACCCACTCGGCTAGACCCAAACCCACTCGGCTAGACCCAAACCCACTCAGCTAGACCCAAACCCACTCGGCTAGACCCAAACCCACTCGGCCAGACCCAAACCTTCTCGACTAGACCCAAACCCACTCGGCTAGACCAAAGCCCACTCGGCTAGTCCCAAACCCACTCGGCTAGACCCAAACCCACTCGGCTAGACCCAAACCCACTCGGCTAGTCCCAAACCCACTCGGTTAGACCCAAACCCACTCGAATAGACCCAAACCCACTCGGCTGGACCCAAACCCACTCGGCTAGACCCAAACCCACTCGGCTCGACCCAAACCCACTCGGCTAGACCGAAACCCACTAGGCTAGACCCAAACGCATTCGGCGAGACCCAAACCCAGTCGGCTAGACCCAATCCCACTCAGCTAGACCCAAACCCACTCGGCTAGACCCAAACCCACTCGGCTAGACCCAAACCCACTCGGCTAGACCCAAACCCACTCGGCTAGACCCAAACCCACTCCGCTAGACCCAAACCCACTCGGCTAGACCCAAACCCACTCGGCTAGACCCAAACCCACTCCGCTAGACCCAAACCCACTCGGCTAGACCCAAACCCACTCGGCTAGACCCAAACCCACTCCGCTAGACCCAAACCCACTCGGCTAGACCCAAACCCATTCGGCTAGATCCAAACCCACTCGGCTAGACCCAAACCCACTCGGCTAGACCCAAACCCACTCGGCTAGACCCAAATCCACTCGGCTAGACCCAAACCCACTCGGCTAGACCCAAACCCACTCGGCTAGACCCAAACCCACTCGGCTAGACCCAAACCCACTCGGCTAGACCCAAACCCACTCGGCTAGACCCAAACCCACTCGGCTAGACCCAAACCCACTCCGCTAGACCCAAATCCACTCCGCTACACCCAAACCCACTCGGCTAGACCCAAACCCATTCGGCTAGACCCAAACACACTCCACTAGACCCAAACCGACTCGGCTAGATGCAAACCCACTCCGCTAGAACCAAACCCACTCCGCTAGACCCAAACCCACATGGCTAGACCCAAACCCACTCGGCTAGACCAAAACCCACTCGGCTAGTCCCAAACCCTCTCGGCTAGACCCAAACCCACTCGGCTAGACCCAAACCCACTCGGCTAGACCCAAACCCACTCGGCTAGACCCAAACCCACTCGGCTAGACCCAAACCCACTCGAATAGACCCAAAACCACTCGGCAAGGCCCAAACCCACTCGGCTAGACCCAAACCCACTCGGCTCGACCCAAACCCACTCGGCTAGACCCAAACCCACTTGGCTAGACCCAAATCCACTCGGCGAGACTCAAACCCACTCGGCTAGACCCAAATCCATTCGGCTAGACCCAAACCCACTTGGCTTGACCCAAACCCACTAGGCTTGACCCAAACCCACTCGGCTAGACCCAAACCCAATCCGCTAGACCCAAACCCACTCCGCTAGACCCAAACCCACTCGGCTAGACCCAAACCCACTCGGCTAGACCCAAACACACTCGGCTAGACCCAAACCCACTCGGCTAGACCCAAACCCACTCGGCTACACCCAAACCCACTCCGCTAGACACAAACCCAGTCGGCTTCACCCAAACCCACTTGGCTAGACCCAAACCCACTCGGCTAGACCCAAACCCACTTGGCTAGAACCAAACCCACTCGGCTAGACCCAACCCCACTAGGCTAGTCCCAAACCCACTCGGCTACACCCAAACGGACTCGGCTAGACCCAAACCCACTCGGCTAGATCCAAACCAACTCGGCTAGACCCAAACCCACTCGGCTAGACCCAAACCCACTCGGCTATACCCAAACCCTCTCGGCAAGACCCAAACCCACTCGGCTAGACCCAAACCCACTCCGCTAGACCTAAACCCACTCCGCTAGACCCAAACCCACTCCGCTAGACACAAACCCACTCGGCTAGACCGAAACCCACTCGGCTGGACCCAAACCCACTCGGATAGACCAAAACCCACTCCGCTAGACCCAAACCCGCTCGGCTAGACCCAAACCCACTCGGCTAGATTCAAACACACTCGGCTAGACGCAAACCCACTCGGCTAGACCGAAACCCACTCGGCTACACCCAAACCCTCTCCGCTAGACACAAACCCACTCGGCTTCACACAAACCCACTTGGCTAGACCCAAACCCACTCGGCTAGACCCAAACCCACTCGGCTAGACCCAAACCCACTCGGCTAGACCCAAACCCACTTGGCTAGAACCAAACCCACTCGGCTAGACCCAACCCCACTCGGCTACTCCAAACCCACTCGGTTAGACCCAAACGGACTCGGCTGGACCCAAACCCACTCGGCTAGAACCAAACCCAATCGGCTAGACCCAAACCCACTCGGCTAGACCCAAACCCACTCGGCTAGACCCAAACCCACTCGGCTAGATCCAAACCCACTCGGCTGGACCCAAACCCACTCGGATAGACCCAAACCCACTCAGCTAGACCCAAACCCACTCGGCTGCACCCAAACCCTCTCCGCTAGACACAAACCCACTCGGCTTCACCCAAACCCACTTGGCTAGACCCAAACCCACTCGGCTAGACCCATACCCACTCGGCTAGACCCAAACCCACTCGGCTAGACCCAAACCCACTTGGCTAGAACCAAACCCACTCGGCTAGACCCAACCCCACTCGGCTACTCCCAAACCCACTCGGCTAGACCCAAACGTACTCGGCTAGACCCAAACCCACTCGGCTAGAACCAAACCCACTCGGCTAGACCCAAACCCACTCGGCTAGACCCAAACCCACTCGGCTAGACCCAAACCCAATCGGCTGGACCCAAACCCACTCGGCTATACCCAAACCCACTCGGCTAGACCCAAACCCACTCGGATAGACCCAAACCCACTCAGCTGGACCCAAACCCACTCCGCTAGACGGAAACCCACTCCGCTAGACCCAAACCCACTCCGCTAGACCCAAACCCACTCGGCTAGACCAAAACCCACTAGGCTAGACCCAAACGTACTCGGCTAGACCCAAACCCATTCGGCTAGACCCAAACCCACTCGGCTAGACCCAAACCCACTAGGCTAGTCCCAAACCCACTCGGCGAGACCCAAACCCACTCGGCTAGACCCAAACCCACTCGGCTAGACCCAAACCCACTCGGCTAGATCCAAACCCACTCGGCTAGACCCAAACCCACTCGGATAGACCCAAACCCACTCAGCTAGACCCAAACCCACTCCGCTAGACCCAAATCCACTCCGCTACACCCAAACCCACTCGGCTAGACCCAAACCCATTCGGCTAGACCCAAACACACTCCGCTAGACCCAAACCCACTCCGCTAGACGCAAACCCACTCCGCTAGACCCAAACCCACTCCGCTAGACCCAAACCCACTCCGCTAGACCCAAACCCACTCCGCTAGACCCAAACCCACTCGGCTAGACCCAAACCCACTCGGCTAGACCCAAACCCACTCGGCTAGACCCAAACCCACTCGGCTAGACCCAAACCCACTCGGCTAGACCCAAACCCACACGAATAGACCCCAACCCACTCGGCTAGACCCAAACCCACTCGGCTAGACCCAAACCCACTCGGCTAGACCCAAACCCACTCGGCTCGACCCAAACCCACTCGTCTAGACCCAAACCCACTCGTCTCGACCCAAACCCACTCGGCTAGACCCATACCCACTCGGCTAGACCCAAACCCACTCGGCGAGACTCAAACCCACTCGGCTAGACCCAAACCCATTCGGCTAGACCCAAACCCACTTGGCTTGACCCAAACCCACTAGGCTTGACCCAAACCCACTCGGCTAGACCCAAACCCAATCCGCCAGACCCAAACCCACTCCACTAGACCCAAACCCACTCGGCTAGACCCAAACCAACTCGGCTAGACCCAAACACACTCGGCTAGACCCAAACCCACTCGGCGAGACCCAAACCCACTCGGCTACACCCAAACCCACTCCGCTAGACACAAACCCACTCGGCTTCACCCAAACCCACTTGGCTAGACCCAAACCCACTCGGCTAGACCCAAACCCACTCGGCTAGACCCAAACCCACTCGGCTAGACCCAAACCCACTTGGCTAGAACCAAACCCACTCGGCTAGACCCAACCCCACTCGGCTAGTCTCAAACCCACTCGGCTAGACCCAAACGGACTCGGCTAGACCCAAACCCACTCGGCTAGAACCAAACCCACTCGGCTAGACCCAAACCCACTCGGCTAGACCCAAACCCACTCGGCTGGACCCAAACCCACTCGGATATACCCAAACCCTCTCGGCAAGACCCAAACCCACTCGGCTAGACCCAAACCCACTCCGCTGGACCCAAACCCACTCCGCTAGACCCAAACCCACTCAGCTAGACAGAAACCCACTCGGCTAGACCCAAACCCACTCGGCTGGACCCAAACCCACTCGGATAGACCAAAACCCACTCCGCTAGACCCAAACCCACTCGGCTAGACCCAAACCCACTCGGCTAGACCCAAACACACTCGGCTAGACCCAAACCCACTCGGCTAGACCCAAACCCACTCGGCTAGAACCAAACCCACTCGGCTAGACCCAAACCCACTCGGCTAGACCCAAACCCACTCGGCTAGACCCAAACCCAATCGGCTGGACCCAAACCCACTCGGCTATACCGAAACCCACTCGGCTAGACCCAAACCCACTCGGATAGACCCAAACCCACTCAGCTTGACCCAAACCCACTCCGCTAGACGGAAACCCACTCCGCTAGACCCAAACCCACTCCGCTAGACCCAAACCCACTCGGCTAGACCAAAACCCACTAGGCTAGACCCAAACGTACTCGGCTAGACCCAAACCCATTCGGCTAGACCCAAACCCACTCGGCTAGACCCAAACCCACTAGGCTAGTCCCAAACCCACTCGGCGAGACCGAAACCCACTCGGCTAGACCCAAACCCACTCGGCTAGACCCAAACCCACTCGGCTAGATCCAAACCCACTCGGCTAGACCCAAACCCACTCGGATAGACCCAAACCCACTCAGCTAGACCCAAACCCACTCCGCTAGACCCAAATCCACTCCGCTACACCCAAACCCACTCGGCTAGACCCAAACCCATTCGGCTAGACCCAAACACACTCCGCTAGACCCAAACGCACTCCGCTAGACGCAAACCCAATCCTCTAGACCCAAACCCACTCCGCTAGACCCAAACCCACTCCGCTAGACCCAAACCCACTCGGCTAGACCCAAACCCACTCGGCTAGACCCAAACCCACTCGGCTAGACCCAAACCCACTCGGCTAGACCCAAACCCACTCGGCTAGACCCAAACCCATTCGACTAGACCCAAACCCACTCGGCTAGACCAAAACCCACTCGGCTACTCCCAAACCCACTCGGCTAGACCCAAACCCACTCGGCTAGACCCAAACCCACTCGGCTAGACCCAAACCCACTCGGCTAGACCCAAACCCACTCGAATAGACCCCAACCCACTCGGCTAGACCCAAACCCACTCGGCTAGACCCAAACCCACTCGGCTCGACCCAAACCCACTCGACTAGACCCAAACCCACTCGTCTCGACCCAAACCCACTCGGCTAGACCCAAACCCACTCGGCTAGACCCAAACCCACTCGGCGAGACTCAAACACACTCGGCTTCACCCAAACCCACTTGGCTAGACCCAAACCCACTCGGCTAGACCCAAACCCACTCGGCTAGACCCAAACCCACTCGGCTAGACCCAAACCCACTTGGCTAGAACCAAACCCACTCGGCTAGACCCAACCCCACTCGGCTAGTCTCAAACCCACTCGGCTAGACCCAAACGGACTCGGCTAGACCCAAACCCACTCGGCTAGAACCAAACCCACTCGGCTAGACCCAAACCCACTCGGCTAGACCCAAACCCACTCGGCTGGACCCAAACCCACTCGGCTACACCCAAACCCTCTCGGCAAGACCCAAACCCACTCGGCTAGACCCAAACCCACTCCGCTAGACCCAAACCCACTCCGCTAGACCCAAACCCACTCAGCTAGACAGAAACCCACTCGGCTAGACCCAAACCCACTCGGCTGGACCCAAACCCACTCGGATAGACCAAAACCCACTCCGCTAGACCCAAACCCACTCGGCTAGACCCAAACCCACTCGGCTAGACCCAAACACACTCGGCTAGACCCAAACCCACTCGGCTAGACCCAAACCCACTCGGCTACACCCAAACCCACTCCGCTAGACACAAACCCACTCGGCTTCACCCAAACCCACTTGGCTAGACCCAAACCCACTCGGCTAGACCCAAACCCACTCGGCTAGACCCAAACCCACTCGGCTAGAGCCAAACCCACTTGGCTAGAACCAAACCCACTCGGCTAGACCCAACCCCACTCGGCTAGTCCCAAACCCACTCGGCTAGACCCAAACGACTCGGCTAGACCCAAACCCACTCGGCTAGAACCAAACCCACTCAGCTACACCCAAACCCACTCGGCTAGACCCAAACCCACTCGGCTAGACCCAAACCCACTCGGCTGGACCCAAACCCACTCGGCTATACCCAAAGCCTCTCGGCAAGACCCAAACCCACTCGGCTAGACCCAAACCCACTCCGCTAGACCCAAACCCACTCCGCTAGACCCAAACCCACTCCGCTAGACACAAACCCACTCAGCTAGACCCAAACCCACTCGGCTGGACCCAAACCCACTCGGATAGACCAAAACTCACTCGGCTAGACCCAAACCCACTCAGCTAGACCCAAACCCACGCGGCTAGACCCAAACCCACTCGGCTGGACCCAAACCCACTTAGCTAGAACCAAACCCACTCGGCTAGACCCAAACCCACTCGGCTGGTCCCAAACCCACTCGACTAGACCCAAACGGACTCGGCTAGACCCAAACCCACTCGGCTAGGACCAAACCCACTCGGCTAGACCCAAACCCACTCGGCTAGACCCAAACCCACTCGGCTAGACCCAAACCCACTCGGCTAGACCCAAACCCACTCGGCTAGACCCAAACCCACTCGGCTGGACCCAAACCCACTCGGCTATACCCAAACCCTCTCGGCAAGACCCAAACCCACTCGGCTAGACCCAAACCCAATCCGCTAGACCCAAACCCACTCCGCTAGACCCAAACCCACTCAGCTAGACAGAAACCCACTCGGCTAGACCCAAACCCACTCGGCTGGACCCAAACCCACTCGGATAGACCAAAACCCACTCCGCTAGACCCAAACCCACTCGGCTAGACCCAAACCCACTCGGCTAGACCCAAACACACTCGGCTAGACCCAAACCCACTCGACTAGACCCAAACCCACTCGGCTACACCCAAACCCACTCCGCTAGACACAAACCCACTCGGCTTCACCCAAACCCACTTGGCTAGACCCAAACCCACTCGGCTAGACCCAAACCCACTCGGCTAGACCCAAACCCACTCGGCTAGAGCCAAACCCACTTGGCTAGAACCAAACCCACTCGGCTAGACCCAACCCCACTCGGCTAGTCCCAAACCCACTCGGCTAGACCCAAACGACTCGGCTAGACCCAAACCCACTCGGCTAGAACCAAACCCACTCGGCTACACCCAAACCCACTCGGCTAGACCCAAACCCACTCGGCTAGACCCAAACCCACTCGGCTGGATCCAAACCCACTCGGCTATACCCAAAGCCTCTCGGCAAGACCCAAACCCACTCGGCTAGACCCAAACCCACTCCGCTAGACCCAAACCCACTCCGCTAGACCCAAACCCACTCCGCTAGACACAAACCCACTCAGCTAGACCCAAACCCACTCGGCTGGACCCAAACCCACTCGGATAGACCAAAACTCACTCGGCTAGACCCAAACCCACTCGGCTAGATCCAAACCCACTCCGCTAGACCCAAACCCCCTCGGCTAGACCCAAAGCCACTCGGCTAGACCCAAACCCACTCAGCTAGACCCAAACCCACTCGGCTAGACCCAAACCCACTCGGCTGGACCCAAACCCACTTGGCTAGAACCAAACCCACTCGGCTAGACCCAAACCCACTCGGCTGGTCCCAAACCCACTCGGCTAGACCCAAACGGACTCGGCTAGACCCAAACCCACTCGGCTAGGACCAAACCCACTCGGCTAGACCCAAACCCACTCGGCTAGACCCAAACCCACTCGGCTAGACCCAAACCCACTCGGCTAGACCCAAACCCACTCGGCTAGACCCAAACCCACTCCGCTAGACCCAAACCCTCTCCGCTAGACCCAAGCCCACTCCGCTAGACCCAAACCCACTCAGCTAGGCGCAAACCCACTCGGCAAGACCCAAACCCACTCGGCTAGACCAAAACCCATTCGGCTAGACCCAAACCCACTCGGCAAGACCCAAATGCCACTCGGCAAGACCCAAACCCACTCGGCTAGACCCAAACCCACTCGGCTAGACGATTACCCACTCGGCTAGACCCAAACCCACTTGGCTACACCCAAACCCACTCGGCTAGACCCAAACCCACTCAGCTAGACCCAAACCCACTCGGCTAGACCCAAACCCTCTCGGCACGACCCAAACCCACTCGGCTAAACTCAAACCCACTCGGCTAGACGACTACCCACTCGGCTAGACCCAAACCCACTTGGCTAGACCCAAACCCACTCTGCTCGATCCAAACCCATTCGGCTAGACCCAAACCCACTCGGCTACACCCAAACCCACACCGCTAGACCCAAACCCACTCGGCTGGACCCAAACCCACTCGGCTGGACCCAAACCCACTCGGCTAGACCCAAACCCACTCGGCTAGACCCAAACCCACTCGGCTACACCCAAACCCACTCGGCTAGACCCAAACCCACTCGGCTATACACAAACCCACTCGGCTAGACCCAAACCCACTCGGCTAGACCCAAACCCACTCGGCTGGACCCAAACCCACTCGGCTATACCCAAACCCTCTCGGCAAGACCCAAACCCACTCGGCTAGACCCAAACCCACTCCGCTAGACCCAAACCCACTCCGCTAGACCCAAACCCACTCAGCTAGACAGAAACCCACTCGGCTAGACCCAAACCCACTCGGCTGGACCCAAACCCACTCGGATAGACCAAAACCCACTCCGCTAGACCCAAACCCACTCGGCTAGACCCAAACCCACTCGGCTAGACCCAAACACACTCGGCTAGGCCCAAACCCACTCGGCTAGACCCAAACCCACTCGGCTACACCCAAACCCACTCCGCTAGACACAAACCCACTCGGCTTCACCCAAACCCACTCGTCTCGACCCAAACCCACTCGGCTAGACCCAAACCCACTCGGCTACACCCAAACCCACTCGGCTACACCCAAAAACACTCCGCTAGACACAAACCCAGTTGGCTAGATCCAAACCCACTCGGATAGACCCAAACCCCCTCGGCTAGACCGAAACACACACGGCTAGACCCAAACCCACTCGGCTAGACCCAAACCCACTCGGCTACACCCAAACCCACTCGGCTACACCCAAAAACACTCCGCTAGACACAAACCCACTCGGCTACACCTAAACCCACTCGGCTAGACCCAAACCCACTCAGCTAGACCCAAACCCACTCGGCTAGACCCAAACCCACTCGGGTGGACCCAAACCCACTTGGCTAGAACCAAACCCACTCGGCTAGACCCAAACCCACTCGGCTGGTCCCAAACCCACTCGGCTAGACCCAAACGGACTCGGCTAGACCCAAACTCACTCGGCTAGGGCCAAACCCACTCGGCTAGACCCAAACCCACTCGGCTAGACCCAAACCCACTCGGCTAGACCCAAACCCACTCGGCTAGACCCAAACCCACTCGGCTAGACCCAAACCCACTCCGCTAGACCCAAACCCTCTCCGCTAGACCCAAGCCCACTCCGCTAGACCCAAACCCACTCAGCTAGGCGCAAACCCACTCGGCAAGACCCAAACCCACTCGGCTGGACCCAAATGCCACTCGGCAAGACCCAAACCCACTCGGCTAGACCCAAACCCACTCGGCTAGACGATTACCCACTCGGCTAGACCCAAACCCACTTGGCTACACCCAAACCCACTCGGCTAGACCCAAACCCACTCAGCTAGACCCAAACCCACTCGGCTAGACCCAAACACACTCGGCTAGACCCAAACCCACTCGGCTAGACCCAAACCCACTCGGCTACACCCAAACCCACTCCGCTAGACACAAACCCACTCGGCTTCACCCAAACCCACTTGGCTAGACCCAAACCCACTCGGCTAGACCCAAACCCACTCGGCTAGACCCAAACCCACTCGGCTAGAGCCAAACCCACTTGGCTAGAACCAAACCCACTCGGCTAGACCCAACCCCACTCGGCTAGTCCCAAACCCACTCGGCTAGACCCAAACGACTCGGCTAGACCCAAACCCACTCGGCTAGAACCAAACCCACTCAGCTACACCCAAACCCACTCGGCTAGACCCAAACCCACTCGGCTAGACCCAAACCCACTCGGCTGGACCCAAACCCACTCGGCTATACCCAAAGCCTCTCGGCAAGACCCAAACCCACTCGGCTAGACCCAAACCCACTCCGCTAGACCCAAACCCACTCCGCTAGACCCAAACCCACTCCGCTAGACACAAACCCACTCAGCTAGACCCAAACCCACTCGGCTGGACCCAAACCCACTCGGATAGACCAAAACTCACTCGGCTAGACCCAAACCCACTCAGCTAGACCCAAACCCACGCGGCTAGACCCAAACCCACTCGGCTGGACCCAAACCCACTTAGCTAGAACCAAACCCACTCGGCTAGACCCAAACCCACTCGGCTGGTCCCAAACCCACTCGGCTAGACCCAAACGGACTCGGCTAGACCCAAACCCACTCGGCTAGGACCAAACCCACTCGGCTAGACCCAAACCCACTCGGCTAGACCCAAACCCACTCGGCTAGACCCAAACCCACTCGGCTAGACCCAAACCCACTCGGCTAGACCCAAACCCACTCGGCTGGACCCAAACCCACTCGGCTATACCCAAACCCTCTCGGCAAGACCCAAACCCACTCGGCTAGACCCAAACCCAATCCGCTAGACCCAAACCCACTCCGCTAGACCCAAACCCACTCAGCTAGACAGAAACCCACTCGGCTAGACCCAAACCCACTCGGCTGGACCCAAACCCACTCGGATAGACCAAAACCCACTCCGCTAGACCCAAACCCACTCGGCTAGACCCAAACCCACTCGGCTAGACCCAAACACACTCGGCTAGACCCAAACCCACTCGACTAGACCCAAACCCACTCGGCTACACCCAAACCCACTCCGCTAGACACAAACCCACTCGGCTTCACCCAAACCCACTTGGCTAGACCCAAACCCACTCGGCTAGACCCAAACCCACTCGGCTAGACCCAAACCCACTCGGCTAGAGCCAAACCCACTTGGCTAGAACCAAACCCACTCGGCTAGACCCAACCCCACTCGGCTAGTCCCAAACCCACTCGGCTAGACCCAAACGACTCGGCTAGACCCAAACCCACTCGGCTAGAACCAAACCCACTCGGCTACACCCAAACCCACTCGGCTAGACCCAAACCCACTCGGCTAGACCCAAACCCACTCGGCTGGATCCAAACCCACTCGGCTATACCCAAAGCCTCTCGGCAAGACCCAAACCCACTCGGCTAGACCCAAACCCACTCCGCTAGACCCAAACCCACTCCGCTAGACCCAAACCCACTCCACTAGACACAAACCCACTCAGCTAGACCCAAACCCACTCGGCTGGACCCAAACCCACTCGGATAGACCAAAACTCACTCGGCTAGACCCAAACCCACTCGGCTAGATCCAAACCCACTCCGCTAGACCCAAACCCCCTCGGCTAGACCCAAAGCCACTCGGCTAGACCCAAACCCACTCAGCTAGACCCAAACCCACTCGGCTAGACCCAAACCCACTCGGCTGGACCCAAACCCACTTGGCTAGAACCAAACCCACTCGGCTAGACCCAAACCCACTCGGCTGGTCCCAAACCCACTCGGCTAGACCCAAACGGACTCGGCTAGACCCAAACCCACTCGGCTAGGACCAAACCCACTCGGCTAGACCCAAACCCACTCGGCTAGACCCAAACCCACTCGGCTAGACCCAAACCCACTCGGCTAGACCCAAACCCACTCGGCTAGACCCAAACCCACTCCGCTAGACCCAAACCCTCTCCGCTAGACCCAAGCCCACTCCGCTAGACCCAAACCCACTCAGCTAGGCGCAAACCCACTCGGCAAGACCCAAACCCACTCGGCTAGACCAAAACCCATTCGGCTAGACCCAAACCCACTCGGCAAGACCCAAATGCCACTCGGCAAGACCCAAACCCACTCGGCTAGACCCAAACCCACTCGGCTAGACGATTACCCACTCGGCTAGACCCAAACCCACTTGGCTACACCCAAACCCACTCGGCTAGACCCAAACCCACTCAGCTAGACCCAAACCCACTCGGCTAGACCCAAACCCTCTCGGCACGACCCAAACCCACTCGGCTAAACTCAAACCCACTCGGCTAGACGACTACCCACTCGGCTAGACCCAAACCCACTTGGCTAGACCCAAACCCACTCTGCTCGATCCAAACCCATTCGGCTAGACCCAAACCCACTCGGCTACACCCAAACCCACACCGCTAGACCCAAACCCACTCGGCTGGACCCAAACCCACTCGGCTGGACCCAAACCCACTCGGCTAGACCCAAACCCACTCGGCTAGACCCAAACCCACTCGGCTACACCCAAACCCACTCGGCTAGACCCAAACCCACTCGGCTATACACAAACCCACTCGGCTAGACCCAAACCCACTCGGCTAGACCCAAACCCACTCGGCTGGACCCAAACCCACTCGGCTATACCCAAACCCTCTCGGCAAGACCCAAACCCACTCGGCTAGACCCAAACCCACTCCGCTAGACCCAAACCCACTCCGCTAGACCCAAACCCACTCAGCTAGACAGAAACCCACTCGGCTAGACCCAAACCCACTCGGCTGGACCCAAACCCACTCGGATAGACCAAAACCCACTCCGCTAGACCCAAACCCACTCGGCTAGACCCAAACCCACTCGGCTAGACCCAAACACACTCGGCTAGACCCAAACCCACTCGGCTAGACCCAAACCCACTCGGCTACACCCAAACCCACTCCGCTAGACACAAACCCACTCGGCTTCACCCAAACCCACTCGTCTCGACCCAAACCCACTCGGCTAGACCCAAACCCACTCGGCTACACCCAAACCCACTCGGCTACACCCAAAAACACTCCGCTAGACACAAACCCAGTTGGCTAGATCCAAACCCACTCGGATAGACCCAAACCCCCTCGGCTAGACCGAAACACACACGGCTAGACCCAAACCCACTCGGCTAGACCCAAACCCACTCGGCTACACCCAAACCCACTCGGCTACACCCAAAAACACTCCGCTAGACACAAACCCACTCGGCTACACCTAAACCCACTCGGCTAGACCCAAACCCACTCAGCTAGACCCAAACCCACTCGGCTAGACCCAAACCCACTCGGGTGGACCCAAACCCACTTGGCTAGAACCAAACCCACTCGGCTAGACCCAAACCCACTCGGCTGGTCCCAAACCCACTCGGCTAGACCCAAACGGACTCGGCTAGACCCAAACTCACTCGGCTAGGGCCAAACCCACTCGGCTAGACCCAAACCCACTCGGCTAGACCCAAACCCACTCGGCTAGACCCAAACCCACTCGGCTAGACCCAAACCCACTCGGCTAGACCCAAACCCACTCCGCTAGACCCAAACCCTCTCCGCTAGACCCAAGCCCACTCCGCTAGACCCAAACCCACTCAGCTAGGCGCAAACCCACTCGGCAAGACCCAAACCCACTCGGCTGGACCCAAATGCCACTCGGCAAGACCCAAACCCACTCGGCTAGACCCAAACCCACTCGGCTAGACGATTACCCACTCGGCTAGACCCAAACCCACTTGGCTACACCCAAACCCACTCGGCTAGACCCAAACCCACTCAGCTAGACCCAAACCCACTCGGCTAGACCCAAACCCTCTCGGCACGACCCAAACCCACTCGGCTAAACTCAAACCCACTCGTCTAGACGACTACCCACTCGGCTAGACCCAAACCCACTTGGCTAGACCCAAACCCACTCTGCTCGATCCAAACCCATTCGGCTAGACCCAAACCCACTCGGCTACACCCAAACCCACACCGCTAGACCCAAACCCACTCGGCTAGACCCAAACCCACTCGGCTGGACCCAAACCCACTCGGCTAGACCCAAACCCACTCGGCTAGACCCAAACCCACTCGGCTACACCCAAACCCACTCGGCTAGACCCAAACCCACTCGGCTATACACAAACCCACTCTGCTACACCCAAACCCACTCGGCTAGACCCAAACCCACTCGGCTAGACCCCAAACCACTCAGCTAGACCCAAAGCCACTCGGCTAGACCCAACCCCACTCGGCTAGACCCAAACCCACTCGGCTACACCCAAACCCACTCGGCTAGACTCAAACCCACTCGGCTAGACCCAAACCCACTCGGCTAGACCCAAACCCACTCGGCTAGACCCAAACCCACTTGGCTAGAACCAAACCCACTCGGCTAGACCCAAACCCAGTTGGCTAGATACAAACCCACTCGGATAGACCCAAACCCCCTCGGCTAGACCGAAACACACACGGCTAGGCCCAAACCCACTCGGCTAGACCCAAACCCACTCGGCTACACCCAAACCCACTCGGCTACACCCAAAACCACTCCGCTAGACACAAACCCACTCGGCTACACCCAAACCCACTCGGCTAGACCCAAACCCACTCAGCTAGACCCAAACCCACTCGGCTAGACCCAAACCCACTCGGCTAGGACCAAACCCACTCGGCTAGACCCAAACCCACTCGGCTGGACCCAAACCCACTCGGCTAGACCCAAACCCACTCGGCTAGACCCAAACCCACTCGGCTAGACCCAAACCCACTCCGCTAGACCCAAACCCTCTCCGCTAGACCCAAGCCCACTCCGCTAGACCCAAACCCACTCAGCTAGGCGCAAACCCACTCGGCTAGACCCAAACCCACTCGGCTAGACCAAAACCCATTCGGCTAGACCCAAACCCACTCGGCTAGACCCAAACCCACTCGGCAAGACCCAAACCCACTCGGCTAGACCCAAACCCACTCGGCTAGACCCAAACCCACTCGAATAGACCCCAACCCACTCGGCTAGACCCAAACCCACTCGGCTAGACCCAAACCCACTCGGCTAGACCCAAACCCACTCGGCTAGACCCAAACCCACTCGGCTAGACCCAAACCCACTCGAATAGACCCCAACCCACTCGGCTAGACCCAAACCCACTCGGCTAGACCCAAACCCACTCGGCTCGACCCAAACCCACTCGACTAGACCCAAACCCACTCGTCTCGACCCAAACCCACTCGGCTAGACCCAAACCCACTCGGCTAGACCCAAACCCACTCGGCGAGACTCAAACCCACTCGGCTAGACCCAAACCCATTCGGCTAGACCCAAACCCACTTGGCTTGACCCAAACCCACTAGGCTTGACCCAAACCCACTCGGCTAGACCCTAAACCCAATCCGCCAGACCCAAACCCACTCCACTAGACCCAAACCCACTCGGCTAGACCCAAACCAACTCGGCTAGACCCAAACACACTCGGCTAGACCCAAACCCACTCGGCGAGACCCAAACCCACTCGGCTACACCCAAACCCACTCCGCTAGACACAAACCCACTCGGCTTCACCCAAACCCACTTGGCTAGACCCAAACCCACTCGGCTAGACCCAAACCCACTCGGCTAGACCCAAACCCACTCGGCTAGACCCAAACCCACTTGGCTAGAACCAAACCCACTCGGCTAGACCCAACCCCACTCGGCTAGTCTCAAACCCACTCGGCTAGACCCAAACGGACTCGGCTAGACCCAAACCCACTCGGCTAGAACCAAACCCACTCGGCTAGACCCAAACCCACTCGGCTAGACCCAAACCCACTCGGCTGGACCAAACCCACTCGGCTATACCCAAACCCTCTCGGCAAGACCCAAACCCACTCGGCTAGACCCAAACCGACTCGGCTAGACCCAAACCCAGGCGGCTAGCCCAAACCCACTCGGCTCAACCCAAACCCACTCGGCTAGACGCAAACCCACTCGGCTGGACCCAAACCCACTCGGCTAGACCAAAACCCATTCCGCTAGACCCAAACCCACTCGGCTAGACCCAAACCCATTCGGCAAGACCCAAACCCACTCGGCTAGACCCAAACCCACTCGGCTAGACCCAAACCCACTGAGCTAGACCCAAACCCACTCGGCTACACCCAAACCCACTCGGTTAGACCCAAACCCACTCGGCTAGACCCCAACCCACTCGGCTAGACCCAAACCCTCTCGGCTAGACCCAAACCCACTGGGCTAGACCCAAACCCACTCGGCTAGACCCAAACCCACTCGGCAAGACCCAAACCCACTCGGCTAGACCCAAACCCACTCGGCTAGACGATTACCCACTCGGCTAGACCCAAACCCACTCGCCTAGACCCAAACCCACTCGGCTAGACCCAAACCCACTCGGCTAGACCCAAACCCACTCGGCTACACCCAAACCCACTCGGCTAGAACCAAACCCACTCGGCTAGACCCCAACCCACTCGGGTAGACCCAAACCCACTCGGCTAGACCCAAACCCACTCGGCTAGACCCAAAGCCACTCGGCTAGACCCAAACCCACTCGGCTAGACCCAAACCCACTCGGCTACACCCAAACCCACTCGGCTACACCCAAACCCACTCGGCTAGACCCAAACCCACTCGGCTAGACCCAAACCCACTCGGCTAGACCCAAACCCACTTGGCTAGAACCAAACCCACTCGGCTAGACCCAAACCCACTCGGCTAGTCCCAAACCCACTCGGCTAGACCCAAACGGACTCGGCTAGACCCAAACCCACTCGGCTAGAACCAAACCCACTCGGCTAGACCCAAACCCACTCGGCTAGACCCTAACCCACTCGGCTTGACCCAAACCCACTCGGCTAGACCCAAACCCACTCGGCTAGACCCAAACCCACTCCGCTAGACGCAAACCCACTCACCTGGACCCAAACCCACACGGCTAGACCAAAACCCATTCGGCTAGACCCATACCCACTCGGCTAGACCCAAACCCACTCGGCAAGACCCAAACCCACTCGGCTAGACCCAAACCCACTCGGCTAGACGATTACCCACTCGGCTAGACCCAAACCCACTCGGCTAGACCCAAACCAACTCGGCTAGACGATTACCCACTCGGCTAGACCCAAACCCACTCGGCTAGACCGAAACCCACTCTGCTCGATCCAAACCCATTCGGCTAGACACAAACCCACTCGGCTACACCCAAACCAACACCGCTAGACCCAAACCCACTCGGCTGGACCCAATCCCACTCGGCTGGACCCAAACCCACTCGGCTAGACCCAAACCCACTCGGCTAGACCCAAACCCACTTGGCTAGACCCAAACCCACTCGGATAGACCCAAACCCACTCGGATAGACCCAAACCCACTCGGCTAGACCCAAACCCACTCGGCTAGACCCAAACCCACTCGGCTAGACCCAAACCCACTTGGCTAGACCCAAACCCACTCGGCTAGACCCAAACCCACTCGGCTACACCCAAACCCACTCGGCTACACCCAAACCCACTCAGCTATACCCAAACCCACTCGGCTAGACCCAAACACACTCAGCTAGACCCAAACCCACTCGGCTACACCCAAACCCACTCGGCTAGACCCAAACCCACTCGGCTAGACCCCAACGCACTCGGCTAGACCCAAACCCTCTCGGCTGGACCCAAACCCACTAGGCTAGACCCAAACCCACTCGGCTAGACCCAAACCCACTCAGCTAGACCCAAACCCACTCGGCTAGACCCAAACCCACTCGGCTAGTCCCAAAGCCACTCGGCTACACCCAAACCCACTCGGCTAGACCCAAACCCACTCGGCTGCACCCAAACCGACTCGGCTAGTCCCAAACCCACTTGGCTAGACACAAACCCACTCGGCTAGACCCAAACCCGCTCGGCTAGACACAAACCCTCTCGGATAGACCGAAACCGATTCGGCTAGACCCAAACCCACTCGGCTAGACCCAAACCCACTCGGCTACACCCAAAGCCACTCGGCTACCCCCAAACCCACTCGGCTAGACCCAAACCCACTCGGCTGCACCCAAACCGACTCGGGTAGACCCAAACCCACTTGGCTAGACACAAACCCACTCGGCTAGACCCAAACCCCCTCGGCTAAACACAAACCCTCTCGGATAGACCCCAACCCACTCAGCTAGACCCCAACCCACTCGGCTAGACCCAAACCCACTCGGCTAGACACAAACCCACTCGGCAAGACCAAAACCCACTCGGCTAGACCCAAACCGACTCGGCTAGATGATTACCCACTCGGCTAGACCCAAACCCAGGCGGCTAGCCCAAACCCACTCGGCTCAACCCAAACCCACTCGGCTAGACGCAAACCCACTCGGCTGGACCCAAACCCACTCGGCTAGACCAAAACCCATTCCGCTAGACCCAAACCCACTCGGCTAGACCCAAACCCACTCGGCAAGACCCAAACCCACTCGGCTAGACCCAAACCCACTCGGCTAGACCCAAACCCACTGAGCTAGACCCAAACCCACTCGGCTACACCCAAACCCACTCGGTTAGACCCAAACCCACTCGGCTAGACCCCAACCCACTCGGCTAGACCCAAACCCTCTCGGCTAGACCCAAACCCACTCGGCTAGACCCAAACCCACTCGGCTAGACCCAAACCCACTCGGCAAGACCCAAACCCACTCGGCTAGACCCAAACCCACTCGGCTAGACGATTACCCACTCGGCTAGACCCAAACCCACTCGCCTAGACCCAAACCCACTCGGCTAGACGATTACCCACTCGGCTAGACCCAAACCCACTCGGCTAGACCCAAACCCACTCTGCTCGATCCAAACCCATTCGGCTAGACCCAAACCCACTCGGCTACACCCAAACCAACACCGCTAGACCCAAACCCACTCGGCTGGACCCAATCCCACTCGGCTGGACCCAAACCCACTCGGCTAGACCCAAACCCACTCGGCTAGACCCAAACCCACTGGGCTAGACCCAAACCCACTCGGATAGACCCAAACCCACTCGGCTAGACCCAAACCCACTCGGCTAGACCCAAACCCACTCGGCTAGACCCAAACCCACTCGGCTAGACCCAAACCCACTCGGCTAGACCCAAACCCACTCGGCTAGACCCAAACCCACTCGGCTACACCCAAACCCACTCGGCTACACCCAAACCCACTCGGCTAGACCCAAACCCACTCGGCTAGACCCAAACCCACTCAGCTAGACCCAAACACACTCGGCTACACCCAAACCCACTCGGCTAGACCCAAACCCACTCGGCTAGACCCCAACGCACTCGGCTAGACCCAAACCCTCTCGGCTAGACCCAAACCCACTCGGCTAGACCCAAACCCACTCGGCTAGACCCAAACCCACTCGGCTAGACCCAAACCCACTCGGTTAGACCCAAACCCACTCGGCTAGTCCCAAAGCCACTCGGCTACACCCAAACCCACTCGGCTAGACCCAAACCCACTCGGCTACACCCAAACCGACTCGGCTAGTCCCAAACCCACTTGGCTAGACACAAACCCACTCGGCTAGACCCAAACCCGCTCGGCTAGACACAAACCCTCTCGGATAGACCGAAACCGATTCGGCTAGACCCAAACCCACTCGGATAGACCCAAACCCACTCGGCTAGACCCAAACCCACTCGGCTAGACCCAAACCCACTCGGCTAGACCCAAACCCACTCGGCTAGACACAAACCCTCTCGGATAGACCGAAACCGATTCGGCTAGACCCAAACCCACTCGGCTAGACCAAACCCACTCGGCAAGACCAAAACCCACTCGGCTAGACCCAAACCGACTCGGCTAGATGATTACCCACTCGGCTAGACCCAAACCCAGGCGGCTAGCCCAAACCCACTCGGCTCAACCCAAACCCACTCGGCTAGACGCAAACCCACTCGGCTGGACCCAAACCCACTCGGCTAGACCAAAACCCATTCCGCTAGACCCAAACCCACTCGGCTAGACCCAAACCCACTCGGCAACACCCAAACCCACTCGGCTAGACCCAAACCCACTCGGCTAGACCCAAACCCACTGAGCTAGACCCAAACCCACACGGCTACACCCAAACCCACTCGGTTAGACCCAAACCCACTCGGCTAGAGCCCAACCCACTCGGCTAGACACAAACCCACTCGGCTACACCCAAACCCACCCGGCTAGACCCAAACCCACTCGGCAAGACCCAAACCCACTCGGCTAGACCCAAACCCACTCGGCTAGACGATTACCCACTCGGCTAGACCCAAACCCACTCGGCTAGACCCAAACCCACTCTGCTCGATCCAAACCCATTCGGCAAGACCCAAACCCACTCGGCTACACCCAAACCCACACCGCTTGACCCAAACCCACTCGGCTAGACCCAAACCCACTCAGCTAGACCCCAACCCACTCGGCTAGACCCAAACCCACTCGGCTAGACACAAACCCACTCGGCAAGACCAAAACCCACTCGGCTAGACCCAAACCGACTCGGCTAGATGATTACCCACTCGGCTAGACCCAAACCCAGGCGGCTAGCCCAAACCCACTCGGCTCAACCCAAACCCACTCGGCTAGACGCAAACCCACTCGGCTGGACCCAAACCCACTCGGCTAGACCAAAACCCATTCCGCTAGACCCAAACCCACTCAGCTAAACCCAAACCCACTCGGCAAGACCCAAACCCACTCGGCTAGACCCAAACCCACTCGGCTAGACCCAAACCCACTGAGCTAGACCCAAACCCACTCGGCTACACCCAAACCCACTCGGTTAGACCCAAACCCACTCGGCTAGACCCAAACCCACTCGGCAAGACCCAAACCCACTCGGCTAGACCCAAACCCACTCGGCTAGACGATTACCCACTCGGCTAGACCCAAACCCACTCGCCTAGACCCAAACCCACTCGGCTAGACGATTACCCACTCGGCTAGACCCAAACCCACTCGGCTAGACCCAAACCCACTCTGCTCGATCCAAACCCATTCGGCTAGACCCAAACCCACTCGGCTACACCCAAACCAACACCGCTAGACCCAAACCCACTCGGCTGGACCCAATCCCACTCGGCTGGACCCAAACCCACTCGGCTAGACCCAAACCCACTCGGCTAGACCCAAACCCACTGGGCTAGACCCAAACCCACTCGGATAGACCCAAACCCACTCGGCTAGACCCAAACCCACTCGGCTAGACCCAAACCCACTCGGCTAGACCCAAACCCACTCGGCTAGACCCAAACCCACTCGGCTAGACCCAAACCCACTCGGCTAGACCCAAACCCACTCGGCTACACCCAAACCCACTCGGCTACACCCAAACCCACTCGGCTAGACCCAAACCCACTCGGCTACACCCAAACCCACTCAGCTAGACCCAAACACACTCGGCTACACCCAAACCCACTCGGCTAGACCCAAACCCACTCGGCTAGACCCCAACGCACTCGGCTAGACCCAAACCCTCTCGGCTAGACCCAAACCCACTCGGCTAGACCCAAACCCACTCGGCTAGACCCAAACCCACTCGGCTAGACCCAAACCCACTCGGTTAGACCCAAACCCACTCGGCTAGTCCCAAAGCCACTCGGCTACACCCAAACCCACTCGGCTAGACCCAAACCCACTCGGCTACACCCAAACCGACTCGGCTAGTCCCAAACCCACTTGGCTAGACACAAACCCACTCGGCTAGACCCAAACCCGCTCGGCTAGACACAAACCCTCTCGGATAGACCGAAACCGATTCGGCTAGACGCAAACCCACTCGGATAGACCCAAACCCACTCGGCTAGACCCAAACCCACTCGGCTAGACCCAAACCCACTCGGCTAGACCCAAACCCACTCGGCTAGACACAAACCCTCTCGGATAGACCGAAACCGATTCGGCTAGACCCAAACCCACTCGGCTAGACCAAACCCACTCGGCAAGACCAAAACCCACTCGGCTAGACCCAAACCGACTCGGCTAGATGATTACCCACTCGGCTAGACCCAAACCCAGGCGGCTAGCCCAAACCCACTCGGCTCAACCCAAACCCACTCGGCTAGACGCAAACCCACTCGGCTGGACCCAAACCCACTCGGCTAGACCAAAACCCATTCCGCTAGACCCAAACCCACTCGGCTAGACCCAAACCCACTCGGCAACACCCAAACCCACTCGGCTAGACCCAAACCCACTCGGCTAGACCCAAACCCACTGAGCTAGACCCAAACCCACACGGCTACACCCAAACCCACTCGGCAACACCCAAACCCACTCGGCTAGACCCAAACCCACTCGCCTAGACCCAAACCCACTCGGCTAGACGATTACCCACTCGGCTAGACCCAAACCCACTCGGCTAGACCCAAACCCACTCTGCTCGATCCAAACCCATTCGGCTAGACCCAAACCCACTCGGCTACACCCAAACCAACACCGCTAGACCCAAACCCACTCGGCTGGACCCAATCCCACTCGGCTGGACCCAAACCCACTCGGCTAGACCCAAACCCACTCGGCTAGACCCAAACCCACTGGGCTAGACCCAAACCCACTCGGATAGACCCAAACCCACTCGGCTAGACCCAAACCCACTCGGCTAGACCCAAACCCACTCGGCTAGACCCAAACCCACTCGGCTAGACCCAAACCCACTCGGCTAGACCCAAACCCACTCGGCTAGACCCAAACCCACTCGGCTACACCCAAACCCACTCGGCTACACCCAAACCCACTCGGCTAGACCCAAACCCACTCGGCTAGACCCAAACCCACTCAGCTAGACCCAAACACACTCGGCTACACCCAAACCCACTCGGCTAGACCCAAACCCACTCGGCTAGACCCCAACGCACTCGGCTAGACCCAAACCCTCTCGGCTAGACCCAAACCCACTCGGCTAGACCCAAACCCACTCGGCTAGACCCAAACCCACTCGGCTAGACCCAAACCCACTCGGTTAGACCCAAACCCACTCGGCTAGTCCCAAAGCCACTCGGCTACACCCAAACCCACTCGGCTAGACCCAAACCCACTCGGCTACACCCAAACCGACTCGGCTAGTCCCAAACCCACTTGGCTAGACACAAACCCACTCGGCTAGACCCAAACCCGCTCGGCTAGACACAAACCCTCTCGGATAGACCGAAACCGATTCGGCTAGACCCAAACCCACTCGGATAGACCCAAACCCACTCGGCTAGACCCAAACCCACTCGGCTAGACCCAAACCCACTCGGCTAGACCCAAACCCACTCGGCTAGACACAAACCCTCTCGGATAGACCGAAACCGATTCGGCTAGACCCAAACCCACTCGGCTAGACCAAACCCACTCGGCAAGACCAAAACCCACTCGGCTAGACCCAAACCGACTCGGCTAGATGATTACCCACTCGGCTAGACCCAAACCCAGGCGGCTAGCCCAAACCCACTCGGCTCAACCCAAACCCACTCGGCTAGACGCAAACCCACTCGGCTGGACCCAAACCCACTCGGCTAGACCAAAACCCATTCCGCTAGACCCAAACCCACTCGGCTAGACCCAAACCCACTCGGCAACACCCAAACCCACTCGGCTAGACCCAAACCCACTCGGCTAGACCCAAACCCACTGAGCTAGACCCAAACCCACACGGCTACACCCAAACCCACTCGGTTAGACCCAAACCCACTCGGCTAGAGCCCAACCCACTCGGCTAGACACAAACCCACTCGGCTACACCCAAACCCACCCGGCTAGACCCAAACCCACTCGGCAAGACCCAAACCCACTCGGCTAGACCCAAACCCACTCGGCTAGACGATTACCCACTCGGCTAGACCCAAACCCACTCGGCTAGACCCAAACCCACTCTGCTCGATCCAAACCCATTCGGCAAGACCCAAACCCACTCGGCTACACCCAAACCCACACCGCTTGACCCAAACCCACTCGGCTAGACCCAAACCCACTCAGCTAGACCCCAACCCACTCGGCTAGACCCAAACCCACTCGGCTAGACACAAACCCACTCGGCAAGACCAAAACCCACTCGGCTAGACCCAAACCGACTCGGCTAGATGATTACCCACTCGGCTAGACCCAAACCCAGGCGGCTAGCCCAAACCCACTCGGCTCAACCCAAACCCACTCGGCTAGACGCAAACCCACTCGGCTGGACCCAAACCCACTCGGCTAGACCAAAACCCATTCCGCTAGACCCAAACCCACTCGGCTAGACCCAAACCCACTCGGCAAGACCCAAACCCACTCGGCTAGACCCAAACCCACTCGGCTAGACCCAAACCCACTGAGCTAGACCCAAACCCACTCGGCTACACCCAAACCCACTCGGTTAGACCCAAACCCACTCGGCTAGACCCCAACCCACTCGGCTAGACCCAAACCCTCTCGGCTAGACCCAAACCCACTCGGCTAGACCCAAACCCACTCGGCTAGACCCAAACCCACTCGGCAAGACCCAAACCCACTCGGCTAGACCCAAACCCACTCGGCTAGACGATTACCCACTCGGCTAGACCCAAACCCACTCGCCTAGACCCAAACCCACTCGGCTAGACGATTACCCACTCGGCTAGACCCAAACCCACTCGGCTAGACCCAAACCCACTCTGCTCGATCCAAACCCATTCGGCTAGACCCAAACCCACTCGGCTACACCCAAACCAACACCGCTAGACCCAAACCCACTCGGCTGGACCCAATCCCACTCGGCTGGACCCAAACCCACTCGGCTAGACCCAAACCCACTCGGCTAGACCCAAACCCACTGGGCTAGACCCAAACCCACTCGGATAGACCCAAACCCACTCGGCTAGACCCAAACCCACTCGGCTAGACCCAAACCCACTCGGCTAGACCCAAACCCACTCGGCTAGACCCAAACCCACTCGGCTAGACCCAAACCCACTCGGCTAGACCCAAACCCACTCGGCTACACCCAAACCCACTCGGCTACACCCAAACCCACTCGGCTAGACCCAAACCCACTCGGCTACACCCAAACCCACTCAGCTAGACCCAAACACACTCGGCTACACCCAAACCCACTCGGCTAGACCCAAACCCACTCGGCTAGACCCCAACGCACTCGGCTAGACCCAAACCCTCTCGGCTAGACCCAAACCCACTCGGCTAGACCCAAACCCACTCGGCTAGACCCAAACCCACTCGGCTAGACCCAAACCCACTCGGTTAGACCCAAACCCACTCGGCTAGTCCCAAAGCCACTCGGCTACACCCAAACCCACTCGGCTAGACCCAAACCCACTCGGCTACACCCAAACCGACTCGGCTAGTCCCAAACCCACTTGGCTAGACACAAACCCACTCGGCTAGACCCAAACCCGCTCGGCTAGACACAAACCCTCTCGGATAGACCGAAACCGATTCGGCTAGACGCAAACCCACTCGGATAGACCCAAACCCACTCGGCTAGACCCAAACCCACTCGGCTAGACCCAAACCCACTCGGCTAGACCCAAACCCACTCGGCTAGACACAAACCCTCTCGGATAGACCGAAACCGATTCGGCTAGACCCAAACCCACTCGGCTAGACCAAACCCACTCGGCAAGACCAAAACCCACTCGGCTAGACCCAAACCGACTCGGCTAGATGATTACCCACTCGGCTAGACCCAAACCCAGGCGGCTAGCCCAAACCCACTCGGCTCAACCCAAACCCACTCGGCTAGACGCAAACCCACTCGGCTGGACCCAAACCCACTCGGCTAGACCAAAACCCATTCCGCTAGACCCAAACCCACTCGGCTAGACCCAAACCCACTCGGCAACACCCAAACCCACTCGGCTAGACCCAAACCCACTCGGCTAGACCCAAACCCACTGAGCTAGACCCAAACCCACACGGCTACACCCAAACCCACTCGGTTAGACCCAAACCCACTCGGCTAGAGCCCAACCCACTCGGCTAGACACAAACCCACTCGGCTACACCCAAACCCACCCGGCTAGACCCAAACCCACTCGGCAAGACCCAAACCCACTCGGCTAGACCCAAACCCACTCGGCTAGACGATTACCCACTCGGCTAGACCCAAACCCACTCGGCTAGACCCAAACCCACTCTGCTCGATCCAAACCCATTCGGCAAGACCCAAACCCACTCGGCTACACCCAAACCCACACCGCTTGACCCAAACCCACTCGGCTAGACCCAAACCCACTCGGCTGGACCCAAACCCACTCGGCTAGACCCAAACCCACTCGGCTAGACCCAAACCCACTCGGCTAGACCCAAACCCACTCGGCTCGACCCAAACCCACTCGGCTAGACCCTAACCCACTCGGCTAGACCCAAACCCACTCGGCTAGACCCAAACCCACTCGGCTAGACCCAAACCCACTCGGCTAGACCCAAACCCACTCGGCTAGACCCAAACCCACTCGGCTAGACCCAAACCCTCTCGGCTAGACCCAAACCCACTCGGCTAGACCCAAACCCACTCGGCTAGACCCAAATCCACTCGCCTAGACCCAAACCCACTCGGCTACACCCAAACCCACTCGGCTGGACCCAAACCCACTTGGCTAGACACAAACCCTCTCGGATAGACCAAAACCGATTCGGCTAGACCCAAACCCACTCGGATAGACCCAAACCCACTCGGCTAGACCCAAACCCACTCGGCTAGACCCAAACCCACTCGGCTAGACCCAAACCCACTCGGCTAGACACAAACCCTCTCGGATAGACCGAAACCGATTCGGCTAGACCCAAACCCACTCGGCTAGACCCAAACCCACTCGGCTACACACAAAGCCACTCGGCTACACCCAAACCCACTCGGCTAGACCCAAACCCACTCGGCTGCACCCAAACCGACTCGGGTAGACCCAAACCCACTTGGCTAGACACAAACCCACTCGGCTAGACCCAAACCCCCTCGGCTAAACACAAACCCTCTCGGATAGACCCAAACCCACTCAGCTAGACCCCAACCCACTCGGCTAGACCCAAACCCACTCGGCTAGACACAAACCCACTCGGCAAGACCAAAACCCACTCGGCTAGACCCAAACCGACTCGGCTAGATGATTACCCACTCGGCTAGACCCAAACCCAGGTGGCTAGCCCAAACCCACTCGGCTGGACCCAAACCCACTTGGCTAGACACAAACCCACTCGGCTGCACCCAAACCCACTCGGCTAGACCAAAACCCATTCCGCTAGACACAAACCCACTCGGCTAGACCCAAACCCACTCGGCAAGACCCAAACCCATTCGGCTAGACCCAAACCGACTCGGCTAGATGATTACCCACTCGGCTAGACCCAAACCCACGCGGCTAGACCCAAACCCACTCGGCTCAACCCAAACCCACTCGGCTAGACCCAAACCCACTCGGCTAGACCCAAACCCACTTGGCTAGACCCAAACCCACTCGGATAGACCCAAACCCACTCGGCTAGACCCAAACCCACTCGGCTAGACCCAAACCCACTCGGCTAGACCCAAACCCACTCGGCTAGACCCAAACCCACTCGGCTAGACCCAAACCCACTCGGCTAGACCCAAACCCACTCGGCTACACCCAAACCCACTCGGCTAGACCCAAACCCACTCGGCTAGACCCAAACCCACTCAGCTAGACCCAAACCCACTCGGCTACACCCAAACCCACTCGGCTAGACCCAAACCCACTCGGCTAGACCCCAACGCACTCGGCTAGACCCAAACCCTCTCGGCTAGACCCAAACCCACTCAGCTAGACCCAAACCCACTCGGCTAGACCCAAACCCACTCGGCTAGACCCAAACCCACTCGGCCAGACCCAAACCCACTCGGCTAGTCCCAAAGCCACTCGGCTACACCCAAACCCACTCGGCTAGACCCAAACCCACTCGGCTACACCCAAACCGAGTCGGCTAGTCCCAAACCCACTTGGCTAGACACAAACCCACTCGGCTAGACCCAAACCCGCTCGGCTAGACACAAACCCTCTCGGATAGACCAAAACCGATTCGGCTAGACCCAAACCCACTCGGATAGACCCAAACCCACTCGGCTAGACCCAAACCCACTCGGCTAGACCCAAACCCACTCGGCTAGACCCAAACCCACTCGGCTAGACACAAACCCTCTCGGATAGACCGAAACCGATTCGGCTAGACCCAAACCCACTCGGCTAGACCCAAACCCACTCGGCTACACCCAAAGCCACTCGGCTACACCCAAACCCACTCGGCTAGACCCAAACCCACTCGGCTGCACCCAAACCGACTCGGGTAGACCCAAACCCACTTGGCTAGACACAAACCCACTCGGCTAGACCCAAACCCCCTCGGCTAAACACAAACCCTCTCGGATAGACCCAAACCCACTCAGCTAGACCCCAACCCACTCGGCTAGACCCAAACCCACTCGGCTAGACACAAACCCACTCGGCAAGACCAAAACCCACTCGGCTAGACCCAAACCGACTCGGCTAGATGATTACCCACTCGGCTAGACCCAAACCCAGGCGGCTAGCCCAAACCCACTCGGCTCAACCCAAACCCACTCGGCTAGACGCAAACCCACTCGGCTGGACCCAAACCCACTCGGCTAGACCAAAACCCATTCCGCTAGACACAAACCCACTCGGCTAGACCCAAACCCACTCGGCAAGACCCAAACCCACTCGGCTAGACCCAAACCCACTCGGCTAGACCCAAACCCACTGAGCTGGACCCAAACCCACTCGGCTACACCCAAACCCACTCGGTTAGACCCAAACCCACTCGGCTAGACCCCTACCCACTCGGCTAGACCCAAACCCTCTCGGCTAGACCCAAACCCACTCGGCTAGACCCAAACCCACTCGGCTAGACCCAAACCCACTCGGCTACACCCAAACCCACTCGGCTAGACCCAAACCCACTTGGCTAGACACAAACCCACTCGGCCACACCCAAACCCACTCGGCTAGACCCAAACCCACTCGGCAAGACCCAAACCCACTCGGCTAGACCCAAACCCACTCGGCTAGACGATTACCCACTCGGCTAGACCCAAACCCACTCGGCTAGACCCAAACCCACTCTGCTCGATCCAAACCCATTCGGCAAGACCCAAACCCACTCGGCTACACCCAAACCCACACCGCTTGACCCAAACCCACTCGGCTAGACCCAAACCCACTCGGCTGGACCCAAACCCACTCGGCTAGACCCAAACCCACTCGGCTAGACCCAAACCCACTCGGCTAGACCCAAACCCACTCGGCTAGACCCCAACGCACTCGGCTAGACCCAAACCCTCTCGGCTAGACCCAAACCCACTCGGCTAGACCCAAACCCACTCGGCTAGACCCAAACCCACTCGGCTAGACCCAAACCCACTCGGTTAGACCCAAACCCACTCGGCTAGTCCCAAAGCCACTCGGCTACACCCAAACCCACTCGGCTAGACCCAAACCCACTCGGCTACACCCAAACCGACTCGGCTAGTCCCAAACCCACTTGGCTAGACACAAACCCACTCGGGTAGACCCAAACCCGCTCGGCTAGACACAAACCCTCTCGGATAGACCGAAACCGATTCGGCTAGACCCAAACCCACTCGGATAGACCCAAACCCACTCGGCTAGACCCAAACCCACTCGGCTAGACCCAAACCCACTCGGCTAGACCCAAACCCACTCGGCTAGACACAAACCCTCTCGGATAGACCGAAACCGATTCGGCTAGACCCAAACCCACTCGGCTAGACCAAACCCACTCGGCAAGACCAAAACCCACTCGGCTAGACCCAAACCGACTCGGCTAGATGATTACCCACTCGGCTAGACCCAAACCCAGGTGGCTAGCCCAAACCCACTCGGCTCAACCCAAACCCACTCGGCTAGACGCAAACCCACTCGGCTGGACCCAAACCCACTCGGCTAGACCAAAACCCATTCCGCTAGACCCAAACCCACTCGGCTAGACCCAAACCCACTCGGCAACACCCAAACCCACTCGGCTAGACCCAAACCCACTCGGCCAGACCCAAACCCACTGAGCTAGACCCAAACCCACACGGCTACACCCAAACCCACTCGGTTAGACCCAAACCCACTCGGCTAGAGCCCAACCCACTCGGCTAGACACAAACCCACTCGGCTACACCCAAACCCACCCGGCTAGACCCAAACCCACTCGGCAAGACCCAAACCCACTCGGCTAGACCCAAACCCACTCGGCTAGACGATTACCCACTCGGCTAGACCCAAACCCACTCGGCTAGACCCAAACCCACTCTGCTCGATCCAAACCCATTCGGCAAGACCCAAACCCACTCGGCTACACCCAAACCCACACCGCTTGACCCAAACCCACTCGGCTAGACCCAAACCCACTCGGCTGGACCCAAACCCACTCGGCTAGACCCAAACCCACTCGGCTAGACCCAAACCCACTCGGCTAGACCCAAACCCACTCGGCTCGACCCAAACCCACTCGGCTAGACCCTAACCCACTCGGCTAGACCCAAACCCACTCGGCTAGACCCAAACCCACTCGGCTAGACCCAAACCCACTCGGCTAGACCCAAACCCACTCCGCTAGACCCAAACCCACTCGGCTAGACCCAAACCCTCTCGGCTAGACCCAAACCCACTCGGCTAGACCCAAACCCACTCGGCTAGACCCAAATCCACTCGCCTAGACCCAAACCCACTCGGCTACACCCAAACCCACTCGGCTGGACCCAAACCCACTTGGCTAGACACAAACCCACTCGGCTACACCCAAACCCACTCGGCTAGACCCAAACCCACTCAGCTAGACCCCAACCCACTCGGCTAGACCCAAACCCACTCGGCTAGACCCAAACCCACTCGGCAAGACCAAAACCCATTCGGCTAGACCCAAACCGACTCGGCTAGATGATTACCCACTCGGCTAGACCCAAACCCACGCGGCTAGACCCAAACCCACTCGGCTCAACCCAAACCCACTCGGCTAGACCCAAACCCACTCGGCTAGACCCAAACCCACTTGGCTAGACCCAAACCCACTCGGATAGACCCAAACCCACTCGGCTAGACCCAAACCCACTCGGCTAGACCCAAACCCACTCGGCTAGACCCAAACCCACTCGGCTAGACCCAAACCCACTCGGCTAGACCCAAACCCACTCGGCTAGACCCAAACCCACTCGGCTACACCCAAACCCACTCGGCTAGACCCAAACCCACTCGGCTAGACCCAAACCCACTCTGCTAGACCCAAACCCACTCGGCTACACCCAAACCCACTCGGCTAGACCCAAACCCACTCGGCGAGACCCCAACGCACTCGGCTAGACCCAAACCCTCTCGGCTAGACCCAAACCCACTCAGCTAGACCCAAACCCACTCGGCTAGACCCAAACCCACTCGGCTAGACCCAAACCCACTCGGCCAGACCCAAACCCACTCGGCTAGTCCCAAAGCCACTCGGCTACACCCAAACCCACTCGGCTAGACCCAAACCCACTCGGCTACACCCAAACCGAGTCGGCTAGTCCCAAACCCACTTGGTTAGACACAAACCCACTCGGCTAGACCCAAACCCGCTCGGCTAGACACAAACCCTCTCGGATAGACCAAAACCGATTCGGCTAGACCCAAACCCACTCGGATAGACCCAAACCCACTCGGCTAGACCCAAACCCACTCGGCTAGACCCAAACCCACTCGGCTAGACCCAAACCCACTCGGCTAGACACAAACCCTCTCGGATAGACCGAAACCGATTCGGCTAGACCCAAACCCACTCGGCTAGACCCAAACCCACTCGGCTACACCCAAAGCCACTCGGCTACACCCAAACCCACTCGGCTAGACCCAAACCCACTCGGCTGCACCCAAACCGACTCGGGTAGACCCAAACCCACTTGGCTAGACACAAACCCACTCGGCTAGACCCAAACCCCCTCGGCTAAACACAAACCCTCTCGGATAGACCCAAACCCACTCAGCTAGACCCCAACCCACTCGGCTAGACCCAAACCCACTCGGCTAGACACAAACCCACTCGGCAAGACCAAAACCCACTCGGCTAGACCCAAACCGACTCGGCTAGATGATTACCCACTCGGCTAGACCCAAACCCAGGCGGCTAGCCCAAACCCACTCGGCTCAACCCAAACCCACTCGGCTAGACGCAAACCCACTAGGCTGGACCCAAACCCACTCGGCTAGACCAAAACCCATTCCGCTAGACACAAACCCACTCGGCTAGACCCAAACCCACTCGGCAAGACCCAAACCCACTCGGCTAGACCCAAACCCACTCGGCTAGACCCAAACCCACTGAGCTGGACCCAAACCCACTCGGCTACACCCAAACCCACTCGGTTAGACCCAAACCCACTCGGCTAGACCCCTACCCACTCGGCTAGACCCAAACCCTCTCGGCTAGACCCAAACCCACTCGGCTAGACCCAAACCCACTCGGCTAGACCCAAACCCACTCGGCTACACCCAAACCCACTCGGCTAGACCCAAACCCACTTGGCTAGACACAAACCCACTCGGCTACACCCAAACCCACTCGGCTAGACCCAAACCCACTCGGCAAGACCCAAACCCACTCGGCTAGACCCAAACCCACTCGGCTAGACGATTACCCACTCGGCTAGACCCAAACCCACTCGGCTAGACCCAAACCCACTCTGCTCGATCCAAACCCATTCGGCAAGACCCAAACCCACTCGGCTACACCCAAACCCACACCGCTTGACCCAAACCCACTCGGCTAGACCCAAACCCACTCGGCTGGACCCAAACCCACTCGGCTAGACCCAAACCCACTCGGCTAGACCCAAACCCACTCGGCTAGACCCAAACCCACTCGGCTCGACCCAAACCCACTCGGCTAGACCCTAACCCACTCGGCTAGACCCAAACCCACTCGGCTAGACCCAAACCCACTCGGCTAGACCCAAACCCACTCGGCTGGACCCAAACCCACTCGGCTAGACCCAAACCCACTCAGCTAGACCCAAACCCACTCGGCTACACCCAAACGCACTCGGCTAGACCCAAACCCACTCGGCTAGACCCAAACCCACTCGGCTAGACCCAAACCCACTCAGCTAGACCCAAACCCACTCGGCTACACACAAACCCACTCGGCTAGACCCAAACCCACTCGGCTAGACCCCAACCCACTCGGCTAGACCCAAACCCTCTCGGCTAGACCCAAACCCACTCGGCTAGACCCAAACCCACTCGGCTAGACCCAAATCCACTCGGCTAGACCCAAACCCACTCGGCTACACCCAAACCCACTCGGCTGGACCCAAACCCACTTGGCTAGACACAAACCCACTCGGCTACACCCAAACCCACTCGGCTAGACCCAAACCCACTCAGCTAGACCCCAACCCACTCGGCTAGACCCAAACCCACTCGGCTAGACCCAAAGCCACTCGGCAAGACCAAAACCCACTCGGCTAGACCCAAACCGACTCGGCTAGATGATTACCCACTCGGCTAGACCCAAACCCACGCGGCTAGACCCAAACCCACTCGGCTCAACCCAAACCCACTCGGCTAGACGCAAACCCACTCGGCTGGACCCAAACCCACTCGGCTAGACCAAAACCCATTCCGCTAGACACAAACTCACTCGGCTAGACCCAAACCCACTGGGCAAGACCCAAACCCACTCGGCTAGACCCAAACCCACTCGGCTAGACCCAAACCCACTGAGCTAGACCCAAACCCACTCGGCTACACCCAAACCCACTCGGTTAGACACAAACCCACTCGGCTAGACCCCAACCCACTCGGCTAGACCCAAACCCTCTCGGCTAGACCCAAACCCACTCGGCTGGACCCAAACCCACTCGGCTAGACCAAAACCCATTCCGCTAGACCCAAACCCACTCGGCTAGACCCAAACCCACTCGGCAAGACCCAAACCCACTCGGCTAGACCCAAACCCACTCGGCTAGACCCAAACCCACTGAGCTAGACCCAAACCCACTCGGCTACACCCAAACCCACTCGGCTTGACCCAAACCCACTCGGCTAGACCCAAACCCACTCGGCTAGACCCAAAGCCACTCGGCTACACCCAAACCCACTCGGCTAGACACAAACCCACTCGGCAAGACCCAAACCGACTCGGGTAGACCCAAACAAACTTGGCTAGACACAAACCCACTCGGCTAGACCCAAACCCCCTCGGCTAAACACAAACCCTCTCGGATAGACCCAAACCCACTCAGCTAGACCCCAACCCACTCGGCTAGACCCAAACCCACTCGGCTAGACCCAAACCCACTCGGCAAGACCAAAACCCACTCGGCTAGACCCAAACCGACTCGGCTAGATGATTACCCACTCGGCTAGACCCAAACCCAGGCGGCTAGCCCAAACCCACTCGGCTCAAACCAAACCCACTCGGCTAGACGCAAACCCATTCGGCTGGACCCAAACCCACTCGGCTAGACCAAAACCCATTCCGCTAGACCCAAACCCACTCGGATAGACCCAAACCCACTCGGCAAGACCCAAACCCACTCGGCTAGACCCAAACCCACTCGGCTAGACCCAAACCCACTGAGCTAAACCCAAACCCAGACTGCTACACCCAAACCCACTCGGTTAGACCCAAACCCACTCGGCTAGACCCAAACCCACTCGGCTAGACCCAAACCCACTCGGCTAGACCCAAACCCACACGGCTACACCCAAACCCACTCGGCTAGACCCAAACCCACTTGGCTAGATACAAACCCACTCGGCTACACCCAAACCCACTCGGCTAGACCCAAACCCACTCGGCTAGACCCCAACCCACTCGGCTAGACCCAAACCCACTCGGCTAGACACAAACCCACTCGGCTAGACGCAAAGCCACTCGGCTACACCCAAACCCACTCGGCTAGACCCAAACCCACTCGGCTACACCCAAACCGACTCGGGTAGACCCAAACCCACTTGGCTAGACACAAACCCACTCGGCTTGACCCAAACCCCCTCGGCTAGACCCAAACCCTCTCGGCTACACCCAAACCCACTCGGCTAGACCCAAACCCACTTGGCTAGACACAAACACACTCGGCTACACCCAAACCCACTCGGCTAGACCCAAACCCACTCGGCTAGACCCCAACCCACTCGGCTAGACCCAAACCCACTCGGCTAGACCCAAACCCACTCGGCTAGACCCAAAGCCACTCGGCTACACCCAAACCCACTCGGCTAGACCCAAACCCACTCGGCTACACCCAAACCGACTCGGGTAGACCCAAACCCACTTGGCTAGACACAAACCCACTCGGCTAGACCCAAACCCCCTCGGCTAAACACAAACCCTCTCGGATAGACCGAAACCGATTCGGCTAGACCCAAACCCACTCGGATAGACCCAAACCCACTCGGCTAGACCCAAACCCACTCGGCTAGACCCAAACCCACTCGGCTAGACACAAACCCTCTCGGATAGACTGAAACCGATTCGGCTAAACCCAAACCCACTCGGCTCGACCCAAACCCACTCGGCTACACCCAAACCCACTCCGCTAGACCCATACCCACTCCGCTAGACCCAAACCCACTCGGCTAGACCCAAACCCACTCGGCAAGACCCAAACCCACTCGGCTAGACCCAAACCGACTCAGCTAGATGATTACCCACTCGGCTAGACCCAAAACCACGCGGCTAGACCCAAACCCACTCGGCTCAACCCAAACCCACTCGGCTAGATCCAAACCCACTCGGCTACACCCATACCCACACCGCCAGACTCAAACCCACTCGGCTAGACCCAAACCCACTCGGCTGGACCCAAACCCACTCGGCTAGACCCAAACCCACTCGGCTAGACCCAAACCCACTCGGCTACACCGAAACCCACTCGGCTAGACCCAAACCCACTTGGCTAGACACAAACCCACTCGGCTACACCCAAACCCACTCGGCTAGACCCAAACCCACTCAGCTAGACCCCAACCCACTCGGCTAGACCCAAACCCACTCGGCTAGACCCAAACCCACTCGGTAAGATCAAAACCCACTCGGCTAGACCCAAACCGACTCGGCTAGATGATTACCCGCTCGGCTAGACCCAAACCCACGCGGCTAGACCCAAACCCACTCGGCTCAACTCAAACCCACTCGGCTAGACCAAAACCCATTCCGCTAGACCCAAACCCACTCGGCTAGACCCAAACCCACTCGGCAAGACCCAAACCCACTCGGCTAGACCCAAACCCACTCGGCTAGACCCAAACCCACTGAGCTAGACCCAAACCCACTCGGCTACACACAAACCCACTCGGTTAGACCCAAACCCACTCGGCTAGACCCCAACCCACGCGGCTAGACCCAAACCCTCTCGGCTAGAACCAAACCCACTCGGCTAGATCCAAACCCACTCGGCTAGACCCAAACCCACTCGGCTACACCCAAACCCACTCCGCTAGGCCCAAACCCACTCGGCTAGACCCAAACCCTCTCCGCTAGACACAAACCCACTCGGCTTCACCCAAACCCACTTGTCTAGACCCAAACCCACTCGGCTACTCCCAAACCCACTCGGCTAGACCCAAACGTACTCGGCTAGACCCAAACCCACTCGGCTAGAACCAAACCCACTCGGCTAGACCCAAACCCACTCGGCTAGACCCAAACCCACTCGGCTAGACCCAAACCCACTCAGCTGGACCCAAACCCACTCGGCTATACCCAAACCCACTCGGCTGGACCCAAACCCACTCGGCTATACCCAAACCCACTCGGCTAGACCCAAACCCACTCGGATAGACCCAAACCCACTCAGCTAGACCCAAACCCACTCCGCTAGACACAAACCCACTCCGCTAGACCCAAACCCACTCCGCTAGACCCAAACCCACTCGGCAAGACCGAAACCCACTAGGCTAGACCCAAACGCACTCGGCTAGACCCAAACCCATTCGGCTTGACCCAAACCCACTCGGCTAGACCCAAACCCACTAGGCTAGTCCCAAACCCAATCGGCGAGACCCAAACCCACTCGGCTAGACCCAAACCCACTCAGCTAGACCCAAACCCACTCCGCTAGACCCAAATCCACTCCGCTACACCCAAACCCACTCGGCTAGACCCAAACCCACTCGGCTAGACCCAAACCCACTCGGCTAGACCCAAACACACTCGGCTAGACCCAAACCCACTCGGCTAGACCCAAACCCACTCGGCTACACCCAAACCCACTCCGCTAGACACAAACCCACTCGGCTTCACCCAAACCCACTTGGCTAGACCCAAACCCACTCGGCTAGACCCAAACCCACTTGGCTAGAACCAAACCCACTCGGCTAGACCCAACCCCACTCGGCTAGTCCCAAACCCACTCGGCTAGACCCAAACGGACTCGGCTAGACCCAAACCCACTCGGCTAGATCCAAACCCACTCGGCTCGACCCAAACCCACTCGGCTAGACCCAAACCCACTCGGCTATACCCAAACCCTCTCGGCAAAACCCAAACCCACTCGGCTAGACCCAAACCCACTCCGCTAGACCCAAACCCACTCCGCTAGACCCAAACCCACTCCGCTAGACACAAAGCCACTCGGCTAGACCGAAACCCACTCGGCTGGACCCAAACCCACTCGGATAGACCAAAACCCACTCTGCTAGACCCAAACCCACTCGGCTAGACCCAAACCCACTCGGCTAGATTCAAACACTCTCGGCTAGACCCAAACCCACTCGGCTAGACCGAAACCCACTCGGCTACACCCAAACCCTCTCCGCTAGACACAAACCCACTCGGCTTCACCCAAACCCACTTGGCTAGACCCAAACCCACTCGGCGAGACCCAAACCCACTCGGCTAGACCCAAACCCACTCGGCTAGACCCAAACCCACTGAGCTAGACCCAAACCCACTCGGCTACACCCAAACCCACTCGGTTAGACACAAACCCACTCGGCTAGACCCCAACCCACTCGGCTAGACCCAAACCCTCTCGGCTAGACCCAAACCCACACGGCTGGACACAAACCCACTCGGCTAGACCAAAACCCATTCCGCTAGACCCAAACCCACTCGGCTAGACCCAAACCCACTCGGCAAGACCCAAACCCACTCGGCTAGACCCAAACCCACTCGGCTAGACCCAAACCCACTGAGCTAGACCCAAACCCACTCGGCTACACCCAAACCCACTCGGCTTGACCCAAACCCACTCGGCTAGACCCAAACCCACTCGGCTAGACCCAAAGCCACTCGGCTACACCCAAACCCACTCGGCTAGACACAAACCCACTCGGCAAGACCCAAACCGACTCGGGTAGACCCAAACAAACTTGGCTAGACACAAACCCTCTCGGCTAGACGCAAACCCCCTCGGCTAAACACAAACCCTCTCGGATAGACCCAAACCCACTCAGCTAGACCCCAACCCACTCGGCTAGACCCAAACCCACTCGGGTAGACCCAAACCCACTCGGCAAGACCAAAACCCACTCGGCTAGACCCAAACCGACTCGGCTAGATGATTACCCACTCGGCTAGACCCAAACCCAGGCGGCTAGCCCAAACCCACTCGGCTCAACCCAAACCCACTCGGCTAGACGCAAACCCATTCGGCTGGACCCAAACCCACTCGGCTAGACCAAAACCCATTCCGCTAGACCCAAACCCACTCGGATAGACCCAAACCCACTCGGCAAGACCCAAACCCACTCGGCTAGACCCAAACCCACTCGGCTAGACCCAAACCCACTGAGCTAAACCCAAACCCAGTCGGCTACACCCAAACCCACTCGGTTAGACCCAAACCCACTCGGCTAGACCCCAACCCACTCGGCTAGACCCAAACCCTCTCGGCTAGACCCAAACCCACTCGGCTAGACCCAAACCCACTCGGCTAGACCCAAACCCACTCGGCTAGACCCAAACCCACTCGGCTACACCCAAACCCACTCGGCTAGACCCAAACCCACTTGGCTAGACACAAACCCACTCGGCTACACCCAAACCCACTCGGCTAGACCCAAACCCACTCGGCTAGACCCCAACCCACTCGGCTAGACCCAAACCCACTCGGCTAGACACAAACCCACTCGGCTAGACCCAAAGCCACTCGGCTACACCCAAACCCACTCGGCTAGACCCAAACCCACTCGGCTACACCCAAACCGACTCGGGTAGACCCAAACCCACTTGGCTAGACACAAACCCACTCGGCTAGACCCAAACCCCCTCGGCTAGACCCAAACCCTCTCGGCTAGACCCAAACCCACTCGGCTAGACCCAAACCCACTCGGCTAGACTCAAACCCACTCGGCTAGACCCAAACCCACTCGGCTACACCCAAACCCACTCGGCTAGACCCAAACCCACTTGGCTAGACACAAACACACTCGGCTACACCCAAACCCACTCGGCTAGACCCAAACCCACTCGGCTAGACCCCAACCCACTCGGCTAGACCCAAACCCACTCGGCTAGACCCAAACCCACTCGGCTAGACCCAAAGCCACTCGGCTACACCCAAACCCACTCGGCTAGACACAAACCCACTCGGCAAGACCCAAACCGACTCGGGTAGACCCAAACAAACTTGGCTAGACACAAACCCACTCGGCTAGACCCAAACCCCCTCGGCTAAACACAAACCCTCTCGGATAGACCCAAACCCACTCAGCTAGACCCCAACCCACTCGGCTAGACCCAAACCCACTCGGCTAGACCCAAACCCACTCGGCAAGACCAAAACCCACTCGGCTAGACCCAAACCGACTCGGCTAGATGATTACCCACTCGGCTAGACCCAAACCCAGGCGGCTAGCCCAAACCCACTCGGCTCAACCCAAACCCACTCGGCTAGACGCAAACCCATTCGGCTGGACCCAAACCCACTCGGCTAGACCAAAACCCATTCCGCTAGACCCAAACCCACTCGGATAGACCCAAACCCACTCGGCAAGACCCAAACCCACTCGGCTAGACCCAAACCCACTCGGCTAGACCCCAACCCACTCGGCTAGACCCAAACCCACTCGGCTAGACACAAACCCACTCGGCTAGACCCAAAGCCACTCGGCTACACCCAAACCCACTCGGCTAGACCCAAACCCACTCGGCTACACCCAAACCGACTCGGGTAGACCCAAACCCACTTGGCTAGACACAAACCCACTCGGCTAGACCCAAACCCCCTCGGCTAGACCCAAACCCTCTCGGCTAGACCCAAACCCACTCGGCTAGACCCAAACCCACTCGGCTAGACTCAAACCCACTCGGCTAGACCCAAACCCACTCGGCTACACCCAAACCCACTCGGCTAGACCCAAACCCACTTGGCTAGACACAAACACACTCGGCTGCACCCAAACCCACTCGGCTAGACCCAAACCCACTCGGCTAGACCCCAACCCACTCGGCTAGACCCAAACCCACTCGGCTAGACCCAAACCCACTCGGCTAGACCCAAAGCCACTCGGCTACACCCAAACCCACTCGGCTAGACCCAAACCCACTCGGCTACACCCAAACCGACTCGGGTAGACCCAAACCCACTTGGCTAGACACAAACCCACTCGGCTAGACCCAAACCCCCTCGGCTAAACACAAACCCTCTCGGATAGACCGAAACCGATTCGGCTCGACCCAAACCCACTCGGATAGACCCAAACCCACTCGGCTAGACCCAAACCCACTCGGCTAGACCCAAACCCACTCGGCTAGACACAAACCCTCTCGGATAGACTGAAACCGATTCGGCTAGACCCAAACCCACTCGGCTAGACCCAAACCCACTCGGCTACACCCAAACCCACTCCGCTAGACCCAAACCCACTCCGCTAGACCCAAACCCACTCGGCTAGACCCAAACCCACTCGGCAAGACCCAAACCCACTCGGCTAGACCCAAACCGACTCGGCTAGATGATTACCCACTCGGCTAGACCCAAAACCACGCGGCTAGACCCAAACCCACTCGGCTCAACCCAAACCCACTCGGCTAGATCCAAACCCACTCGGCTACACCCATACCCACACCGCCAGACTCAAACCCACTCGGCTAGACCCAAACCCACTCGGCTGGACCCAAACCCACTCGGCTAGACCCAAACCCACTCGGCTAGACCCAAACCCACTCGGCTACATCCAAACCCACTCGGCTAGACCCAAACCCACTTGGCTAGACACAAACCCACTCGGCTACACCCAAACCCACTCGGCTAGACCCAAACCCACTCAGCTAGACCCCAACCCACTCGGCTAGACCCAAACCCACTCGGCTAGACCCAAACCCACTCGGTAAGACCAAAACCCACTCGGCTAGACCCAAACCGACTCGGATAGATGATTACCCACTCGGCTAGACCCAAACCCACGCGGCTAGACCCAAACCCACTCGGCTCAACTCAAACCCACTCGGCTAGACCAAAACCCATTCCGCTAGACCCAAACCCACTCGGCTAGACCCAAACCCACTCGGCTACAACCAAACCCACTCGGTTAGACCCAAACCCACTCGGCTAGACCCCAACCCACGCGGCTAGACCCAAACCCTCTCGGCTAGACCCAAACCCACTCGGCTAGATCCAAACCCACTCGGCTAGACCCAAACCCACTCGGCTACACCCAAACCCACTCCGCTAGGCCCAAACCCACTCGGCTAGACCCAAACCCTCTCCGCTAGACACAAACCCACTCGGCTTCACCCAAACCCACTTGTCTAGACCCAAACCCACTCGGCTACTCCCAAACCCACTCGGCTAGCCCCAAACGTACTCGGCTAGACCCAAACCCACTCGGCTAGAACCAAACCCACTCGGCTAGACCCAAACCCACTCGGCTAGACCCAAACCCACTCGGCTAGACCCAAACCCACTCAGCTGGACCCAAACCCACTCGGCTATACCCAAACGCACTCGGCTAGACCCAAACCCACTCGGATAGACCCAAACCCACTCAGCTAGACCCAAACCCACTCCGCTAGAAGCAAACCCACTCCGCTAGACCCAAACCCACTCCGCTAGACCCAAACCCACTCGGCTAGACCGAAACCCACTAGGCTAGACCCAAACGCACTCGGCTAGACCCAAACCCATTCGGCTTGACCCAAACCCACTCGGCTAGACCCAAACCCACTAGGCTAGTCCCAAACCCAATCGGCGAGACCCAAACCCACTCGGCTAGACCCAAACCCACTCAGCTAGACCCAAACCCACTCCGCTAGACCCAAATCCACTCCGCTACACCCAAACCCACTCGGCTAGACCCAAACCCACTCGGCTAGACCCAAACCCACTCGGCTAGACCCAAACACACTCGGCTAGACCCAAACCCACTCGGCTAGACCCAAACCCACTCGGCTACACCCAAACCCACTCCGCTAGACACAAACCCACTCGGCTTCACCCAAACCCACTTGGCTAGACCCAAACCCACTCGGCTAGACCCAAACCCACTTGGCTAGAACCAAACCCACTCGGCTAGACCCAAACCCTCTCCGCTAGACACAAACCCACTCGGCTTCACCCAAACCCACTTGTCTAGACCCAAACCCACTCGGCTACTCCCAAACCCACTCGGCTAGACCCAAACGTACTCGGCTAGACCCAAACCCACTCGGCTAGAACCAAACCCACTCGGCTAGACCCAAACCCACTCGGCTAGACCCAAACCCACTCGGCTAGACCCAAACCCACTCAGCTGGACCCAAACCCACTCGGCTATACCCAAACGCACTCGGCTAGACCCAAACCCACTCGGATAGACCCAAACCCACTCAGCTAGACCCAAACCCACTCCGCTAGAAGCAAACCCACTCCGCTAGACCCAAACCCACTCCGCTAGACCCAAACCCACTCGGCTAGACCGAAACCCACTAGGCTAGACCCAAACGCACTCGGCTAGACCCAAACCCATTCGGCTTGACCCAAACCCACTCGGCTAGACCCAAACCCACTAGGCTAGTCCCAAACCCAATCGGCGAGACCCAAACCCACTCGGCTAGACCCAAACCCACTCAGCTAGACCCAAACCCACTCCGCTAGACCTAAATCCACTCCGCTACACCCAAACCCACTCGGCTAGACCCAAACCCACTCGGCTAGACCCAAACCCACTCGGCTAGACCCAAACACACTCGGCGAGACCCAAACCCACTCGGCTAGACCCAAACCCACTCGGCTACACCCAAACCCACTCCGCTAGACACAAACCCACTCGGCTTCACCCAAACCCACTTGGCTAGACCCAAACCCACTCGGCTAGACCCAAACCCACTTGGCTAGAACCAAACCCACTCGGCTAGAGCCAACCCCACTCGGCTAGTCCCAAACCCACTCGGCTAGACCCAAACGGACTCGGCTAGACCCAAACCCACTCGGCTAGATCCAAACCCACTCGGCTCGACCCAAACCCACTCGGCTAGACCCAAACCCACTCGGCTATACCCAAACCCTCTCGGCAAACCCCAAACCCACTCGGCTAGACCCAAACCCACTCCGCTAGACCCAAACCCACTCCGCTAGACCCAAACCCACTCCGCTAGACACAAACCCACTCGGCTAGACCCAAACCCACTCGGCTGGACCCAAACCCACTCGGATAGACCAAAACCCACTCTGCTAGACCCAAACCCACTCGGCTAGACCCAAACCCACTCGGCTAGATTCAAACACTCTCGGCTAGACCCAAACCCACTCGGCTAGACCGAAACCCACTCGGCTACACCCAAACCCTCTCCGCTAGGCACAAACCCACTCGGCTTCACCCAAACCCACTTGGCTAGACCCAAACCCACTCGGCGAGACCCAAACCCACTCGGCTAGACCCAAACCCACTCGGCTAGACCCAAACCCACTTGGCTAGAACCAAACCCACTCGGCTAGACCCAACCCCACTCGGCTACTCCAAACCCACTCGGTTAGACCCAAACCCACTCGGCTAGACCCAAACCCACTCGGCTAGACCCAAACCCACTCGGCTAGATCCAAACCCACTCGGCTAGACCCAAACCCACTCGGATAGACCCAAACCCACTCAGCTGGACCCAAACCCACTCGGCTACACCCAAACCCTCTCCGCTAGACACAAACCCACTCGGCTTCACCCAACCCCACTTGGCTAGACCCAAACCCACTCGGCTAGACCCAAACCCACTCGGCTAGACCCAAACCCACTCGGCTAGACCCAAACCCACTTGGCTAGAACCAAACCCACTCGGCTAGACCCAACCCCACTCGGCTACTCCCAAACCCACTCGGCTAGACCCAAACGTACTCGGCTAGACCCAAACCCACTCGGCTAGAACCAAACCCACTCGGCAAGACCCAAACCCACTCGGCTAGACCCAAACCCACTCGGCTAGACCCAAACCCACTCGGCTGGACCCAAACCCACTCGGCTATACCCAAACCCACTCGGCTAGACCCAAACGCACTCGGATAGACCCAAACCCACTCAGCTAGACCCAAACCCACTCCGCTAGACGCAAACCCACTCCGCTAGACCCAAACCCACTCCGCTAGACCCAAACCCACTCGGCTAGACAGAAACCCACTAGGCTAGACCCAAACGCACTCGGCTAGACCCAAACCCATTCGGCTAGACCCAAACCCACTCGGCTAGACCCAAACCCACTAGGCTAGTCCCAAACCCACTCGGCGAGACCCAAACCCACTCGGCTAGACCCAAACCCACTCGGCTAGACCCAAACCCACTCGGCTAGATCCAAACCCACTCGGCTAGACCCAAACCCACTCGGATAGACCCAAACCCACTCAGCTAGACCCAAACCCACTCCGCTAGACCCAAATCCACTCCGCTACACCCAAACCCACTCGGCTAGACCCAAACCCATTCGGCTAGACCCAAACACACTCCGCTAGCCCCAAACCCACTCCGCTAGACCCAAACCCACTCCGCTAGACCCAAACCCACTCCGCTAGACCGAAACCCACTAGGCTAGACCCAAACGCACTCGGCTAGACCCAAACCCACTCGGCTAGACCCAAACCCACTCGGCTAGACCCAAACCCACTCGGCTAGACCCAAACCCACTCGGCTAGACCCAAACCCACTCGAATAGACCCAAGCCCACTCGGCTAGACCCAAACCCACTCGAATAGACCCAAACCCACTCAGCTGGACCCAAACCCACTCGGCTACACCCAAACCCTCTCCGCTAGACACAAACCCACTCCGCTAGATGCAAACCCACTCCGCTAGACCCAAACCCACTCCGCTAGACCGAAACCCACTAGGCTAGACCCAAACGCACTCGGCTAGACCCAAACCCACTCGGCTAGACCCAAACCCACTCGGCTAGACCCAAACCCACTCGGCTAGACCCAAACCCACTCGGCTAGACCCAAACCCACTCGGCTAGACCCAAACCCACTCGGCTAGACCCAAACCCACTCGGCTAGACCCAAACCCATTCGACTAGACCCAAACCCACTCGGCTAGACCAAAACCCACTCGGCTACTCCCAAACCCACTCGGCTAGACCCAAACCCACTCGGCTAGACCCAAACCCACTCGGCTAGACCCAAACCCACTCGAATAGACCCAAGCCCACTCGGCTAGACCCAAACCCACTCGAATAGACCCAAACCCACTCGGCTCGACCCAAACCCACTCGGCTAGACCCAAACCCACTCGGCTCGACCCAAACCCACTCGGCTAGACCCAAACCCACTCGGCTAGACCCAAACCCACTCGGCGAGACTCAAACCCACTCGGCTAGACCCAAACCCATTCGGCTAGACCCAAACCCACTTGGCTTGACCCAAACCCACTAGGCTTGACCCAAACCCACTCGGCTAGACCCAAACCCAATCCGCTAGACCCAAACCCACTCCACTAGACCCAAACCCACTCGGCTAGACCCAAACCCACTCGGCTAGACCCAAACACACTCGGCTAGACCCAAACCCACTCGGCGAGACCCAAACCCACTCGGCTACACCAAAACCCACTCCGCTAGACACAAACCCACTCGGCTTCACCCAAACCCACTTGGCTAGACCCAAACCCACTCGGCTAGACCCAAACCCACTCGGCTAGACCCAAACCCACTCGGCTAGACCCAAACCCACTCCGCTAGACACAAACCCACTCGGCTAGACCGAAACCCACTCGGCTGGACCCAAACCCACTCGGATAGACCAAAACCCACTCTGCTAGACCCAAACCCACTCGGCTAGACCCAAACCCACTCGGCAAGATTCAAACACTCTCGGCTAGACCCAAACCCACTCGGCAAGACCGAAACCCACTCGGCTACACCCAAACCCTCTCCGCTAGACACAAACCCACTCGGCTTCACCCAAACCCACTTGGCTAGACCCAAACCCACTCGGCGAGACCCAAACCCACTCGGCTAGACCCAAACCCACTCGGCTAGACCCAAACCAACTTGGCTAGAACCAAACCCACTCGGCTAGACCCAACCCCACTCGGCTACTCCAAACCCACTCGGTTAGACCCAAACGGACTCGGCTAGACCCAAACCCACTCGGCTAGAACCAAACCCAATCGGCTAGACCTAAACCCACTCGGCTAGACCCAAACCCACTCGGCTAGACCCAAACCCACTCAGCTAGATCCAAACCCACTCGGCTAGACCCAAACCCACTCGGATAGACCCAAACCCACTCAGCTAGACCCAAACCCACTCGGCTACACCCAAACCCTCTCCGCTAGACACAAACCCACTCGGCTTCACCCAAACCCACTTGGCTAGACCCAAACCCACTCGGCTAGACCCAAACCCACTCGGCTAGACCCAAACCCACTCGGCTAGACCCAAACCAACTTGGCTAGAACCAAACCCACTCGGCTAGACCCAACCCCACTCGGCTACTCCCAAAGCCACTCGGCTAGACCCAAACGTACTCGGCTAGACCCAAACCCACTCGGCTAGAACCAAACCCACTCGGCAAGACCCAAACCCACTCGGCTAGACCCAAACCCACTCGGCTAGACCCAAACCCACTCGGCTGGACCCAAACCCACTCGGCTATACCCAAACCCACTCGGCTGGACCCAAACCCACTCGGATAGACCAAAACCCACTCAGCTAGACCCAAACCCACTCCGCTAGACGCAAACCCACTCCGCTAGACCCAAACCCACTCCGCTAGACCCAAACCCACTCGGCTAGACCGAAACCCACTAGGCTAGACCCAAACGCACTCGGCTAGACCCAAACCCATTCGGCTAGACCCAAACCCACTCGGCTAGACCCAAACCCACTAGGCTAGTCCCAAACCCACTCGGCGAGACCCAAACCCACTCGGCTAGACCCAAACCCACTCGGCTAGATCCAAACCCACTCGGCTAGACCCAAACCCACTCGGATAGACCCAAACCCACTCAGCTAGACCCAAACCCACTCCGCTAGACCCAAATCCACTCCGCTACACCCAAACCCACTCGGCTAGACCCAAACCCATTCGGCTAGACCCAAACACACTCCGCTAGCCCCAAACCCACTCCGCTAGATGCAAACCCACTCCGCTACACACAAACCCACTCCGCTAGACCCAAACCCACTCCGCTAGACCGAAACCCACTAGGCTAGACCCAAACGCACTCGGCTAGACCCAAACCCACTCGGCTAGACCCAAACCCACTCAGCTAGACCCAAACCCACTCGGCTAGACCCAAACCCACTCGGCTAGACCCAAACCCACTCGGCTAGACCCAAACCCACTCGGCTAGACCCAAACCCACTCGGCTAGACCCAAACACATTCGACTAGACCCAAACCCACTCGGCTAGACCAAAACCCACTCGGCTACTCCCAAACCCACTCGGCTAGACCCAAACCCACTCGGCTAGACCCAAACCCACTCGGCTAGACCCAAACCCACTCGAATAGACTCAAGCCCACTCGGCTAGACCCAAACCCACTCGAATAGACCCAAACCCACTCGGCTCGACCCAAACCCACTCGGCTAGACCCAAACCCACTCGGCTCGACCCAAACCCACTCGGCTAGACCCAAACCCACTCGGCTAGACCCAAACCCACTCGGCGAGACTCAAACCCACTCGGCTAGACCCAAACCCATTCGGCTAGACCCAAACCCACTTGGCTTGACCCAAACCCACTAGGCTTGACCCAAACCCACTCGGCTAGACCCAAACCCAATCCGCTAGACCCAAACCCACTCCACTAGACCCAAACCCACTCGGCTAGACCCAAACCCACTCGGCTGGACCCAAACACACTCGGCTAGACCCAAACCCACTCGGCGAGACCCAAACCCACTCGGCTACACCCAAACCCACTCCGCTAGACACAAACCCACTCGGCTTCACCCAAACCCACTTGGCTAGACCCAAACCCACTCGGCTAGACCCAAACCCACTCGGCTAGACCCAAACCCACTCGGCTAGACCCAAACCCACTTGGCTAGAACCAAACCCACTCGGCTAGACCCAACCCCACTCGGCTAGTCTCAAACCCACTCGGCTAGACCCAAACGGACTCGGCTAGACCCAAACCCACTCGGCTAGAACCAAACCCACTCGTCTCGACCCAAACCCACTCGGCTAGACCCAAACCCACTCGGCTAGACCCAAACCCACTCGGCTGGACCCAAACCCACTCGGCTATACCCAAACCCTCTCGGCAAGACCCAAACCCACTCGGCTAGACCCAAGCCCACTCCGCTAGACCCAAACCCACTCCGCTAGACCCAAACCCACTCAGCTAGACACAAACCCACTCGGCTAGACCCAAACCCATTCGGCTGGACCCAAACCCACTCGGATAGACCAAAACCCACTCCGCTAGACCCAAACCCACTCGGCTAGACCCAAACCCACTCGGCTAGACCCAAACACACTCGGCTAGACCCAAACCCACTCGGCTAGACCCAAACCCACTCGGCTACACCCAAACCCACTCCGCTAGACACAAACCCACTCGGCTTCACCCAAACCCACTTGGCTAGACCCAAACCCACTTGGCTAGAACCAAACCCACTCGGCTAGACCCAACCCCACTCGGCTAGTCCCAAACCCACTCGGCCAGACCCAAACGGACTCGGCTAGACCCAAACCCACTCGGCTAGAACCAAACCCACTCGGCTACACCCAAACCCACTCGGCTAGACCCAAACCCACTCGGCTAGACCCAAACCCACTCGGCTGGACCCAAACCCACTCGGCTATACCCAAACCCTCTCGGCAAGACCCAAACCCACTCGGCTAGACCCAAACCCACTCCGCTAGACCCAAACCCACTCCGCTAGACCCAAACCCACTCCGCTAGACACAAACCCACTCGGCTAGACCCAAACCCACTCGGCTGGACCCAAACCCACTCGGATAGACCAAAACCCACTCGGCTAGACCCAAACCCACTCGGCTAGACCCAAACCCATTCGGCTAGACCCAAACCCACTCAGCTGGATACAAACCCACTAGGCTAGTCCCAAACCCACTCGGCTAGACCCAAACCCACTCGGCTAGACCCAAACCCACTCAGCTGGACCCAAACCAACTCGGCTAGACCCAAACCCACTCCGCTAGACACAAATCCACTCCGCTACACCCAAACCCACTCGGCTAGACCCAAACCCATTCGGCTAGACCCAAACACACTCCGCTAGACCCAAACCCACTCCGCTAGACGCAAACCCACTCCGCTAGACCCAAACCCACTCCGCTAGACCCAAACCCACACGGCTAGACCGAAACCCACAAGGCTAGACCCAAACACACTCGGCTACACCCAAACCCACTCGGCTAGACCCAAACCCACTCAGCTAGACCCAAACCCATTCGGCTAGACCCAAACCCACTCAGCTAGACCCAAACCCACTCGGCTAGACCCAAACCCACTCCGCTAGACCCAAATCCACTCCGCTACACCCAAACCCACTCGGCTAGACCCAAACCCATTCGGCTAGACCCAAACACACTCCGCTAGACCCAAAACCACTCCGCTAGATGCAAACCCACTCCGCTAGACCCAAACCCACTCCGCTAGACCCAAACCCACATGGCTAGACCGAAACCCACAAGGCTAGACCCAAACACACTCGGCTACACCCAAACCCACTCGGCTAGACCCAAACCCACTCAGCTAGACCCAAACCCACTCGGCTAGACCCAAACCCACTCCGCTTGACCCAAACCCACTCGGCTAGACCCAAACCCACTCGGCTAGACCCAAACCCACTCGGCTAGACCCAAACCCATTCGGCTAGACCCAAACCCACTCGGCTACACCCAAACCCACTGGGCTAGTCCCAAACCCACTCGGCGAGACCCAAACCCACTCGGCTAGACCCAAACCCACTCGGATAGACCCAAACCCACTCGGCTAGATCCAAACCCACTCGGCTAGACCCAAACCCACTCGGATAGACCCAAACCCACTCTGCTAGACCCAAACCTACTCCGCTAGACCCAAATCCACTCCGATACACCCAAACCCACTCGGCTAGACCCAAACCCATTCGGCTAGACCCAAACACACTCCGAAAGACCCAAACCCACTCCGCTAGACGCAAACCCACTCCGCTAGACCCAAACCCACTCCGCTAGACCCAAACCCACTCGGCAAGACCAAAACCCACTAGGCTAGACCCAAACGCACTCGGCTGGACCCAAACCCATTCGGCAAGACCCAAACCCACTCGGCTAGACCCAAACCCACTAGGCTAGTCCCAAACCCACTCGGCGAGTCCCAAACCCACTCGGCTAGACCCAAACCCACTCGGCTAGACCCAAACCCACTCAGCTAGACCAAAACCCACTCGGCTAGACCCAAACCCACTCGGCCAGACCCAAACCCACTCGACTAGACCCAAACCCACTCGGCTAGACCAAAGCCCACTCGGCTAGTCCCAAACCCATTCGGCTAGACCCAAACCCACTTGGCTTGACCCAAACCCACTAGGCTTGACCCAAACCCACTCGGCTAGACCCAAACCCAATCCGCTAGACCAAAACCCACTCCACTAGACCCAAACCCACTCGGCTAGACCCAAACCCACTCGGCTAGACCCAAACACACTCGGCTAGACCCAAACCCACTCGGCGAGACCCAAACCCACTCGGCTACACCCAAACCCACTCCGCTAGACACAAACCCACTCGGCATCACCCAAACCCACTTGGCTAGACCCAAACCCACTCGGCTAGACCCAAACCCACTCGGCTAGACCCAAACCCACTCGGCTAGACCCAAACCCACTTGGCTAGAACCAAACCCACTCGGCTAGACCCAACCCCACTCGGCTAGTCTCAAACCCACTCGGCTAGACCCAAACGGACTCGGCTAGACCCAAACCCACTCGGCTAGAACCAAACCCACTCGTCTCGACCCAAACCCACTCGGCTAGACCCAAACCCACTCGGCTAGACCCAAACCCACTCGGCTGGACCCAAACCCACTCGGCTATACCCAAACCCTCTCGGCAAGACCCAAACCCACTCGGCTAGACCCAAGCCCACTCCGCTAGACCCAAACCCACTCCGCTAGACCCAAACCCACTCAGCTAGACACAAACCCACTCGGCTAGACCCAAACCCACTCGGCTGGACCCAAACCCACTCGGATAGACCAAAACCCACTCCGCTAGACCCAAACCCACTCGGCTAGACCCAAACCCACTCGGCTAGACCCAAACACACTCGGCTAGACCCAAACCCACTCGGCTAGACCCAAACCCACTCGGCTACACCCAAACCCACTCCGCTAGACACAAACCCACTCGGCTTCACCCAAACCCACTTGGCTAGACCCAAACCCACTCGGCTAGACCCAAACCCACTCGGCTAGACCCAATCCCACTCGGCTAGACCCAAACCCACTTGGCTAGAACCAAACCCACTCGGCTAGACCCAACCCCACTCGGCTAGTCCCAAACCCACTCGGCTAGACCCAAACGGACTCGGCTAGACCCAAACCCACTCGGCTAGAACCAAACCCACTCGGCTACACCCAAACCCACTCGGCTAGACCCAAACCCACTCGGCCAGACCCAAACCCACTCGGCTGGACCCAAACCCACTCGGCTATACCCAAACCCTCTCGGCAAGACCCAAACCCACTCGGCTAGACCCAAACCCACTCCGCTAGACCCAAACCCACTCCGCTAGACCCAAACCCACTCCGCTAGACACAAACCCGCTCGGCTAGACCCAAACCCACTCGGCTGGACCCAAACCCACTCGGATAGACCAAAACCCACTCGGCTAGACCCAAACCCACTCGGCTAGACCCAAACCCATTCGGCTAGACCCAAACCCACTCAGCTGGATACAAACCCACTAGGCTAGTCCCAAACCCACTCGGCTAGACCCAAACCCACTCGGCTAGACCCAAACCCACTCAGCTGGACCCAAACCAACTCGGCTAGACCCAAACCCACTCCGCTAGACACAAATCCACTCCGCTACACCCAAACCCACTCGGCTAGACCCAAACCCATTCGGCTAGACCCAAACACACTCCGCTAGACCCAAACCCACTCCGCTAGACGCAAACCCACTCCGCTAGACCCAAACCCACTCCGCTAGACCCAAACCCACACGGCTAGACCGAAACCCACAAGGCTAGACCCAAACACACTCGGCTACACCCAAACCCACTCGGCTAGACCCAAACCCACTCAGCTAGACCCAAACCCATTTGGCTAGACACAAACCCACTCAGCTAGACCCAAACCCACTCGGCTAGACCCAAACCCACTCCGCTAGACCCAAATCCACTCCGCTACACCCAAACCCACTCGGCTAGACCCAAACCCATTCGGCTAGACCCAAACACACTCCGCTAGACCCAAAACCACTCCGCTAGATGAAAAAACCCACTCCGCTAGACCCAAACCCACTCCGCTAGACCCAAACCCACATGGCTAGACCGAAACCCACAAGGCTAGACCCAAACACACTCGGCTACACCCAAACCCACTCGGCTAGACCCAAACCCACTCAGCTAGACCCAAACCCACTCGGCTAGACCCAAACCCACTCCGCTTGACCCAAACCCACTCGGCTAGACCCACACCCACTCGGCTAGACCCAAACCCACTCGGCTAGACCCAAACCCATTCGGCTAGACCCAAACCCACTCGGCTACACCCAAACCCACTGGGCTAGTCCCAAACCCACTCGGCGAGACCCAAACCCACTCGGCTAGACCCAAACCCACTCGGATAGACCCAAACCCACTCGGCTAGATCCAAACCCACTCGGCTAGACCCAAACCCACTCGGATAGACCCAAACCCACTCTGCTAGACCCAAACCCACTCCGCTAGACCCAAATCCACTCCGATACACCCAAACCCACTCGGCTAGACCCAAACCCATTCGGCTAGACCCAAACACACTCCGAAAGACCCAAACCCACTCCGCTAGACGCAAACCCACTCCGCTAGACCCAAACCCACTCCGCTAGACCCAAACCCACTCGGCAAGACCGAAACCCACTAGGCTAGACCCAAACGCACTCGGCTGGACCCAAACCCATTCGGCAAGACCCAAACCCACTCGGCTAGACCCAAACCCACTAGGCTAGTCCCAAACCCACTCGGCGAGTCCCAAACCCACTCGGCTAGACCCAAACCCACTCGGCTAGATCCAAACCCACTCAGCTAGACCAAAACCCACTCGGCTAGACCCAAACCCACTCGGCCAGACCCAAACCCACTCGACTAGACCCAAACCCACTCGGCTAGACCAAAGCCCACTCGGCTAGTCCCAAACCCACTCGGCTAGACCCAAACCCAGTCGGCTAGACCCAAACCCACTCGGCTAGACCCAAACCCACTCGGCTAGACCCAAACCCACTCGGTTAGACCCAAACCCACTCGAATAGACCCAAACCCACTCGGCTAGACCCAAACCCACTCGGCTAGACCCAAACCCACTCGGCTCGACCCAAACCCACTCGGCTAGACCGAAACCCACTAGGCTAGACGCAAACGCACTCGGCTAGACCCAAACCCACTCGGCTAGACCCAATCCCACTCAGCTAGACCCAAACCCACTCGGCTAGACCCAAACCCACTCGGCTAGACCCAAACCCACTCGGCTAGACCCAAACCCACTCGGCTAGACCCAAACCCACTCGGCTAGACCCAAACCCACTCGGCTAGACCCAAACCCACTCCGCTAGACCCAAACCCACTCCGCTAGACCCAAACCCACTCGGCTAGACCCAAACCCACTCGGCTAGACCCAATCCCACTCCGCTAGACCCAAACCCACTCGGCTAGACCCAAACCCACTCGGCTAGATCCAAACCCACACGGCTAGACCCAAACCCACTCGGCTAGACCCAAACCCACTCGGCTAGACCCAAATCCACTCGGCTAGACCCAAACCCACTCGGCTAGACCCAAACCAACTCGGCTAGACCCAAACCCACTCAGCTAGACCCAAACCCACTCGGCTAGACCCAAACCCACTCCGCTAGACCCAAATCCACTCTGCTACACCCAAACCCACTCGGCTAGACCCAAACCCATTCGGCAAGACCCAAACACACTCCGCTAGACCCAAACCGACTCGGCTAGATGCAAACCCACTCCGCTAGAGCCAAACCCACTCCGCTAGACCCAAACCCACTCCGCTAGACCGAAACCCACTCCGCTAGACCGAAACCCACTAGGCTAGACCCAAACGCACTCGGCTAGACCCAAACCCACTCGGCTAGACCCAAACCCACTCAGCTAGACCCAAACCCACTCGGCTAGACCCAAACCCACTCGGCTAGACCCAAACCCACTCGGCTAGACCCAAACCCACTCGGCTAGACCCAAACCCACTCGGCTAGACCCAAACCCATTCGACTAGACCCAAACCCACTCGGCTAGACCAAAACCCACTCGGCTACTCCCAAACCCACTCGGCTAGACCCAAACCCACTCGGCTAGACCCAAACCCACTCGGCTAGACCCAAACCCACTCGAATAGACCCAAGCCCACTCGGCTAGACCCAAACCCACTCGAATAGACCCAAACCCACTCGGCTCGACCCAAACCCACTCGGCTAGACCCAAACCCACTCGGCTCGACCCAAACCCACTCGGCTAGACCCAAACCCACTCGGCTAGACCCAAACCCACTCGGCGAGACTCAAACCCACTCGGCTAGACCCAAACCCATTCGGCTAGACCCACACCCACTTGGCTTGACCCAAACCCACTAGGCTTGACCCAAACCCACTCGGCTAGACCCAAACCCAATCCGCTAGACCCAAACCCACTCCACTAGACCCAAACCCACTCGGCTAGACCCAAACCCACTCGGCTAGACCCAAACACACTCGGCTTCACCCAAACCCACTTGGCTAGACCCAAACCCACTCGGCTAGACCCAAACCCACTCGGCTAGACCCAAACCCACTCGGCTAGACCCAAACCCACTCGGCTAGACCCAAACCCACTCCGCTAGACACAAACCCACTCGGCTAGACCGAAACCCACTCGGCTGGACCCAAACCCACTCGGATAGACCAAAACCCACTCTGCTAGACCCAAACCCACTCGGCTAGACCCAAACCCACTCGGCTAGATTCAAACACTCTCGGCTAGACCCAAACCCACTCGGCTAGACCGAAACCCACTCGGCTACACCCAAACCCTCTCCGCTAGACACAAACCAACTCGGCTTCACCCAAACCCACTTGGCTAGACCCAAACCCACTCGGCGAGACCCAAACCCACTCGGCTAGACCCAAACCCACTCGGCTAGACCCAAACCCACTTGGCTAGAACCAAACCCACTCGGCTAGACCCAACCCCACTCGGCTACTCCAAACCCACTCGGTTAGACCCAAACGGACTCGGCTAGACCCAAACCCACTCGGCTAGAACCAAACCCAATCGGCTAGACCCAAACCCACTCGGCTAGACCCAAACCCACTCGGCTAGACCCAAACCCACTCGGCTAGACCCAAACCCACTCGGCCAGACCCAAACCCACTCGACTAGACCCAAACCCACTCGGCTAGACCAAAGCCCACTCGGCTAGTCCCAAACCCACTCGGCTAGACCCAAACCCACTCGGCTAGACCCAAACCCACTCGGCCAGACCCAAACCCACTCGACTAGACCCAAACCCACTCGGCTAGACCAAAGCCCACTCGGCTAGTCCCAAACCCACTCGGCTAGACCCAAACCCACTCGGCTAGACCCAAACCCACTCGGCTAGACCCAAACCCACTCGGCTAGACCCAAACACACTCGGCTTCACCCAAACCCACTTGGCTAGACCCAAACCCACTCGGCTAGACCCAAACCCACTCGGCTAGACCCAAACCCACTCGGCTAGACCCAAACCCACTCCGCTAGACACAAACCCACTCGGCTAGACCGAAACCCACTCGGCTGGACCCAAACCCACTCGGATAGACCAAAACCCACTCTGCTAGACCCAAACCCACTCGGCTAGACCCAAACCCACTCGGCTAGATTCAAACACTCTCGGCTAGACCCAAACCCACTCGGCTAGACCGAAACCCACTCGGCTACACCCAAACCCTCTCCGCTAGACACAAACCAACTCGGCTTCACCCAAACCCACTTGGCTAGACCCAAACCCACTCGGCGAGACCCAAACCCACTCGGCTAGACCCAAACCCACTCGGCTAGACCCAAACCCACTTGGCTAGAACCAAACCCACTCGGCTAGACCCAACCCCACTCGGCTACTCCAAACCCACTCGGTTAGACCCAAACGGACTCGGCTAGACCCAAACCCACTCGGCTAGAACCAAACCCAATCGGCTAGACCCAAACCCACTCGGCTAGACCCAAACCCACTCGGCTAGACCCAAACCCACTCGGCTAGACCCAAACCCACTCGGCCAGACCCAAACCCACTCGACTAGACCCAAACCCACTCGGCTAGACCAAAGCCCACTCGGCTAGTCCCAAACCCACTCGGCTAGACCCAAACCCACTCGGCTAGACCCAAACCCACTCGGCCAGACCCAAACCCACTCGACTAGACCCAAACCCACTCGGCTAGACCAAAGCCCACTCGGCTAGTCCCAAACCCACTCGGCTAGACCCAAACCCACTCGGCTAGACCCAAACCCACTCGGCTAGACCCAAACCCACTCGGCTAGACCCAAACCCACTCGGTTAGACCCAAACCCACTCGAATAGACCCAAACCCACTCGGCTAGACCCAAACCCACTCGGCTAGACCCAAACCCACTCGGCTCGACCCAAACCCACTCGGCTAGACCGAAACCCACTAGGCTAGACCCAAACGCACTCGGCTAGACCCAAACCCACTCGGCTAGACCCAATCCCACTCAGCTAGACCCAAACCCACTCGGCTAGACCCAAACCCACTCGGCTAGACCCAAACCCACTCGGCTAGACCCAAACCCACTCGGCTAGACCCAAACCCACTCGGCTAGACCCAAACCCACTCGGCTAGACCCAAACCCACTCCGCTAGACCCAAACCCACTCCGCTAGACCCAAACCCACTCGGCTAGACCCAAACCCACTCGGCTAGACCCAATCCCACTCCGCTAGACCCAAACCCACTCGGCTAGACCCAAACCCACTCGGCTAGATCCAAACCCACACGGCTAGACCCAAACCCACTCGGCTAGACCCAAACCCACTCGGCTAGACCCAAATCCACTCGGCTAGACCCAAACCCACTCGGCTAGACCCAAACCAACTCGGCTAGACCCAAACCCACTCAGCTAGACCCAAACCCACTCGGCTAGACCCAAACCCACTCGAATAGACCCAAACCCACTCGGCTCGACCCAAACCCACTCGGCTAGACCCAAACCCACTCGGCTCGACCCAAACCCACTCGGCTAGACCCAAACCCACTCGGCTAGACCCAAACCCACTCGGCGAGACTCAAACCCACTCGGCTAGACCCAAACCCATTCGGCTAGACCCACACCCACTTGGCTTGACCCAAACCCACTAGGCTTGACCCAAACCCACTCGGCTAGACCCAAACCCAATCCGCTAGACCCAAACCCACTCCACTAGACCCAAACCCACTCGGCTAGACCCAAACCCACTCGGCTAGACCCAAACACACTCGGCTAGACCCAAACCCACTCGGCGAGACCCAAACCCACTCGGCTACACCCAAACCCACTCCGCTAGACACAAACCCACTCGGCTTCACCCAAACCCACTTGGCTAGACCCAAACCCACTCGGCTAGACCCAAACCCACTCGGCTAGACCCAAACCCACTCGGCTAGACCCAAACCCACTCCGCTAGACACAAACCCACTCGGCTAGACCGAAACCCACTCGGATGGACCCAAACCCACTCGGATAGACCAAAACCCACTCTGCTAGACCCAAACCCACTCGGCTAGACCCAAACCCACTCGGCTAGATTCAAACACTCTCGGCTAGACCCAAACCCACTCGGCTAGACCGAAACCCACTCGGCTACACCCAAACCCTCTCCGCTAGACACAAACCAACTCGGCTTCACCCAAACCCACTTGGCTAGACCCAAACCCACTCGGCGAGACCCAAACCCACTCGGCTAGACCCAAACCCACTCGGCTAGACCCAAACCCACTTGGCTAGAACCAAACCCACTCGGCTAGACCCAACCCCACTCGGCTACTCCAAACCCACTCGGTTAGACCCAAACGGACTCGGCTAGACCCAAACCCACTCGGCTAGAACCAAACCCAATCGGCTAGACCCAAACCCACTCGGCTAGACCCAAACCCACTCGGCTAGACCCAAACCCACTCGGCTAGATCCAAACCCACTCGGCTAGACCCAAACCCACTCGGATAGACCCAAACCCACTCAGCTAGACCCAAACCCACTCGGCTACACCCAAACCCTCTCCGCTAGACACAAACCCACTCGGCTTCACCCAAACCCACTTGGCTAGACCCAAACCCACTCGGCTAGACCCAAACCCACTCGGCTGGACCCAAACCCACTCGGCTAGACCCAAACCCACTTGGCTAGAACCAAACCCACTCGGCTAGACCCAACCCCACTCGGCTACTCCCAAACCCACTCGGCTAGACCCAAACGTACTCGGCTAGACCCAAACCCACTCGGCTAGAACCAAACCCACTCGGCAAGACCCAAACCCACTCGGCTAGACCCAAACCCACTCGGCTAGACCCAAACCCACTCGGCTGGACCCAAACCCACTCGGCTATACCCAAACCCACTCGGCTAGACCCAAACCCACTCGGATAGACCCAAACCCACTCAGCTAGACCCAAACCCACTCCGCTAGACGCAAACCCACTCCGCTAGACCCAAACCCACTCCGCTAGACCCAAACCCACTCGGCTAGACCGAAACCCACTAGACTAGACCCAAACGCACTCGGCTAGACCCAAACCCATTCGGCTAGACCCAAACCCACTCGGCTAGACCCAAACCCACTAGGCTAGTCCCAAACCCACTGGGCGAGACCCAAACCCACTCGGCTAGACCCAAACCCACTCGGCTAGACCCAAACCCACTCGGCTAGATCCAAACCCACTCGGCTAGACCCAAACCCACTCGGATAGACCCAAACCCACTCAGCTAGACCCAAACCCACTCCGCTAGACCCAAATCCACTCCACTACACCCAAACCCACTCGGCTAGACCCAAACCCATTCGGCTAGACCCAAACACACTCAGCTAGCGCCAAACCCACTCCGCTAGATGCAAACCCACTCCGCTAGACCCAAACCCACTCCGCTAGACCCAAACCCACTCCGCTAGACCGAAACCCACTAGGCTAGACCCAAACGCACTCGGCTAGGCCCAAACCCACTCGGCTAGACCCAAACCCACTCAGCTAGACCCAAACCCACTCGGCTAGACCCAAACCCACTCGGCTAGACCCAAACCCACTCGGCTAGACCCAAACCCACTCGGCTAGACCCAAACCCACTCGGCTAGACACAAACCCATTCGACTAGACCCAAACCCACTCGGCTAGACCAAAACCCACTCGGCTACTCCCAAACCCACTCGGCTAGACCCAAACCCACTCGGCTAGACCCAAACCCTCTCGGCTAGACCCAAACCCACTCGAATAGACCCAAGCCCACTCGGCTAGACCCAAACCCACTCGAATAGACCCAAACCCACTCGGCTCGACTCAAACCCACTCGGCTAGACCCAAACCCACTCGGCTCGACCCAACCCCACTCGGCTAGACCCAAACCCACTCGGCTAGACCCAAACCCACTCGGCGAGACTCAAACCCACTCGGCTAGACCCAAACCCATTCGGCTAGACCCAAACCCACTGGGCTTGACCCAAACCCACTTGGCTTGACCCAAACCCACTCGGCTAGACCCAAACCCAATCCGCTAGACCCAAACCCACTCCACTAGACCCAAACCCACTCGGCTAGACCCAAACCCACTCGGCTAGACCCAAACACACTCGGCTAGACCCAAACCCACTCGGCGAGACCCAAACCCACTCGGCTACACCCAAACCCACTCCGCTAGACACAAACCCACTCGGCTTCACCCAAACCCACTTGGCTAGACCCAAACCCACTCGGCTAGACCCAAACCCACTCGGGTAGACCCAAACCCACTCGGCTAGACCCAAACCCACTTGGCTAGAACCAAACCCACTCGGCTAGACCCAACCCCACTCGGCTAGTCTCAAACCCACTCGGCTAGACCCAAACGGACTCGGCTAGACCCAAACCCACTCGGCTAGACCCAAACCCACTCGGCTAGACCCAAACCCACTCGGCTGGACCCAAACCAACTCGGCTATACCCAAACCCTTTCGGCAAGACCCAAACCGACTCGGCTAGACCCAAGCCCACTCCGCTAGACCCAAACCCACTCCGCTAGACCCAAACCCACTCAGCTAGACACAAACCCACTCGGCTAGACCCAAACCCACTCGGCTGGACCCAAACCCACTCGGATAGACCAAAACACACTCCGCTAGACCCAAACCCACTCGGCTAGACCCAAACCCACTCGGCTAGACCCAAACACACTCGGCTAGACCCAAACCCACTCGGCTAGACCCAAACCCACTCGGCTACACCCAAACCCACTCCGCTAGACACAAACCCACTCGGCTTCACCCAAACCCACTTGGCTAGACCCAAACCCACTCGTCTAGACCCAAACCCACTCGGCTAGACCCAAACCCACTCGGCTAGACCCAAACCCACTTGGCTAGAACCAAACCCACTCGGCTAGACCCAACCCCACTCGGCTAGTCCCAAACCCACTCGGCTAGACCCAAACCCACTCGGCTGGACCCAAACCCACTCGGATAGACCAAAACCCACTCGGCTAGACCCAAACCCACTCGGCTAGACCCAAACCCATTCGGCTAGACCCAAACCCACTCAGCTGGATACAAACCCACTAGGCTAGTCCCAAACCCACTCGGCTGGACCCAAACCCACTCGGCAAGACCCAAACCCACTCAGCTAGACCCAAACCCACTCGGCTAGACCCAAACCCACTCCGCTAGACCCAAATCCACTCCGCTACACCCAAACCCACTCGGCTAGACCCAAACCCATTCGGCTAGACCCAAACACACTCCGCTAGACCCAAACCCACTTCGCTAGACGCAAACCCACTCCGCTAGACCCAAACCCACTCCGCTAGACCCAAACCCACACGGCTAGACCGAAACCCACAAGGCTAGACCCAAACACACTCGGCTACACCCAAACCCACTCGGCTAGACCCAAACCCACTCAGCTAGACCCAAACCCATTCGGCTAGACCCAAACCCACTCAGCTAGACCCAAACCCACTCGGCTAGACCCAAACCCACTCCGCTAGACCCAAATCCACTCCGCTACACCCAAACCCACTCGGCTAGACCCAAACCCATTCAGCTAGACCCAAACACACTCCGCTAGACCCAAACCCACTCCGCTAGACGCAAACCCACTCCGCTAGACCCAAACCCACTCCGCTGGACCCAAACCCACTCCGCTTGACCCAAACCCACTCGGCTAGACCCAAACCCACTCGGCTAGACCCAAACCCACTCGGCTAGACCCAAACCCATTCGGCTAGACCCAAACCCACTCGGCTAGACCCAAACCCACTCGGCTAGACCCAAACCCACTCATCTAGACCCAAACCAACTCGGCTAGACCCAAACCCACTCCGCTTGACCCAAACCCACTCGGCTAGACCCAAACCCACTCGGCTAGACCCAAACCCACTCGGCTAGACCCAAACCCATTCGGCTAGACCCAAACCCACTCGGCTAGACCCAAACCCACTGGGCTAGTCCCAAACCCACTCGGCGAGACCCAAACCCACTCGGCTAGACCCAAACCCACTCGGATAGACCCAAACCCACTCGGCTACATCCAAACCCACTCGGCTAGACCCAAACCCACTCGGATAGACCCAAACCCACTCTGCTAGACCCAAACCCACTCCGCTAGACCCAAATCCACTCCGCTACACCCAAACCCACTCGGCTAGACCCAAACCCATTCGGCTAGACCCAAACACACTCCGAAAGACCCAAACCCACTCCGCTAGACGCAAACCCACTCCGCTAGACCCAAACCCACTCCGCTAGACCCAAACCCACTCGGCAAGACCGAAACCCACTAGGCTAGACCCAAACGCACTCGGCTGGACCCAAACCCATTCGGCTAGACCCAAACCCACTCGGCTAGACCCAAACCCACTAGGCTAGTCCCAAACCCACTCGGCGAGACCCAAACCCACTCGGCTAGACCCAAACCCACTCGGCTAGACCCAAACCCACTCAGCTAGACCAAAACCCACTCGGCTAGACCCAAACCCACTCGGCCAGACCCAAACCCACTCGACTAGACCCAAACCCACTCGGCTAGACCGAAGCCCACTCGGCTAGTCCCAAACCCACTCGGCTAGACCCAAACCCACTCGGCTAGACCCAAACCCACTCGGCTAGACCCAAACCCACTCGGCTAGACCCAAACCCACTCGGTTAGACCCAAACCCACTCGAATAGACCCAAACCCACTCGGCTAGACCCAAACCCACTCGGCTAGACCCAAACCCACTCGGCTCGACCCAAACCCACTCGGCTAGACCGAAACCCACTAGGCTAGACCCAAACGCACTCGGCTAGACCAAAACCCACTCGGCTAGACCCAATCCCACTCAGCTAGACCCAAACCCACTCGGCTAGACCCAAACCCACTCGGCTAGACACAAACCCACTCGGCTAGACCCAAACCCACTCGGCTAGACGCAAACCCACTCGGCTAGACCCAAACCCACTCGGCTAGACCCATACCCACTCGGCTAGACCCAAACCCACTCCGCTAGACCCAAACCCACTCGGCTAGACCCAAACCCACTCGGCTAGACCCAATCCCACTCCGCTAGACCCAAACCCACTCGGCTAGACCCAAACCCACTCGGCTAGACCCAATCCCACTCCGCTAGACCCAAACCCACTCGGCTAGACCCAAACCCACTCGGCTAGACCCAAACCCACTCGGCTAGACCCAAACCCACTCAGCTAGACCCAAACCCACTCGGCTAGACCCAAACCCACTCCGCTAGACCCAAATCCACTCCGCTACACCCAAACCCACTCGGCTAGACCCAAACCCATTCGGCTAGACCCAAACACACTCCGCTAGACCCAAACCGACTCGGCTAGATGCAAACCCACTCCGCTAGAGCCAAACCCACTCCGCTAGACCCAAACCCACACGGCTAGACCCAAACCCACTCGGCTAGACCAAAACCCACTCGGCTAGTCCCAAACCCTCTCGGCTAGACCCAAACCCACTCGGCTAGACCCAAACCCACTCGGCTAGAGCCAAACCCACTCGGCTAGACCCAAACCCACTCGGCTAGACCCAAACCCACTCGAATAGACCCAAAACCACTCGGCTAGACCCAAACCCACTCGGCTAGACCCAAACCCACTCGGCTCGACGCAAACCCACTCGGCTAGACCCAAACCCACTCGGCTCGACCCAAACCCACTCGGCTAGACCCAAACCCACTTGGCTAGACCCAAACCCACTCGGCGAGACTCAAACCCACTCGGCTAGACCCAAATCCATTCGGCTAGACCCAAACCCACTTGACTTGACCCAAACCCACTAGGCTTGACCCAAACCCACTCGGCTAGACCCAAACCCAATCCGCTAGACCCAAACCCACTTGACTTAACGCAAACCCACTAGGCTTGACCCAAACCCACTCGGCTAGACCCAAACCCAATCCGCTAGACCCAAACCCACTCCGCTAGACCCAAACCCACTCGGCTAGACCCAAACCCACTCGGCTAGACCCAAACACACTCGGCTAGACCCAAACCCACTCGGCTAGACCCAAACCCACTCGGCTACACCCAAACCCACTCCGCTAGACACAAACCCACTCGGCTTCACCCAAACCCACTTGGCTAGACCCAAACCCACTCGGCTAGACCCAAACCCACTTGGCTAGAACCAAACCCACTCGGCTAGACCCAACCCCACTCGGCTAGTCCCAAACCCACTCGGCTACACCCAAACGGACTCGGCTAGACCCAAACCCACTCGGCTAGATCCAAACCCACTCGGCTATACCCAAACCCTCTCGGCAAGACCCAAACCCACTCGGCTAGACCCAAACCCACTCCGCTAGACCCAAACCCACTCCGCTAGACCCAAACCCACTCCGCTAGACACAAACCCACTCGGCTAGACCGAAACCCACTCGGCTGGACCCAAACCCACTCGGATAGACCAAAACCCACTCCGCTAGACCCAAACCCACTCGGCTAGACCCAAACCCACTCGGCTAGACCCAAACCCACTCGGCTAGACCCAAACCCACTTGGCTAGAACCAAACCCACTCGGCTAGACCCAACCCCACTCGGCTACTCCGAACCCACTCGGTTAGACCCAAACGGACTCGGCTGGACCCAAACCCACTCGGCTAGAACCAAACCCAATCGGCTAGACCCAAACCCACTCGGCTAGACCCAAACCCACTCGGCTAGACCCAAACCCACTCGGCTACATCCAAACCCACTCGGCTAGACCCAAACCCACTCGGATAGACCCAAACCCACTCAGCTAGACCCAAACCCACTCGGCTACACCCAACCCCTCTCCGCTAGACACAAACCCACTCGGCTTCACCCAAACCCACTCGGCTAGACCCAAACCCACTCGGCTAGACCCAAACCCACTCGGCTAGACCCAAACCCACTTGGCTAGAACCAAACCCACTCGGCTAGACCCAACCCCACTCGGCTACTCCCAAACCCACTCGGCTAGACCCAAACGTACTCGGCTAGACCCAAACCCACTCGGCTAGAACCAAACCCACTCGGCTAGACCCAAACCCACTCGGCTAGACCCAAACCCACTCGGCTAGACCCAAACCCAATCGGCTGGACCCAAACCCACTCGGCTATACCCAAACCCACTCGGCTAGACCCAAACCCACTCGGATAGACCCAAACCCACTCAGCTAGACCCAAACCCACTCCGCTAGACGCAAACCCACTCCGCTAGACCCAAACCCAGTCCGCTAGACCCAAACCCACTCGGCCAGACCGAAACCCACTAGGCTAGACCCAAGCGTACTCGGCTAGACCCAAACCCATTCGGCTAGACCCAAACCCACTCCGCTAGACCGAAACCCACTAGGCTAGACCCAAACGCACTCGGATAGACCGAAACCCACTAGGCTAGACCCAAGCGTACTTGGCTAGACCCAAACCCATTCGGCTAGACCCAAACCCACTCCGCTAGACCGAAACCCACTAGGCTAGACCCAAACGCACTCGGCTAGACCCAAACCCACTCGGCTAGACCCAAACCCACTCAGCTAGACCCAAACCCACTCGGCTAGACCCAAACCCACTCGGCTAGATCCAAACCCACTCGGCTAGACCCAAACCCACTCGGCTAGACCCAAACCCACTCGGCTAGACCCAAACCCATTCGACTAGACCCAAACCCACTCGGCTAGACCAAAACCCACTCGGCTACTCCCAAACCCACTCGGCTAGACCCAAACCCACTCGGCTAGACACAAACCCACTCGGCTAGACCCAAACCCACTCGGCTAGACCCAAACCCACTCGGCTAGACCCAAACCCACTCGAATAGACCCCAACCCACTCGGCTAGACCCAAACCCACTCGGCTAGACCCAAACCCACTCGGCTCGACCCAAACCCACTCGTCTAGACCCAAACCCACTCGGCTCGAACCAAACCCACTCGGCTAGACCCAAACCCACTCGGCTAGCCCCAAACCCACTCGGCGAGACTCAAACCCGCTCGGCTGGACCCAAACCCACTCGGCTATACCCAAAGCCTCTCGGCAAGACCCAAACCCACTCGGCTAGACCCAAACCCACTCCGCTAGACCCAAACCCACTCCGCTAGACCCAAACCCACTCCGCTGGACCCAAACCCACTCCGCTAGACACAAACCCACTCGGCTAGACCCAAACCCACTCGGCTCGACCCAAACCCACTCGAATAGACCAAAACCCACTCCGCTAGACCCAAACCCACTCGGCTAGACCCAAACCCACTCGGCTAGACCCAAACCCACTCGGCTAGACCCAAACCCACTTGGCTAGAACCAAACCCACTCGGCTAGACCCAACCCCACTCGGCTACTCCAAACCCACTCGGTTAGACCCAAACGGACTCGGCTGGACCCAAACCCACTCGGCTAGAACCAAACCCAATCGGCTAGACCCAAACCCACTCGGCTAGACCCAAACCCACTCGGCTAGACCCAAACCCACTCGGATAGACCCAAACCCACTCAGCTAGACCCAAACCCACTCCGCTAGACGCAAACCCACTCCGCTAGACCCAAACCCAATCGGCTGGACCCAAACCCACTCGGCTATACCCAAACCCACTCGGCTAGACCCAAACCCACTCGGATAGACCCAAACCCACTCAGCTAGACCCAAACCCACTCCGCTAGACGCAAACCCACTCCGCTAGACCGAAACCCACTAGGCTAGACCCAAACGCACTCGGCTAGACCCAAACCCACTCCGCTAGACCCAAACCCACTCCGCTGGACCCAAACCCACTCCGCTAGACCCAAACCCACTCCACTGGACCCAAACCCACTCCGCTAGACACAAACCCACTCGGCTAGACCGAAACCCACTCGGCTGGACCCAAACCCACTCGGATAGACCAAAACCCACTCCGCTAGACCCAAACCCACTCGGCTAGACCCAAACCCACTCGGCTAGACCCAAACCCACTCGGCTAGACCCAAACCCACTTGGCTAGAACCAAACCCACTCGGCTAGACCCAACCCCACTCGGCTACTCCAAACCCACTCGGTTAGACGCAAACGGACTCGGCTGGACCCAAACCCACTCGGCTAGAACCAAACCCAATCGGCTAGACCCAAACCCACTCGGCTAGACCCAAACCCACTCGGCTAGACCCAAACCCACTCGGCTACATCCAAACCCACTCGGCTAGACCCAAACCCACTCGGATAGACCCAAACCCACTCAGCTAGACACAAACCCACTCGGCTACACCCAAACCCTCTCCGCTAGACACAAACCCACTCGGCTTCACCCAAACCCACTCGGCTAGACCCAAACCCACTCGGCTAGACCCAAACCCACTCGGCTAGACCCAAACCCACTTGGCTAGAACCAAACCCACTCGGCTATACCCAACCCCACTCGGCTACTCCCAAACCCACTCGGCTAGACCCAAACGTACTCGGCTAGACCCAAACCCACTCGGCTAGAACCAAACCCACTCGGCTAGACCCAAACCCACTCGGCTAGACCCAAACCCACTCGGCTAGACCCAAACCCAATCGGCTGGACCCAAACCCACTCGGCTATACCCAAACCCACTCGGCTAGACCCAAACCCACTCGGATAGACCCAAACCCACTCAGCTAGACCCAAACCCACTCCGCTAGACGCAAACCCACTCCGCTAGACCGAAACCCACTAGGCTAGACCCAAACGCACTCGGCTAGACCCAAACCCACTCGGCTAGACCCAAACCCACTCAGCTAGACCCAAACCCACTCGGCTAGACCCAAACCCACTCGGCTAGATCCAAACCCACTCGGCTAGACCCAAACCCACTCGGCTAGACCCAAACCCACTCGGCTAGACCAAACCCATTCGACTAGACCCAAACCCACTCGGCTAGACCAAAACCCACTCGGCTACTCCCAAACCCACTCGGCTAGACCCAAACCCACTCGGCTAGACCCAAACCCACTCGGCTAGACCCAAACCCACTCGGCTAGACCCAAACCCACTCGGCTAGACCCAAACCCACTCGAATAGACCCCAACCCACTCGGCTAGACCCAAACCCACTCGGCTAGACCCAAACCCACTCGGCTCGACCCAAACCCACTCGTCTAGACCCAAACCCACTCGGCTCGACCCAAACCCACTCGGCTAGACCCAAACCCACTCGGCTAGACCCAAACCCACTCGGCGAGACTCAAACCCGCTCGGCTGGACCCAAACCCACTCGGCTATACCCAAAGCCTCTCGGCAAGACCCAAACCCACTCGGCTAGACCCAAACCCACTCCGCTAGACCCAAACCCACTCCGCTAGACCCAAACCCACTCCGCTAGACCCAAACCCACTCCGCTAGACACAAACCCACTTGGCTAGACCGAAACCCACTCGGCTGGACCCAAACCCACTCGGATAGACCAAAACCCACTCCGCTAGACCCAAACCCACTCGGCTAGACCCAAACCCACTCGGCTAGACCCAAACCCACTCGGCTAGACCCAAACCCACTTGGCTAGAACCAAACCCACTCGGCTAGACCCAACCCCACTCGGCTACTCCAAACCCACTCGGTTAGACCCAAACCCACTCGGCTGGACCCAAACCCACTCGGCTAGAACCAAACCCAATCGGCTAGACCCAAACCCACTCGGCTAGACCCAAACCCACTCGGCTAGACCCAAACCCACTCGGCTACATCCAAACCCACTCGGCTAGACCCAATCCCACTCGGATAGACCCAAACCCACTCAGCTAGACCCAAACCCACTCGGCTACACCCAAACCCTCTCCGCTAGACACAAACCCACTCGGCTTCACCCAAACCCACTCGGCTAGACCCAAACCCACTCGGCTAGACCCAAACCCACTCGGCTAGACCCAAACCCACTTGGCTAGAACCAAACCCACTCGGCTAGACCCAACCCCACTCGGCTACTCCCAAACCCACTCGGCTAGACCCAAACCCACTCGGATAGACCCAAACCCACTCAGCTAGACCCAAACCCACTCGGCTACACCCAAACCCTCTCCGCTAGACACAAACCCACTCGGCTTCACCCAAACCCACTCGGCTAGACCCAAACCCACTCGGCTAGACCCAAACCCACTCGGCTAGACCCAAACCCACTTGGCTAGAACCAAACCCACTCGGCTAGACCCAACCCCACTCGGCTACTCCCAAACCCACTCGGCTAGACCCAAACGTACTCGGCTAGACCCAAACCCACTCGGCTAGAACCAAACCCACTCGGCTAGACCCAAACCCACTCGGCTAGACCCAAACCCACTCGGCTAGACCCAAACCCAATCGGCTGGACCCAAACCCACTCGGCTATACCCAAACCCACTCGGCTAGACCCAAACCCACTCGGATAGACCCAAACCCACTCAGCTAGACCCAAACCCACTCCGCTAGACGCAAACCCACTCCGCTAGACCCAAACCCAGTCCGCTAGACCCAAACCCACTCGGCTAGACCGAAACCCACTAGGCTAGACGCAAGCGTACTCGGCTAGACCCAAACCCATTCGGCTAGACCCAAACCCACTCCGCTAGACCGAAACCCACTAGGCTAGACCCAAACGCACTCGGATAGACCGAAACCCACTAGGCTAGACCCAAGCGTACTCGGCTAGACCCAAACCCATTCGGCTAGACCCAAACCCACTCCGCTAGACCGAAACCCACTAGGCTAGACCCAAACGCACTCGGCTAGACCCAAACCCACTCGGCTAGACCCAAACCCACTCAGCTAGACCCAAACCCACTCGGCTAGACCCAAACCCACTCGGCTAGATCCAAACCCACTCGGCTAGACCCAAACCCACTCGGCTAGACCCAAACCCACTCGGCTAGACCCAAACCCATTCGACTAGACCCAAACCCACTCGGCTAGACCAAAACCCACTCGGCTACTCCCAAACCCACTCGGCTAGACCCAAACCCACTCGGCTAGACCCAAACCCACTCGGCTAGACCCAAACCCACTCGGCTAGACCCAAACCCACTCGGCTAGACCCAAACCCACTCGAATAGACCCCAACCCACTCGGCTAGACCCAAACCCACTCGGCTAGACCCAAACCCACTCGGCTCGACCCAAACCCACTCGTCTAGACCCAAACCCACTCGGCTCGACCCAAACCCACTCAGCTAGACCCAAACCCACTCGGCTAGACCCAAACCCACTCGGCGAGACTCAAACCCGCTCGGCTGGACCCAAACCCACTCGGCTATACCCAAAGCCTCTCGGCATGACCCAAACCCACTCGGCTAGACCCAAACCCACTCCGCTAGACCCAAACCCACTCCGCTAGACCCAAACCCACTCCACTAGACCAAAACCCACTCGGCTAGACCCAAACCCACTCGGCTAGACCCAAACACACTCGGCTAGACCCAAACACACTCGGCGAGACCCAAACCCACTCGGCTACACCCAAACCCACTCCGCTAGACACAAACCCACTCGGCTTCCCCCAAACCCACTCGGCTAGACCCAAACCCACTTGGCTAGAACCAAACCCACTCGGCTAGACCCAACCCCACTCGGCTACTCCAAACCCACTCGGTTAGACCCAAACGGACTCGGCTGGACCCAAACCCACTCGGCTAGAACCAAACCCAATCGGCTAGACCCAAACCCACTCGGCTAGACCCAAACCCACTCGGCTAGACCCAAACCCACTCGGCTACATCCAAACCCACTAGGCTAGACCCAAACCCACTCGGATAGACCCAAACCCACTCAGCTAGACCCAAACCCACTCGGCTACACCCAAACCCTCTCCGCTAGACACAAACCCACTCGGCTTCACCCAAACCCACTTGGCTAGACCCAAACCCACTCGGCTAGACCCAAACCCACTCGGCTAGACCCAAACCCACTCGGCTAGACCCAAACCCACTTGGCTAGAACCAAACCCACTCGGCTAGACCCAACCCCACTCGGCTACTCCCAAACCCACTCGGCTAGACCCAAACGTACTCGGCTAGACCCAAACCCACTCGGCTAGAACCAAACCCACTCGGGTAGACCCAAACCCACTCGGCTAGACCCAAACCCACTCGGCCAGACCCAAACCCAATCGGCTGGACCCAAACCCACTCGGCTATACCCAAACCCACTCGGCTAGACCCAAACCCACTCGGATAGACCCAAACCCACTCAGCTGGACCCAAACCCACTCCGCTAGACGCAAACCCACTCCGCTAGACCCAAACCCAGTCCGCTAGACCCAAACCCACTCGGCTAGACGGAAACCCACTAGGCTAGACCCAAGCGTACTCGGCTAGACCTAAACCCATTCGGCTAGACCCAAACCCACTCCGCTAGACCGAAACCCACTAGGCTAGACCCAAACGCACTCGGATAGACCGAAACCCACTAGGCTAGACCCAAGCGTACTCGGCTAGACCCAAACCCATTCGGCTAGACCAAAACCCACTCGGCTAGACCCAAACACACTCGGCTAGACCCAAACCCAATCGGCAAGACCCAAACCCACACGTCTCGACCCAAACCGACTCGACTAGACAATTACCCACTCGGCTAGACCCAAACCCACGCGGCTAGACCCAAACCCACTCGGCTCGACCCAAAACCACTCCGCTAGACCCAAACCCACTCGGCTAGACCGAAACCCACTAGGCTAGACCCAAACGCACTCGGCTAGACCCAAACCCACTCGGCTACTCCCAAACCCACTCGGCTAGACCCAAACCCACTCGGCTAGACCCAAACCCACTCGGCTAGACCCAAACCCACTCGGCTAGACCCAAACCCACTCGGCTAGACCCAAACCCACTCGAATAGACCCCAACCCACTCGGCTAGACCCAAACCCACTCGGCTAGACCCAAACCCACTCGGCTCGACCCAAACCCACTCGTCTAGACCCAAACCCACTCGGCTCGACCCAAACCCACTCGGCTAGACCCAAACCCACTCGGCTAGACCCAAACCCACTCGGCGAGATTCAAACCCACTCGGCTAGACCCAAACCCATTCGGCTAGACCCAAACCCACTTGGCTTGACCCAAACCCACTCGGCTAGACCCAACCCCACTCGGCTAGTCTCAAACCCACTCGGCTAGACCCAAACGGACTCGGCTAGACCCAAACCCACTCGGCTAGAACCAAACCCACTCGGCTAGACCCAAACCCACTCGGCAAGACCCAAACCCACTCGGCTGGACCCAAACCCACTCGGCTATACAAAAAACCCTCTCGGCAAGACCCAAACCCACTCGGCTAGACCCAAACCCACTCCGCTAGACCCAAACCCACTCCGCTAGACCCAAACCCACTCCGCTAGACACAAACCCACTCGGCTAGACCCAAACCCACTCGGCTGGACCCAAACCCACTCGGATAGACCAAAACCCACTCCGCTAGACCCAAACCCACTCGGCTAGACCCAAACACACTCGGCTAGACCCAAACACACTCGGCTAGACCCAAACCCACTCGGCTAGACCCAAACCCACTCGGCTACACCCAAACCCACTCCGCTAGACACAAACCCACTCGGCTTCACCCAAACCCACTTGGCTAGACCCAAACCCACTCGGCTAGACCCAAACCCACTCGGCTAGACCCAAACCCACTCGGCTAGACCCAAATCCACTTGGCTAGAACCAAACCCACTCGGCTAGCCCCAAACCCACTCGGCTAGACCCAAACCCACTCGGCTAGACCCAAACCCACTCGGCTAGACCCAAACCCACTCGAATAGACCCAAACCCACTCGGCTAGACCCAAACCCACTCGGCTAGTCCCAAACCCACTCAGCTCGACACAAACCCACTCGGCTAGACCCAAACCCACTCGGCTCGACCCAAACCCACTCGGCCAGATCCAAACCCACTCGGCTAGACCCAAACCCACTCGGCGAGACTCAAACCCACTCGGCTAGACCCAAACCCATTCGGCAAGACCCAAACCCACTTTGCTTGACCCAAACCCACTAGGCTTGACCCAAACCCACTCGGCTAGACCCAAACCCAATCCGCTAGACCCAAACCCACTCAGCTAGACCCAAACCCACTCGGCTAGACCCAAACCCACTCGGCGAGACCCAAACACACTCGGCTAGACCCAAACCCACTCGGCGAGACCCAAACCCACTCGGCTACACCCAAACCCACTCCGCTAGACACAAACCCATTCGGCTTCACCCAAACCCACTTGGCTAGACCCAAACCCACTCGGCTAGACCCAAACCCACTCGGCTAGACCCAAACCCTCTCGGCAAGACCCAAACCCACTCGGCTAGACCCAAACCCACTCCGCTAGACCCAAACCCACTCCGCTAGACCCAAACCCACTCGGCTAGACACAAACCCACTCCGCTAGACCCAAACCCACTCGGCTGGACCCAAACCCACTCGGATAGACCAAAACCCACTCCGCTAGACCCAAACCCACTCGGCTAGACCCAAACCCACTCGGCTAGACCCAAACACACTCGGCTAGACCCAAACCCACTCGGCTAGACCCAAACCCACTCGGCTACACCCAAACCCACTCCGCTAGACATAAACCCACTCGGCTTCACCCAAACCCACTTGGCTAGACCCAAACCCACTCGGCTAGACCCAAACCTACTCGGCAAGACCCAAACCCACTCGGCTCGACCCAAACCGACTCGACTAGACGATTACCCACTCGGCTAGACCCAAACCCATGCGGCTAGACCCAAACCCACTCGGCTCGACCCAAACCCACTCGACTAGACCCAAACCCACTCGGCTAGACCCAAACCCACTCGGCTAGACCCTGACCCACTCGGCTACACCCAAAATCACTCCACTAGGCCCAAACACACTCGGCTGGACCCAAGCCCACACGGCTGGACCCAAACCCACTCGGCTAGACCCAAACCCACTCGGCTGGACCCAAACCCACTCGGATAGACCCAAACCCACTCGGCTGGACCCAAACCCACTCGGATAGACCAAAACCCACTCGGCTAGACCCAAACCCACTCGGCTAGACCCAAACTCACTCGGCAAGACCCAAACCCACTCGGCTCGACCCAAACCGACTCGACTAGACGATTACCCACTCGGCTAGACCCAAACCCATGCGGCTAGACCCAAACCCACTCGGCTCGACCCAAACCCACTCGACTAGACCCAAACCCACTCGGCTAGACCCAAACCCACTCGGCTAGACCCTGACCCACTCGGCTACACCCAAAATCACTCCACTAGACCCAAACACACTCGGCTGGACCCAAACCCACACGGCTGGACCCAAACCCACTCGGTTAGACCCAAACCCACTCGGCTGGACCCAAACCCACTCGGATAGACCCAAACCCACTCGGCTAGACCCAAACCCACTCCGCTAGACCCAAACCCACTCCACTAGACCCAAACCCACTCCGCTAGACCCAAACCCACTCCGCTAGACACAAACCCACTCGGCTAGACCCAAACCCACTCGGCTGGACCCAAACCCACTCGGATAGACCAAAACCCACTCGGCTAGACCCAAACCCACTCGGCTGGACCCAAACCCACTCGGATAGACCAAAACCCACTCGGCTAGACCCAAACCCACTCGGCTAGACCCAAACCCAATCGGCAAGACGCAAACCCACTCGGCTCGACCCAAACCGACTCGACTAGACGATTACCCACTCGGCTAGAACCAAACCCACGTGGCTAGACCCAAACCCACTCGGCTCGACCCAAAACCACTCGGCTAGACCCAAACCCACTCGGCTACACCCAAACCCACTCCGCTAGACACAAACCCATTCGGCTTCACCCAAACCCACTTGGCTAGACCCAAACCCACTCGGCTAGACCCAAACCCACTCGGCTAGACCCAAACCCACTCGGCTAGACCCAAACCCACTTGGCTAGAACCAAACCCACTCGGCTAGCCCCAACCCCACTCGGCTAGTCCCAAACCCAATCGGCAAGACCCAAACCCACTCGGCTAGACCCAAACCCACTCCGCTAGACCCAAACCCACTCCGCTAGACCCAAACCCACTCGGCTAGACACAAACCCACTCCGCTAGACCCAAACCCACTCGGCTGGACCCAAACCCACTCCGATAGACCAAAACCCACTCCGCTGGACCCAAACCCACTCGGCTAGACCCAAACCCACTCAGCTAGACCCAAACACACTCGGCTAGATCCAAACCCACTCGGCTAGACCCAAACCCACTCGGCTACACACAAACCCACTCCGCTAGACATAAACCCACTCGGCTTCACCCAAACCCACTTGGCTAGACCCAAACTCACTCGGCTAGACCCAAACCCACTCGGCTAGACACAAACCCACTCGGCTAGACGCAAACCCACTCCGCTAGACCCAAACCCACTCGGCTAGACCCAAACCCACTCGGCTAGACCCAAACCCACTTGGCTAGAACCAAACCCACTCGGCTAGACACAAACCCACTCCGCTAGACCCAAACCCACTCGGCTGGACCCAAACCCACTCCGATAGACCAAAACCCACTCCGCTAGACCCAAACCCACTCGGCTAGACCCAAACCCACTCAGCTAGACCCAAACACACTCGGCTAGACCCAAACCCACTCGGCTAGACCCAAACCCACTCGGCTACACACAAACCCACTCCGCTAGACATAAACCCACTCGGCTTCACCCAAACCCACTTGGCTAGACGCAAACTCACTCGGCTAGACCCAAACCCACTCGGATAGACCCAAACCCACTCGGCTGGACCCAAACCCACTCGGATAGACCAAAACCCACTCGGCTAGACCCAAACCCACTCGGCTAGACCCAAACTCACTCGGCAAGACCCAAACCCACTCGGCTCGACCCAAACCGACTCGACTAGACGATTACCCACTCGGCTAGACCCAAACCCATGCGGCTAGACCCAAACCCACTCGGCTCGACCCAAACCCACTCGACTAGACCCAAACCCACTCGGCTAGACCCAAACCCACTCGGCTAGACCCTGACCCACTCGGCTACACCCAAAATCACTCCACTAGACCCAAACACACTCGGCTGGACCCAAACCCACACGGCTGGACCCAAACCCACTCGGTTAGACCCAAACCCACTCGGCTGGACCCAAACCCACTCGGATAGACCCAAACCCACTCGGCTAGACCCAAACCCACTCCGCTAGACCCAAACCCACTCCGCTAGACCCAAACCCACTCCGCTAGACCCAAACCCACTCCGCTAGACACAAACCCACTCGGCTAGACCCAAACCCACTCGGCTGGACCCAAACCCACTCGGATAGACCAAAACCCACTCGGCTAGACCCAAACCCACTCGGCTGGACCCAAACCCACTCGGATAGACCAAAACCCACTCGGCTAGACCCAAACCCACTCGGCTAGACCCAAACCCAATCGGCAAGACGCAAACCCACTCGGCTCGACCCAAACCGACTCGACTAGACGATTACCCACTCGGCTAGAACCAAACCCACGTGGCTAGACCCAAACCCACTCGGCTCGACCCAAAACCACTCGGCTAGACCCAAACCCACTCGGCTACACCCAAACCCACTCCGCTAGACACAAACCCATTCGGCTTCACCCAAACCCACTTGGCTAGACCCAAACCCACTCGGCTAGACCCAAACCCACTCGGCTAGACCCAAACCCACTCGGCTAGACCCAAACCCACTTGGCTAGAACCAAACCCACTCGGCTAGCCCCAACCCCACTCGGCTAGTCCCAAACCCAATCGGCAAGACCCAAACCCACTCGGCTAGACCCAAACCCACTCCGCTAGACCCAAACCCACTCCGCTAGACCCAAACCCACTCGGCTAGACACAAACCCACTCCGCTAGACCCAAACCCACTCGGCTGGACCCAAACCCACTCCGATAGACCAAAACCCACTCCGCTAGACCCAAACCCACTCGGCTAGACCCAAACCCACTCAGCTAGACCCAAACACACTCGGCTAGACCCAAACCCACTCGGCTAGACCCAAACCCACTCGGCTTCACACAAACCCACTCCGCTAGACATAAACCCACTCGGCTTCACCCAAACCCACTTGGCTAGACCCAAACTCACTCGGCTAGACCCAAACCCACTCGGCTAGACACAAACCCACTCGGCTAGACGTAAACCCACTCCGCTAGACCCAAACCCACTCGGCTAGACCCAAACCCACTCGGCTAGACCCAAACCCACTTGGCTAGAACCAAACCCACTCGGCTAGACACAAACCCACTCCGCTAGACCCAAACCCACTCGGCTGGACCCAAACCCACTCCGATAGACCAAAACCCACTCCGCTAGACCCAAACCCACTCGGCTAGACCCAAACCCACTCAGCTAGACCCAAACACACTCGGCTAGACCCAAACCCACTCGGCTAGACCCAAACCCACTCGGCTACACACAAACCCACTCCGCTAGACATAAACCCACTCGGCTTCAACCAAACCCACTTGGCTAGACCCAAACTCACTCGGCTAGACCCAAACCCACTCGGCTAGACACAAACCCACTCGGCTAGACGCAAACCCACTCCGCTAGACCCAAACCCACTCCGTTAGACACAAACCCACTCGGCTAGACCCAAACCCACTCGGCTGGACCCAAACCCACTCGGATAGACCAAAACCCACTCGGCTAGACCCAAACCCACTCGGCTGGACCCAAACCCACTCGGATAGACCAAAACCCACTCGGCTAGACCCAAACCCACTCGGCTAGACCCAAACCCAATCGGCAAGACGCAAACCCACTCGGCTCGACCCAAACCGACTCGACTAGACGATTACCCACTCGGCTAGAACCAAACCCACGTGGCTAGACCCAAACCCACTCGGCTCGACCCAAAACCACTCGGCTAGACCCAAACCCACTCGGCTACACCCAAACCCACTCCGCTAGACACAAACCCATTCGGCATCACCCAAACCCACTTGGCTAGACCCAAACCCACTCGGCTGGACCCAAACCCACTCGGCTATACCCAAACCCACTCGGCTAGACCCAAACCCACTCGGATAGACCCAAACCCACTCAGCTGGACCCAAACCCACTCCGCTAGACGCAAACCCACTCCGCTAGACCCAAACCCAGTCCGCTAGACCCAAACCCACTCGGCTAGACGGAAACCCACTAGGCTAGACCCAAGCGTACTCGGCTAGACCTAAACCCATTCGGCTAGACCCAAACCCACTCCGCTAGACCGAAACCCACTAGGCTAGACCCAAACGCACTCGGATAGACCGAAACCCACTAGGCTAGACCCAAGCGTACTCGGCTAGACCCAAACCCATTCGGCTAGACCAAAACCCACTCGGCTAGACCCAAACCCACTCGGCTAGACCCAAACCCAATCGGCAAGACCCAAACCCACACGTCTCGACCCAAACCGACTCGACTAGACAATTACCCACTCGGCTAGACCCAAACCCACGCGGCTAGACCCAAACCCACTCGGCTCGACCCAAAACCACTCCGCTAGACCCAAACCCACTCGGCTAGACCGAAACCCACTAGGCTAGACCCAAACGCACTCGGCTAGACCCAAACCCACTCGGCTACTCCCAAACCCACTCGGCTAGACCCAAACCCACTCGGCTAGACCCAAACCCACTCGGCTAGACCCAAACCCACTCGGCTAGACCCAAACCCACTCGGCTAGACCCAAACCCACTCGAATAGACCCCAACCCACTCGGCTAGACCCAAACCCACTCGGCTAGACCCAAACCCACTCGGCTCGACCCAAACCCACTCGTCTAGACCCAAACCCACTCGGCTCGACCCAAACCCACTCGGCTAGACCCAAACCCACTCGGCTAGACCCAAACCCACTCGGCGAGATTCAAACCCACTCGGCTAGACCCAAACCCATTCGGCTAGACCCAAACCCACTTGGCTTGACCCAAACCCACTCGGCTAGACCCAACCCCACTCGGCTAGTCTCAAACCCACTCGGCTAGACCCAAACGGACTCGGCTAGACCCAAACCCACTCGGCTAGAACCAAACCCACTCGGCTAGACCCAAACCCACTCGGCTAGACCCAAACCCACTCGGCTGGACCCAAACCCACTCGGCTATACAAAAAACCCTCTCGGCAAGACCCAAACCCACTCGGCTAGACCCAAACCCACTCCGCTAGACCCAAACCCACTCCGCTAGACCCAAACCCACTCCGCTAGACACAAACCCACTCGGCTAGACCCAAACCCACTCGGCTGGACCCAAACCCACTCGGATAGACCAAAACCCACTCCGCTAGACCCAAACCCACTCGGCTAGACCCAAACACACTCGGCTAGACCCAAACACACTCGGCTAGACCCAAACCCACTCGGCTAGACCCAAACCCACTCGGCTACACCCAAACCCACTCCGCTAGACACAAACCCACTCGGCTTCACCCAAACCCACTTGGCTAGACCCAAACCCACTCGGCTAGACCCAAACCCACTCGGCTAGACCCAAACCCACTCGGCTAGACCCAAATCCACTTGGCTAGAACCAAACCCACTCGGCTAGCCCCAAACCCACTCGGCTAGACCCAAACCCACTCGGCTAGACCCAAACCCACTCGGCTAGACCCAAACCCACTCGAATAGACCCAAACCCACTCGGCTAGACCCAAACCCACTCGGCTAGTCCCAAACCCACTCAGCTCGACACAAACCCACTCGGCTAGACCCAAACCCACTCGGCTCGACCCAAACCCACTCGGCCAGATCCAAACCCACTCGGCTAGACCCAAACCCACTCGGCGAGACTCAAACCCACTCGGCTAGACCCAAACCCATTCGGCAAGACCCAAACCCACTTTGCTTGACCCAAACCCACTAGGCTTGACCCAAACCCACTCGGCTAGACCCAAACCCAATCCGCTAGACCCAAACCCACTCAGCTAGACCCAAACCCACTCGGCTAGACCCAAACCCACTCGGCGAGACCCAAACACACTCGGCTAGACCCAAACCCACTCGGCGAGACCCAAACCCACTCGGCTACACCCAAACCCACTCCGCTAGACACAAACCCATTCGGCTTCACCCAAACCCACTTGGCTAGACCCAAACCCACTCGGCTAGACCCAAACCCACTCGGCTAGACCCAAACCCACTCGGCTAGACCCAAACCCACTTGGCTAGAACCAAACCCACTCGGCTAGCCCCAACCCCACTCGGCTAGTCCCAAACCCACTCGGCAAGACCCAAACCCACTCGGCTAGACCCAAACCCACTCCGCTAGACCCAAACCCACTCCGCTAGACCCAAACCCACTCGGCTAGACACAAACCCACTCCGCTAGACCCAAACCCACTCGGCTGGACCCAAACCCACTCGGATAGACCAAAACCCACTCCGCTAGACCCAAACCCACTCGGCTAGACCCAAACCCACTCGGCTAGACCCAAACACACTCGGCTAGACCCAAACCCACTCGGCTAGACCCAAACCCACTCGGCTACACCCAAACCCACTCCGCTAGACATAAACCCACTCGGCTTCACCCAAACCCACTTGGCTAGACCCAAACCCACTCGGCTAGACCCAAACCTACTCGGCAAGACCCAAACCCACTCGGCTCGACCCAAACCGACTCGACTAGACGATTACCCACTCGGCTAGACCCAAACCCATGCGGCTAGACCCAAACCCACTCGGCTCGACCCAAACCCACTCGACTAGACCCAAACCCACTCGGCTAGACCCAAACCCACTCGGCTAGACCCTGACCCACTCGGCTACACCCAAAATCACTCCACTAGGCCCAAACACACTCGGCTGGACCTAAGCCCACACGGCTGGACCCAAACCCACTCGGCTAGACCCAAACCCACTCGGCTGGACCCAAACCCACTCGGATAGACCCAAACCCACTCGGCTGGACCCAAACCCACTCGGATAGACCAAAACCCACTCGGCTAGACCCAAACCCACTCGGCTAGACCCAAAGTCACTCGGCAAGACCCAAACCCACTCGGCTCGACCCAAACCGACTCGACTAGACGATTACCCACTCGGCTAGACCCAAACCCATGCGGCTAGACCCAAACCCACTCGGCTCGACCCAAACCCACTCGACTAGACCCAAACCCACTCGGCTAGACCCAAACCCACTCGGCTAGACCCTGACCCACTCGGCTACACCCAAAATCACTCCACTAGACCCAAACACACTCGGCTGGACCCAAACCCACACGGCTGGACCCAAACCCACTCGGTTAGACCCAAACCCACTCGGCTGGACCCAAACCCACTCGGATAGACCCAAACCCACTCGGCTAGACCCAAACCCACTCCGCTAGACCCAAACCCACTCCGCTAGACCCAAACCCACTCCGCTAGACCCAAACCCACTCCGCTAGACACAAACCCACTCGGCTAGACCCAAACCCACTCGGCTGGACCCAAACCCACTCGGATAGACCAAAACCCACTCGGCTGGACCCAAACCCACTCGGCTGGACCCAAACCCACTCGGATAGACCAAAACCCACTCGGCTAGACCCAAACCCACTCGGCTAGACCCAAACCCAATCGGCAAGACGCAAACCCACTCGGCTCGACCCAAACCGACTCGACTAGACGATTACCCACTCGGCTAGAACCAAACCCACGTGGCTAGACCCAAACCCACTCGGCTCGACCCAAAACCACTCGGCTAGACCCAAACCCACTCGGCTACACCCAAACCCACTCCGCTAGACACAAACCCATTCGGCTTCACCCAAACCCACTTGGCTAGACCCAAACCCACTCGGCTAGACCCAAACCCACTCGGCTAGACCCAAACCCACTCGGCTAGACCCAAACCCACTTGGCTAGAACCAAACCCACTCGGCTAGCCCCAACCCCACTCGGCTAGTCCCAAACCCAATCGGCAAGACCCAAACCCACTCGGCTAGACCCAAACCCACTCCGCTAGACCCAAACCCACTCCGCTAGACCCAAACCCACTCGGCTAGACACAAACCCACTCCGCTAGACCCAAACCCACTCGGCTGGACCCAAACCCACTCCGATAGACCAAAACCCACTCCGCTAGACCCAAACCCACTCGGCTAGACCCAAACCCACTCAGCTAGACCCAAACACACTCGGCTAGACCCAAACCCACTCGGCTAGACCCAAACCCACTCGGCTACACACAAACCCACTCCGCTAGACATAAACCCACTCGGCTTCACCCAAACCCACTTGGCTAGACCCAAACTCACTCGGCTAGACCCAAACCCACTCGGCTAGACACAAACCCACTCGGCTAGACGCAAACCCACTCCGCTAGACCCAAACCCACTCGGCTAGACCCAAACCCACTCGGCTAGACCCAAACCCACTTGGCTAGAACCAAACCCACTCGGCTAGACACAAACCCACTCCGCTAGACCCAAACCCACTCGGCTGGACCCAAACCCACTCCGATAGACCAAAACCCACTCCGCTAGACCCAAACCCACTCGGCTAGACCCAAACCCACTCAGCTAGACCCAAACACACTCGGCTAGACCCAAACCCACTCGGCTAGACCCAAACCCACTCGGCTACACACAAACCCACTCCGCTAGACATAAACCCACTCGGCTTCACCCAAACCCACTTGGCTAGACCCAAACTCACTCGGCTAGACCCAAACCCACTCGGCTAGACACAAACCCACTCGGCTAGACGCAAACCCACTCCGCTAGACCCAAACCCACTCCGTTAGACACAAACCCACTCGGCTAGACCCAAACCCACTCGGCTGGACCCAAACCCACTCGGATAGACCAAAACCCACTCGGCTAGACCCAAACCCACTCGGCTGGACCCAAACCCACCCGGATAGACCAAAACCCACTCGGCTAGACCCAAACCCACTCGGCTAGACCCAAACCCAATCGGCAAGACGCAAACCCACTCGGCTCGACCCAAACCGACTCGACTAGACGATTACCCACTCGGCTAGAACCAAACCCACGTGGCTAGACGCAAACCCACTCGGCTCGACCCAAAACCACTCGGCTAGACCCAAACCCACTCGGCTACACCCAAACCCACTCCGCTAGACACAAACCCATTCGGCTTCACCCAAACCCACTTGGCTAGACCCAAACCCACTCGGCTAGACCCAAACCCACTCGGCTAGACCCAAACCCACTCGGCTAGACCCAAACCCACTTGGCTAGAACCAAACCCACTCGGCTAGCCCCAACCCCACTCGGCTAGTCCCAAATCCAATCGGCAAGACCCAAACCCACTCGGCTAGACCCAAACCCACTCCGCTAGACCCAAACCCACTCCGCTAGACCCAAACCCACTCGGCTAGACACAAACCCACTCCGCTAGACCCAAACCCACTCGGCTGGACCCAAACCCACTCCGATAGACCAAAACCCACTCCGCTAGACCCAAACCCACTCGGCTAGACCCAAACCCACTCAGCTAGACCCAAACACACTCGGCTAGACCCAAACCCACTCGGCTAGACCCAAACCCACTCGGCTACACACAAACCCACTCCGCTAGACATAAACCCACTCGGCTTCACCCAAACCCACTTGGCTAGACCCAAGCTCACTCGGCTAGACCCAAACCCACTCGGCTAGACACAAACCCACTCGGCCAGACGCAAACCCACTCCGCTAGACCCAAACCCACCCCGTTAGACACAAACCCACTCGGCTAGACCCAAACCCACTCGGCTGGACCCAAACCCACTCGGATAGACCAAAACCCACTCGGCTAGACCCAAACCCACTTGGCTAGACCCAAACCCACGCGGCAAGACCTAAACCCACTTGGCTCGATCCAAACCGACTCGACTAGACGATTACCCACTCGGCTAGACCCAAACCCACGCGGCTAGACCCAAACCCACTCGGCTCGACCCAAACCCACTCGACTAGACCCAAACCCACTCGGCTAGACCCAAACCCACTCGGCTAGACCCTGACCCACTCGGCTACACCCAAATTCACTCCACTAGACCCAAACCCACTCGGCTGGACCCAAACCCACACGGCTGGACCCAAACCCACTCGGCTCGACCCAAACCCACTCGGCTGGACCCAAACCCACTCGGATAGACCCAAACCCACTCGGCTAGACCCAAACCCACTCCGCTAGACCCAAACCCACTCCGCTAGACCCAAACCCACTCCGCTAGACCCAAACCCACTCCGCTAGACACAAACCCACTCGTCTAGACCCAAACCCACTCGGCTAGACCCAAACCCACTCGGCTCGACCCAAACCCACTCGGCCAGATCCAAACCCACTCGGCTAGACCCAAACCCACTCGGCGAGACTCAAACCCACTCGGCTAGACCCAAACCCATTCGGCAAGACCCAAACCCACTTTGCTTGACCCAAACCCACTAGGCTTGACCCAAACCCACTCGGCTAGACCCAAACCCAATCCGCTAGACCCAAACCCACTCAGCTAGACCCAAACTCACTCGGCTAGACCCAAACCCACTCGGCGAGACCCAAACACACTCGGCTAGACCCAAACCCACTCGGCGAGACCCAAACCCACTCGGCTACACCCAAACCCACTCCGCTAGACACAAACCCATTCGGCTTCACCCAAACCCACTTGGCTAGACCCAAACCCACTCGGCTAGACCCAAACCCACTCGGCTAGACCCAAACCCACTCGGCTAGACCCAAACCCACTTGGCTAGAACCAAACCCACTCGGCTAGCCCCAACCCCACTCGGCTAGTCCCAAACCCACTCGGCAAGACCCAAACCCACTCGGCTAGACCCAAACCCACTCCGCTAGACCCAAACCCACTCCGCTAGACCCAAACCCACTCGGCTAGACACAAACCCACTCCGCTAGACCCAAACCCACTCGGCTGGACCCAAACCCACTCGGATAGACCAAAACCCACTCCGCTAGACGCAAACCCACTCGGCTAGACCCAAACCCACTCGGCTAGACCCAAACACACTCGGCTAGACCCAAACCCACTCGGCTAGACCCAAACCCACTCGGCTACACCCAAACCCACTCCGCTAGACATAAACCCACTCGGCTTCACCCAAACCCACTTGGCTAGACCCAAACCCACTCGGCTAGACCCAAACCTACTCGGCAAGACCGAAACCCACTCGGCTCGACCCAAACCGACTCGACTAGACGATTACCCACTCGGCTAGACCCAAACCCATGCGGCTAGACCCAAACCCACTCGGCTCGACCCAAACCCACTCGACTAGACCCAAACCCACTCGGCTAGACCCAAACCCACTCGGCTAGACCCTGACCCACTCGGCTACACCCAAAATCACTCCACTAGGCCCAAACACACTCGGCTGGACCCAAGCCCACACGGCTGGACCCAAACCCACTCGGCTAGACCCAAACCCACTCGGCTGGACCCAAACCCACTCGGATAGACCCAAACCCACTCGGCTGGACCCAAACCCACTCGGATAGACCAAAACCCACTCGGCTAGACCCAAACCCACTCGGCTAGACCCAAACTCACTCGGCAAGACCCAAACCCACCCGGATCGACCCAAACCGACTCGACTAGACGATTACCCACTCGGCTAGACCCAAACCCATGCGGCTAGACCCAAACCCACTCGGCTCGACCCAAACCCACTCGACTAGACCCAAACCCACTCGGCTAGACCCAAACCCACTCGGCTAGACCCTGACCCACTCGGCTACACCCAAAATCACTCCACTAGACCCAAACACACTCGGCTGGACCCAAACCCACACGGCTGGACCCAAACCCACTCGGTTAGACCCAAACCCACTCGGCTGGACCCAAACCCACTCGGATAGACCCAAACCCACTCGGCTAGACCCAAACCCACTCCGCTAGACCCAAACCCACTCCGCTAGACCCAAACCCACTCCGCTAGACCCAAACCCACTCCGCTAGACACAAACCCACTCGGCTAGACCCAAACCCAATCGGCTGGACCCAAACCCACTCGGATAGACCAAAACCCACTCGGCTAGACCCAAACCCACTCGGCTGGACCCAAACCCACTCGGATAGACCAAAACCCACTCGGCTAGACCCAAACCCACTCGGCTAGACCCAAACCCAATCGGCAAGACGCAAACCCACTCGGCTCGACCCAAACCGACTCGACTAGACGATTACCCACTCGGCTAGAACCAAACCCACGTGGCCAGACCCAAACCCACTCGGCTCGACCCAAAACCACTCGGCTAGACCCAAACCCACTCGGCTACACCCAAACCCACTCCGCTAGACACAAACCCATTCGGCTTCACCCAAACCCACTCGGCTAGACCCAAACCCACTCGGCTAGACCTAAACCCACTCGGCTAGACCCAAACCCACTCGGCTAGACCCAAACCCACTTGGCTAGAACCAAACCCACTCGGCTAGCCCCAACCCCACTCGGCTAGTCCCAAACCCAATCGGCAAGACCCAAACCCACTCGGCTAGACCCAAACCCACTCCGCTAAACCCAAACCCACTCCGCTAGACCCAAACCCACTCGGCTAGACACAAACCCACTCCGCTAGACCCAAACCCACTCGGCTGGACCCAAACCCACTCCGATAGACCAAAACACACTCCGCTAGACCCAAACCCACTCGGCTAGACCCAAACCCACTCAGCTAGACCCAAACACACTCGGCTAGACCCAAACCCACTCGGCTAGACCCAAACCCACTCGGCTACACACAAACCCACTCCGCTAGACATAAACCCACTCGGCTTCACCCAAACCCACTTGGCTAGACCCAAACTCACTCGGCTAGACCCAAACCCACTCGGCTAGACACAAACCCACTCGGCTAGACGCAAACCCACTCCGCTAGACCCAAACCCACTCGGCTAGACCCAAACCCACTCGTCTAGACTCAAACCCACTTGGCTAGAAACAAAACCCACTCGGCTAGACACAAACCCACTCCGCTAGACCCAAACCCACTCGGCTGGTCCCAAACCCACTCCGATAGACCAAAACCCACTCCGCTAGACCCAAACCCACTCGGCTAGACCCAAACCCACTCAGCTAGACCCAAACACACTCGGCTAGACCCAAACCCACTCGGCTAGACCCAAACCCACTCGGCTACACACAAACCCACTCCGCTAGACATAAACCCACTCGGCTGGACCCAAACCCACTCGGATAGACCAAAACCCACTCGGCTAGACCCAAACCCACTCGGCTAGACCCAAACCCAATCGGCAAGACGCAAACCCACTCGGCTCGACCCAAACCGACTCGACTAGACGATTACCCACTCGGCTAGAACCAAACCCACGTGGCTAGACCCAAACCCACTCGGCTCGACCCAAAACCTCTCGGCTAGACCCAAACCCACTCGGCTACACCCAAACCCACTCCGCTAGACACAAACCCATTCGGCTTCACCCAAACCCACCTGGCTAGACCCAAACCCACTCGGCTAGACCCAAACCCACTCGGCTAGACCCAAACCCACTCGGCTAGACCCAAACCCACTTGGCTAGAACCAAACCCACTCGGCTAGCCCCAACCCCACTCGGCTAGTCCCAAACCCAATCGGCAAGACCCAAACCCACTCGGCTAGACCCAAACCCACTCCGCTAGACCCAAACCCACTCCGCTAGACCCAAACCCACTCGGCTAGACACAAACCCACTCCGCTAGACCCAAACCCACTCGGCTGGACCCAAACCCACTCCGATAGACCAAAACCCACTCCGCTAGACCCAAACACACTCGGCTAGACCCAAACCCACTCAGCTAGACCCAAACACACTCGGCTAGACCCAAACCCACTCGGCTAGACCCAAACCCACTCGGCTACACACAAACCCACTCCGCTAGACATAAACCCACTCGGCTTCACCCAAACCCACTTGGCTAGACCCAAGCTCACTCGGCTAGACCCAAACCCACTCGGCTAGACACAAACCCACTCGGCTGGACGCAAACCCACTCCGCTAGACCCAAACCCACTCCGTTAGACACAAACCCACTCGGCTAGACCCAAACCCACTCGGCTGGACCCAAACCCACTCGGATAGACCAAAACCCACTCGGCTAGACCCAAACCCACTTGGCTGGACCCAAACCCACGCGGCAAGACCTAAACCCACTTGGCTCGACCCAAACCGACTCGACTAGACGATTACCCACTCGGCTAGACCCAAACCCACTCCGCTAGAGCCAAACCCACTCCGCTAGTCCCAAACCCACTCAGCTAGACCCAAACCCACTCAGCTAGACCCAAACCCACTCGGCTAGACCCAAACCCACTCGGCTAGACCCAAACCCACTCGGCTAGGCCCAAACCCACTCGGCTAGACCCAAACCCACTCCGCCAGACCCAAACCCACTCGGCTAGACCTAAACCCACTCGCCTAGACCCAAACCCACTCGGCTAGACCCAAACCCACTCCGCTAGACCCAAACCCACACGGCGAGACCCAAACCCACTCCGCTAGACCCAAACCCACTCCGCTAGACCCAAACCCACTCCGCTAGACCCAAACCCACTCCGCTAGACACAAACCCACTCGGCTAGACCCAAACCCACTCGGCTGGACCCAAATCCACTCGGATAGACCAAAACCCACTCGGCTAGACCCAAACCCACTCGGCTCGACCCAAAACCACTCGGCTAGACCCAAACCCACTCGGCTACATCCAAACCCACTCGGCTAGACCCAAACCCACTCGGCTAGACCCAAACCTACTCCGCTAGACCCAAATCCACTCCGCTAGACCCAAACCCACTCGGCTAGACCCAAACCCACTCGGCTAGACCCAAACCAACTCGGCTAGACCCAAACCCACTCGGCTAGACCCAAACCCACTCCGCTAGGCCCAAACCCACTCGGCTAGACCCAAACCCACTCAGCTAGACCCAAACCTACTCCGCTAGACCCAAATCTACTCCGCTAGACCCAAACCCACTCCGCTAGACCCAAACCCACTCCGCTAGACACAAACCCACTCGGCTAGACCCAAACCCACTCGGCTGGACCCAAACCCACTCGGATAGACCAAAACCCACTCGGCTAGACCCAAACCCACTCGGCTCGACCCAAAACCACTCGGCTAGACCCAAACCCACGTGGCTACATCCAAACCCACTCCGCTAGGCCCAAACCCACTCGGCTAGACCCAAACCCACTCGGCTAGACCCAAACCCACTCGGCTAGACCCAAACCCACTCGGCTAGACCCAAACCCACTCGGTTTGACCCAAACTCGCTCGGCTAGGCCCAAACCCTCTCCGCTAGACCCAAACCCACTCCGCTAGACCCAAACCCACTCCGCTAGAGCCAAACCCACTCCGCTAGTCCCAAACCCACTCAGCTAGACCCAAACCCACTCAGCTAGACCCAAACCCACTCGGCTAGACCCAAACCCACTCGGCGAGACCCAAACCCACTCCGCTAGACCCAAACCCACTCCGCTAGACCCAAACCCACTCCGCTAGACCCAAACCCACTCCGCTAGACACAAACCCACTCGGCTAGACCCAAACCCACTCGGCTGGACCCAAACCCACTCGGATAGACCAAAACCCACTCGGCTAGACCCAAACCCACTCGGCTGGACCCAAACCTACTCCGCTAGACCCAAATCCACTCCGCTAGACCCAAACCCACTCGGCTAGACCCAAACCCACTCGGCTAGACCCAAACCAACTCGGCTAGACCCAAACCCACTCGGCTAGACCCAAACCCACTCCGCTAGGCCCAAACCCACTCGGCTAGACCCAAACCCACTCAGCTAGACCCAAACCTACTCCGCTAGACCCAAATCTACTCCGCTAGACCCAAACCCACTCCGCTAGACCCAAACCCACTCCGCTAGACACAAACCCACTCGGCTAGACCCAAACCCACTCGGCTGGACCCAAACGCACTCGGATAGACCAAAACCCACTCGGCTAGACCCAAACCCACTCGGCTCGACCCAAAACCACTCGGCTAGACCCAAACCCACTCGGCTACATCCAAACCCACTCGGCTAGACCCAAACCCACTCGGCTAGACCCAAACCTACTCCGCTAGACCCAAATCCACTCCGCTAGACCCAAACCCACTCGGCTAGACCCAAACCCACTCGGCTAGACCCAAACCAACTCGGCTAGACCCAAACCCACTCGGCTAGACCCAAACCCACTCCGCTAGGCCCAAACCCACTCGGCTAGACCCAAACCCACTCAGCTAGACCCAAACCTACTCCGCTAGACCCAAATCTACTCCGCTAGACCCAAACCCACTCCGCTAGACCCAAACCCACTCCGCTAGACACAAACCCACTCGGCTAGACCCAAACCCACTCGGCTGGACCCAAACCCACTCGGATAGACCAAAACCCACTCGGCTAGACCCAAACCCACTCGGCTCGACCCAAAACCACTCGGCTAGACCCAAACCCACGTGGCTACATCCAAACCCACTCCGCTAGGCCCAAACCCACTCGGCTAGACCCAAACCCACTCGGCTAGACCCAAACCCACTCGGCTAGACCCAAACCCACTCGGCTAGACCCAAACCCACTCGGTTTGACCCAAACTCGCTCGGCTAGGCCCAAACCCTCTCCGCTAGACCCAAACCCACTCCGCTAGACCCAAACCCACTCCGCTAGAGCCAAACCCACTCCGCTAGTCCCAAACCCACTCAGCTAGACCCAAACCCACTCAGCTAGACCCAAACCCACTCGGCTAGACCCAAACCCACTCGGCTAGGCCCAAACCCACTCGGCTAGACCCAAACCCACTCCGCCAGACCCAAACCCACTCGGCTAGACCTAAACCCACTCGCCTAGACCCAAACCCACTCGGCTAGACCCAAACCCACTCCGCTAGACCCAAACCCACTCGGCGAGACCCAAACCCACTCCGCTAGACCCAAACCCACTCCGCTAGACCCAAACCCACTCCGCTAGACCCAAACCCACTCCGCTAGACACAAACCCACTCGGCTAGACCCAAACCCACTCGGCTGGACCCAAACCCACTCGGATAGACCAAAACCCACTCGGCTAGACCCAAACCCACTCGGCTGGACCCAAACCTACTCCGCTAGACCCAAATCCACTCCGCTAGACCCAAACCCACTCGGCTAGACCCAAACCCACTCGGCTAGACCCAAACCAACTCGGCTAGACCCAAACCCACTCGGCTAGACCCAAACCCACTCCGCTAGGCCCAAACCCACTCGGCTAGACCCAAACCCACTCAGCTAGACCCAAACCTACTCCGCTAGACCCAAATCTACTCCGCTAGACCCAAACCCACTCCGCTAGACCCAAACCCACTCCGCTAGACACAAACCCACTCGGCTAGACCCAAACCCACTCGGCTGGACCCAAACGCACTCGGATAGACCAAAACCCACTCGGCTAGACCTAAACCCACTCGGCTCGACCCAAAACCACTCGGCTAGACCCAAACCCACGTGGCTACATCCAAACCCACTCCGCTAGGCCCAAACCCACTCGGCTAGACCCAAACCCACTCGGCTAGACCCAAACCCACTCGGCTAGACCCAAACCCACTCGGCTAGACCCAAACCCACTCGGTTTGACCCAAACTCGCTCGGCTAGGCCCAAACCCACTCCGCTAGACCCAAACCCACTCCGCTAGACCCAAACCCACTCCGCTAGAGCCAAACCCACTCCGCTAGTCCCAAACCCACTCAGCTAGACCCAAACCCACTCAGCTAGACCCAAACCCACTCGGCTAGACCCAAACCCACTCGGCTAGACCCAAACCCACTCGGCTAGGCCCAAACCCACTCGGCTAGACCCAAACCCACTCCGCCAGACCCAAACCCACTCGGCTAGACCTAAACCCACTCGCCTAGACCCAAACCCACTCGGCTAGGCCCAAACCCACTCGGCTAGACCCAAACCCACTCCGCCAGACCCAAACCCACTCGGCTAGACCTAAACCCACTCGCCTAGACCCAAACCCACTCGGCTAGACCCAAACCCACTCCGCTAGACCCAAACCCACTCGGCGAGACCCAAACCCACTCCGCTAGACCCAAACCCACTCCGCTAGACCCAAACCCACTCCGCTAGACCCAAACCCACTCCACTAGACACAAACCCACTCGGCTAGACCCAAACCCACTCGGCTGGACCCAAACCCACTCGGATAGACCAAAACCCACTCGGCTAGACCCAAACCCACTCGGCTCGACCCAAAACCACTCGGCTAGACCCAAACCCACTCGGCTACATCCAAACCCACTCCGCTAGGCCCAAACCCACTCGGCTAGACCCAAACCCACTCGGCTAGACCCAAACCCACTCGGCTAGACCCAAACCCATTCGGCTAGACTCAAACCCACTCGGCTAAACCCAAACCCACTCGGCTAGACCCAAACCTACTCCGCTAGACCCAAATCCACTCCGCTAGACCCAAACCCACTCGGCTAGACCCAAACCCACTCGGCTAGACCCAAACCCACTCGGCTGGACCCAAACCCACTCGGCTGGACCCAAACCCACTCGGCTAGACCCAAACCCACTCGGCTAGACTCAAACCCACTCGGCTAGACCCAAACCCACTCGGCTAGACCCAAACCTACTCCGCTAGACCCAAATCCACTCCGCTAGACCCAAACCCACTCGGCTAGACCCTAACCCACTCGGCTAGACCCAAACCAACTCGGCTAGACCCAAACCCACTCGGCTAGACCCAAACCCACTCGGCTAGGCCCAAACCCAATCGGCTAGACCCAAACCCACTCAGCTAGACCCAAACCTACTCCGCTAGACCCAAATCCACTCCGCTAGACCCAAACCCACTCGGCTAGACCCAAACCCACTCGGCTAGACCCAAACCCACTCGGCTGGACCCAAACCCACTCGGGTGGACCCAAACCCACTCGGCTAGACCCAAACCCACTCGGCTAGACGCAAACCCACTCGGCTAGACCCAAACCCACTCGGCTAGACCCAAACCTACTCCGCTAGACCCAAATCCACTCCGCTAGACCCAAACCCACTCGGCTAGACCCAAACCCACTCGGCTAGACCCAAACCAACTCGGCTAGACCCAAACCCACTCGGCTAGACCCAAACCCACTCGGCTAGGCCCAAACCCACTCGGCTAGACCCAAACCCACTCGGCTAGACCCAAACCTACTCCGCTAGACCCAAATCTACTCCGCTAGACCCAAACCCACTCGGCTAGACCCAAATCCACTCGGCAAGACCCAAACCCACTCGGCTGGACCCAAACCCACTCGGCTGGACCCAAACCCACTCGGCTAGACCCAAACCCACTCGGCTAGACACAAACCCACTCGGCTAGACCCAAACCCACTCGGCTAGACCCAAACCTACTCCGCTAGACCCAAATCCACTCCGCTAGACCCAAACCCACTCGGCTAGACCCAAACCCACTCGGCTAGACCCAAACCAACTCGGCTAGACCCAAACCCACTCGGCTGGACCCAAACCCACTCGGCTAGACCCAAACCTACTCCGCTAGACCCAAATCCACTCCGCTAGACCCAAACCCACTTGGCTAGACCCTAACCCACTCGGCTAGACCCAAACCAACTCGGCTAGACCCAAACCCACTCGGCTAGACCCAAATCCACTCGGCTAGGCCCAAACCCACTCGGCTAGACCCAAACCCACTCAGCTAGACCCAAACCTACTCCGCTAGACCCAAATCCACTCCGCTAGGCCCAAACCGACTCGGCTAGACCCAAACCCACTCGGCTAGACCCAAACCCACTCGGCTGGACCCAAACCCACTCGGCTGGACCCAAACCCACTCGGCTAGACCCAAACCCACTCGGCTAGACTCAAACCCACTCGGCTAGACCCAAACCCACTCGGCTGGACCCAAACCCACTCGGCTAGACCCAAACCTACTCCGCTAGACCCAAATCCACTCCGCTAGACCCAAACCCACTTGGCTAGACCCTAACCCACTCGGCTAGACCCAAACCAACTCGGCTAGACCCAAACCCACTCGGCTAGACCCAAACCCACTCGGCTAGGCCCAAACCCACTCGGCTAGACCCAAACCCACTCAGCTAGACCCAAACCTACTCCGCTAGACCCAAATCCACTCCGCTAGACCCAAACCCACTCGGCTAGACCCAAACCCACTCGGCTAGACCCAAACCCACTCGGCTGGACCCAAACCCACTCGGCTGGACCCAAACCCACTCGGCTAGACCCAAACCCACTCGGCTAGACTCAAACCCACTCGGCTAGACCCAAACCCACTCGGCTAGACCCAAACCTACTCTGCTAGACCCAAATCCACTCCGCTAGACCCAAACCCACTCGGCTAGACCCAAACCCACTCGGCTAGACCCAAACCAACTCGGCTAGACCCAAACCCACTCGGCTAGACCCAAACCCACTCGGCTAGGCCCAAACCCACTCGGCTAGACCCAAACCCACTCAGCTAGACCCAAACCTACTCCGCTAGACCCAAATCTACTCCGCTAGACCCAAACCCACTCGGCTAGACCCAAATCCACTCGGCTAGACCCAAACCCACTCGGCTGGACCCAAACCCACTCGGCTGGACCCAAACCCACTCGGCTAGACCCAAACCCACTCGGCTAGACACAAACCCACTCGGTTAGACCCAAACCCACTCGGCTAGACCCAAACCTACTCCGCTAGACCCAAATCCACTCCGCTAGACCCAAACCCACTCGGCTAGACCCAAACCCACTCGGCTAGACCCAAACCAACTCGGCTAGACCCAAACCCACTCGGCTAGACCCAAACCCACTCGGCTAGGCCCAAACCCACTCGGATAGACCCAAACCCCCTCGGCTAGACCCAAACCCACACGGCTACACCCAAACCCACTCGGCTAGACCCAAACACATTCGGCTAGACCCAAACCCACTCGGCTACTCCCAACCCCACTCCGCTAGACCCAAACCCACTCGGCTAGACCAAAACCCACTCCGCTAGACCCAAACCCACTCGGCTAGACGCAAACCCACTCGGCTAGACGCAAACCTACTCCGCTAGACCCAAATCCACTCCACTAGACCCAAACCCACTCGGCTAGACCCAAACCCACTCGGCAAGACCCAAACCCACTCCGCTAGACCCAAACCCACTCGGCTAGACCCAAACCCACTCGGCTAGACCCAAACCCACTCGGGTAGACCCAAACCCACTCGGCTAGACCCAAACCCACTCCGCGAGACCCAACCCACTCGGCTAGACCCAAACCCATTCGGCTAGACCCACACCCACTCGGCTAGACCCAAACCCACTCGGCTAGACCCAAACCCACTCGGGTGGACCCAAACCCACTCGGCTCGGCCCAAACCCACTCGGCTAGACCCAAACCCACTCGGCTAGACCCAAACCCACTCGGCTAGAACCAAACACACTCGGCTAGACCCAAACCCACTCGGCTAGACCCAAACCCACTCGGCTAGACCCAAACCCACTCGGCTAGACCCAAACCCACTCGGCTGGACCCAAACCCACTCGGCTGGACCCAAACCCACTCGGCTAGACCCAAACCCATTCGGCTAGACCCAAACCCACTCCGCTAGACCCAAATCCACTCCGCTAGACCCAAACCCACTCGGCTAGACCCAAACCCACTCGGCTAGACCCAAACCCACTCGGCTGGACCCAAACCCACTCGGCTGGACCCAAACCCACTCGGCTAGACCCAAACCCACTCAGCTAGACTCAAACCCACACGGCTAGACCCAAACCCACTCGGCTAGACCCAAACCCATTCGGCTAGACTCAAACCCACTCGGCTAGACCCAAACCCACTCGGCTAGACCCAAACCTACTCCGCTAGACCCAAATCCACTCCGCTCGACCCAAACCCACTCGGCTAGACCCAAACCCACTCGGCTAGACCCAAACCCACTCGGCTGGACCCAAACCCACTCGGCTGGTCCCAAACCCACTCGGCTAGACCCAATCCCACTCGGCTAGACTCAAACCCACTCGGCTAGACCCAAACCCACTCGGCTAGACGCAAACCTACTCAGCTAGACCCAAATCCACTCCGCTAGACCCAAACCCACTCGGCTAGACCCAAACCCACTCGGCCAAACCCAAACCAACTCGGCTGGACCCAAACCCACTCGGCTAGACCCAAACCCACTCGGCTAGGCCCAAACCCACTCGGCTAGACACAAACCCACTCAGCTCGACCCAAACCTACTCCGCTAGACCCAAATCCACTCCGCTAGACCCAAACCCACTCGGCTAGACCCAAACCCACTCGGCTAGACCCAAACCCACTCGGCTGGACCTAAACCCACTCGGCTGGACCCAAACCCACTCGGCTAGACCCAAACCCACTCGGCTAGACTCAAACCCACTCGGCTAGACCCAAACCCACTCGGCTAGACCCAAACCCACTCGGCTAGACCCAAACCCACTCGGCTAGGCCCAAACCCACTCGGCTAGACCCAAACCCACTCGGCTAGACCCAAACCTACTCCGCTAGACCCAAATCCACTCCGCTAGACCCAAACCCACTCGGCTAGACCCAAACCCACTCGGCTAGACCCAAACCCACTCCACTAGACCCAAACCCACTCGGCTAGACCCAAACCCACTCGGCTAGACCCAAACCCACTCGGCTAGACACAAACCCACTCGGCTACACCCAAACCCACTCGGCTAGACCCAAACCCACTCGGCTAGATCCAAACCCACTCGGCTAGACCCAAACCCATTCGGCTAGGCCGATACCCACTCGGCTAGACCCAAACCCACTCTGCTAGACCAAAACCCACTCGGCTAGACCCAAACCAACTCGGCTAGACCCAAACCCCCTCGGCTAGACCCAAACCCACTCTGCTGGACCCAAACCCACTCGGCTAGAGCCAAACCCACTCGGCTACACCCAAACCCACTCGGCTAGACCCAAACCCACTCGGCTCGACCCAAACCCACTCGGCTAGACCCAAACCCACTCGGCTACACCCAAACGCACTCGGCTAGACCCAAACCCACTCGGCTAGACCCAAACCCACTCGGCTAGACCCAAACCCACTCGGCTACACCCAAACGCACTCGGCTAGACCCAAACCACTCGGTTGGACCCAAACCCACTCCGCCAGACCCAAACCCACTCCGCTAGACCCAAACCCACTCCGCTAGACCCAAACCCACTCCGCTAGACCCAAACCCACTCGGCTAGTCCCAAACCAACTCCGCTAGACCCAAACCCACTCCGCTAGACCCAAACCCACTCCACTAGAGCCAAACCCACTCGGCTAGTCCCAAACCCACTCGGCTGGACCCAAACCCACTCGGCTAGACCCAAACCCACTCGGCTGGACCCAAACCCACTCGGATAGACCAAAACCCACTCGGCTAGACCCAAACCCACTCGGCTAGACCCAAACCTACTCCGCTAGACCCAAATCCACTCCGCTAGGCCCAAACCCACTCGGCTAGACCCAAACCCACTCGGCTAGACCCAAACCAACTCGGCTAGACCCAAACCCACTCGGCTAGACCCAAACCCACTCCGCTAGGCCCAAACCCACTCGGCTAGACCCAAACCCACTCAGCTAGACCCAAACCTACTCCGCTAGACCCAAATCTACTCCGCTAGACCCAAACCCACTCCGCTAGACCCAAACCCACTCCGCTAGACACAAACCCACTCGGCTAGACCCAAACCCACTCGGCTGGACCCAAACCCACTCGGATAGACCAAAACCCACTCGGCTAGACCCAAACCCACTCGGCTCGACCCAAACCCACTCGGCTAGACCCAAACCCACTCGGCTAGATCCAAACCCACTCGGCTAGACCCAAACCCATTCGGCTAGGCCGATACCCACTCGGCTAGACCCAAACCCACTCTGCTAGACCAAAACCCACTCGGCTAGACCCAAACCAACTCGGCTAGACCCAAACCCCCTCGGCTAGACCCAAACCCACTCCGCTGGACCCAAACCCACTCGGCTAGAGCCAAACCCACTCGGCTACACCCAAACCCACTCGGCTAGACCCAAACCCACTCGGCTCGACCCAAACCCACTCGGCTAGACACAAACCCACTCGGCTACACCCAAACGCACTCGGCTAGACCCAAACCCACTCGGCTAGACCCAAACCCACTCGGCTAGACCCAAACCCACTCGGCTACACCCAAACGCACTCGGCTAGACCCAAACCACTCGGTTGGACCCAAACCCACTCCGCCAGACCCAAACCCACTCCGCTAGACCCAAACCCACTCCGCTAGACCCAAACCCACTCCGCTAGACCCAAACCCACTCGGCTAGACCCAAACCCACTCGGCTAGACCCAAACCCACTCGGCTAGACCCAAACCCACTCCGCTAGACCCAAACCCACTCGGCGAGACCCAAACCCACTCCGCTAGACCCAAACCCACTCCGCTAGACCCAAACCCACTCCGCTAGACCCAAACCCACTCCGCTAGACACAAACCCACTCGGCTAGACCCAAACCCACTCGGCTGGACCCAAACCCACTCGGATAGACCAAAACCCACTCGGCTAGACCCAAACCCACTCGGCTAGACCCAAACCTACTCCGCTAGACCCAAATCCACTCCGCTAGGCCCAAACCCACTCGGCTAGACCCAAACCCACTCGGCTAGACCCAAACCAACTCGGCTAGACACAAACCCACTCGGCTAGACCCAAACCCACTCCGCTAGGCCCAAACCCACTCGGCTAGACCCAAACCCACTCAGCTAGACCCAAACCTACTCCGCTAGACCCAAATCTACTCCGCTAGACCCAAACCCACTCCGCTAGACCCAAACCCACTCCGCTAGACACAAACCCACTCGGCTAGACCCAAACCCACTCGGCTGGACCCAAACCCACTCGGATAGACCAAAACCCACTCGGCTAGACCCAAACCCACTCGGCTCGACCCAAAACCACTCGGCTAGACCCAAACCCACGTGGCTACATCCAAACCCACTCCGCTAGGCCCAAACCCACTCGGCTAGACCCAAACCCACTCGGCTAGACCCAAACCCACTCGGCTAGACCCAAACCCATTCGGCTAGACTCAAACCCACTCGGCTAGACCCAAACCCACTCGGCTAGACCCAAACCTACTCCGCTAGACCCAAATCCACTCCGCTAGACCCAAACCCACTCGGCTAGACCCAAACCCACTCGGCTAGACCCAAACCCACTCGGCTGGACCCAAACCCACTCGGCTGGACCCAAACCCACTCGGCTAGACCCAAACCCACTCGGCTAGACTCAAACCCACTCGGCTAGATCCAAACCCACTCGGCTAGACCCAAACCTACTCCGCTAGACCCAAATCCACTCCGCTAGACCCAAACCCACTCGGCTAGACCCTAACCCACTCGGCTAGACCCAAACCAACTCGGCTAGACCCAAACCCACTCGGCTAGACCCAAACCCACTCGGCTAGGCCCAAACCCAATCGGCTAGACCCAAACCCACTCAGCTAGACCCAAACCTACTCCGCTAGACCCAAATCCACTCCGCTAGACCCAAACCCGCTCGGCTAGACCCAAACCCACTCGGCTAGACCCAAACCCACTCGGCTGGACCCAAACCCACTCGGCTGGACCCAAACCCACTCGGCTAGACCCAAACCCACTCGGCTAGACGCAAACCCACTCGGCTAGACCCAAACCCACTCGGCTAGACCCAAACCTACTCCGCTAGACCCAAATCCACTCCGCTAGACCCAAACCCACTCGGCTAGACCCAAACCCACTCGGCTAGACCCAAACCAACTCGGCTAGACCCAAACCCACTCGGCTAGACCCAAACCCACTCGGCTAGGCCCAAACCCACTCGGCTAGACCCAAACCCACTCAGCTAGACCCAAACCTACTCCGCTAGACCCAAATCTACTCCGCTAGACCCAAACCCACTCGGCTAGACCCAAATCCACTCGGCTAGACCCAAACCCACTCGGCTGGACCCAAACCCACTCGGCTGGACCCAAACCCACTCGGCTAGACCCAAACCCACTCGGCTAGACACAAACCCACTCGGCTAGACCCAAACCCACTCGGCTAGACCCAAACCTACTCCGCTAGCCCCAAATCCACTCCGCTAGACCCAAACCCACTCGGCTAGACCCAAACCCACTCGGCTAGACCCAAACCAACTCGGCTAGACCCAAACCCACTCGGCTGGACCCAAACCCACTCGGCTAGACCCAAACCTACTCCGCTAGACCCAAATCCACTCCGCTAGACCCAAACCCACTTGGCTAGACCCTAACCCACTCGGCTAGACCCAAACCAACTCGGCTAGACCCAAACCCACTCGGCTAGACCCAAATCCACTCGGCTAGGCCCAAACCCACTCGGCTAGACCCAAACCCACTCAGCTAGACCCAAACCTACTCCGCTAGACCCAAATCCACTCCGCTAGACCCAAACCCACTCGGCTAGACCCAAACCCACTCGGCTAGACCCAAACCCACTCGGCTGGACCCAAACCCACTCGGCTGGACCCAAACCCACTCGGCTAGACCCAAACCCACTCGGCTAGACTCAAACCCACTCGGCTAGACCCAAACCCACTCGGCTGGACCCAAACCCACTCGGCTAGACCCAAACCTACTCCGCTAGACCCAAATCCACTCCGCTAGACCCAAACCCACTTGGCTAGACCCTAACCCACTCGGCTAGACCCAAACCAACTCGGCTAGACCCAAACCCACTCGGCTAGACCCAAACCCACTCGGCTAGGCCCAAACCCACTCGGCTAGACCCAAACCCACTCAGCTAGACCCAAACCTACTCCGCTAGACCCAAATCCACTCCGCTAGACCCAAACCCACTCGGCTAGACCCAAACCCACTCGGCTAGACCCAAACCCACTCGGCTGGACCCAAACCCACTCGGCTGGACCCAAACCCACTCGGCTAGACCCAAACCCACTCGGCTAGACTCAAACCCACTCGGCTAGACCCAAACCCACTCGGCTAGACCCAAACCTACTCCGCTAGACCCAAATCCACTCCGCTAGACCCAAACCCACTCGGCTAGACCCAAACCCACTCGGCTAGACCCAAACCAACTCGGCTAGACCCAAACCCACTCGGCTAGACCCAAACCCACTCGGCTAGGCCCAAACCCACTCGGCTAGACCCAAACCCACTCAGCTAGACCCAAACCTACTCCGCTAGACCCAAATCTACTCCGCTAGACCCAAACCCACTCGGCTAGACCCAAATCCACTCGGCTAGACCCAAACCCACTCGGCTGGACCCAAACCCACTCGGCTGGACCCAAACCCACTCGGCTAGACCCAAACCCACTCGGCTAGACACAAACCCACTCGGTTAGACCCAAACCCACTCGGCTAGACCCAAACCTACTCCGCTAGACCCAAATCCACTCCGCTAGACCCAAACCCACTCGGCTAGACCCAAACCCACTCGGCTAGACCCAAACGAACTCGGCTAGACCCAAACCCACTCGGCTAGACCCAAACCCACTCGGCTAGGCCCAAACCCACTCGGATAGACCCAAACCCCCTCGGCTAGACCCAAACCCACACGGCTACACCCAAACCCACTCGGCTAGACCCAAACACATTCGGCTAGACCCAAACCCACTCGGCTACTCCCAACCCCACTCCGCTAGACCCAAACCCACTCGGCTAGACCAAAACCCACTCCGCTAGACCCAAACCCACTCGGCTAGACCCAAACCCACTCGGCTAGACGCAAACCTACTCCGCTAGACCCAAACCCACTCGGCTGGACCCAAACCCACTCGGCTGGACCCAAACCCACTCGGCTAGACCCAAACCCACTCAGCTAGACTCAAACCCACACGGCTAGACCCAAACCCACTCGGCTAGACCCAAACCCATTCGGCTAGACTCAAACCCACTCGGCTAGACCCAAACCCACTCGGCTAGACCCAAACCTACTCCGCTAGACCCAAATCCACTCCGCTCGACCCAAACCCACTCGGCTAGACCCAAACCCACTCGGCTAGACCCAAACCCACTCGGCTGGACCCAAACCCACTCGGCTGGTCCCAAACCCACTCGGCTAGACCCAATCCCACTCGGCTAGACTCAAACCCACTCGGCTAGACCCAAACCCACTCGGCTAGACGCAAACCTACTCAGCTAGACCCAAATCCACTCCGCTAGACCCAAACCCACTCGGCTAGACCCAAACCCACTCGGCCAAACCCAAACCAACTCGGCTGGACCCAAACCCACTCGGCTAGACCCAAACCCACTCGGCTAGGCCCAAACCCACTCGGCTAGACACAAACCCACTCAGCTCGACCCAAACCTACTCCGCTAGACCCAAATCCACTCCGCTAGACCCAAACCCACTCGGCTAGACCCAAACCCACTCGGCTAGACCCAAACCCACTCGGCTGGACCTAAACCCACTCGGCTGGACCCAAACCCACTCGGCTAGACCCAAACCCACTCGGCTAGACTCAAACCCACTCGGCTAGACCCAAACACACTCGGCTAGACCCAAACCCACTCGGCTAGACCCAAACCCACTCGGCTAGGCCCAAACCCACTCGGCTAGACCCAAACCCACTCGGCTAGAACCAAACCTACTCCGCTAGACCCAAATCCACTCCGCTAGACCCAAACCCACTCGGCTAGACCCAAACCCACTCGGCTAGACCCAAACCCACTCCACTAGACCCAAACCCACTCGGCTAGACCCAAACCCACTCGGCTAGACCCAAACCCACTCGGCTAGACACAAACCCACTCGGCTACACCCAAACCCACTCGGCTAGACCCAAACCCACTCGGCTAGATCCAAACCCACTCGGCTAGACCCAAACCCATTCGGCTAGGCCGATACCCACTCGGCTAGACCCAAACCCACTCTGCTAGACCAAAACCCACTCGGCTAGACCCAAACCAACTCGGCTAGACCCAAACCCCCTCGGCTAGACCCAAACCCACTCCGCTGGACCCAAACCCACTCGGCTAGTGCCAAACCCACTCGGCTACACCCAAACCCACTCGGCTAGACCCAAACCCACTCGGCTCGACCCAAACCCACTCGGCTAGACCCAAACCCACTCGGCTACACCCAAACGCACTCGGCTAGACCCAAACCCACTCGGCTAGACCCAAACCCACTCGGCTAGACCCAAACCCACTCGGCTACACCCAAACGCACTCGGCTAGACCCAAACCACTCGGTTGGACCCAAACCCACTCCGCCAGACCCAAACCCACTCCGCTAGACCCAAACCCACTCCGCTAGACCCAAACCCACTCGGCTAGACCCAAACGCACTCGGCTAGACCCAAACCCACTCGGCTAGACCCAAACCCACTCGGCTAGACCCAAACCCACTCGGCTACACCCAAACGCACTCGGCTAGACCCAAACCCACTCGGCTAGACCCAAACCCACTCCGCCAGACCCAAACCCACTCCGCTAGACCCAAACCCACTCGGTTAGACCCAAACCCACTCGGTTAGACCCAAACCCACACGGCTACACCCAAACCCACTCGGCTAGACCCAAACACACTCGGCTAGACCCAAACCCACTCGGCTACTCCCAACCCCACTCCGCTAGACCCAAACCCACTCGGCTAGACCAAAACCCACTCCGCTAGACCCAAACCCACTCGGCTAGACCCAAACCCACCCGGCTAGACGCAAACCTACTCCGCTAGACCCAAATCCACTCCGCTAGACCCAAACCCACTCGGCTAGACCCAAACCCACTCGGCAAGACCCAAACCCACTCCGCTAGACCCAAACCCACTCGGCTAGACCCAAACCCACTCGGCTAGACCCAAACCCACTCGGGTAGACCCAAACCCACTCGGCTAGACCCAAACCCACTCCGCTAGACCCAACCCACTCGGCTAGACCCAAACCCATTCGGCCAGACCCACACCCACTCGGCTAGACCCAAACCCACTCGGCTAGACCCAAACCCACTCGGGTGGACCCAAACCCACTCGGCTCGGCCCAAACCCACTCGGCTAGACCCAAACCCACTCGGCTAGACCCAAACCCACTCGGCCAGACCCAAACACACTCGGCTAGACCCAAACCCACTCGGCTAGACCCAAACCCACTCGGCTAGACCCAAACCCACTCGGCTGGACCCAAACCCACTCGGCTGGACCCAAACCCACTCGGCTAGACCCAAACCCATTCGGCTAGACTCAAACCCACTCGGCTAGACCCAAACCCACTCGGCTAGACCCAAACCCACTCCGCTAGACCCAAATCCACTCCGCTAGACCCAAACCCACTCGGCTAGACCCAAACCCACTCGGCTAGACCCAAACCCACTCGGCTGGACCCAAACCCACTCGGCTGGACCCAAACCCACTCGGCTAGACCCAAACCCACTCGGCTAGACTCAAACCCACACGGCTAGACCCAAACCCACTCGGCTAGACCCAAACCCATTCGGCTAGACTCAAACCCACTCGGCTAGACCCAAACCCACTCGGCTAGACCCAAACCTACTCCGCTAGACCCAAATCCACTCCGCTAGACCCAAACCCACTCGGCTAGACCCAAACCCACTCGGCTAGACCCAAACCCACTCGGCTGGACCCAAACCCACTCGGCTGGTCCCAAACCCACTCGGCTAGACCCAAACCCACTCGGCTAGACTCAAACCCACTCGGCTAGACCCAAACCCACTCGGCTAGACGCAAACCTACTCCGCTAGACCCAAATCCACTCCGCTAGACCCAAACCCACTCGGCTAGACTCAAACCCACTCGGCTAGACCCAAACCCACTCGGCTAGACGCAAACCTACTCCGCTAGACCCAAATCCACTCCGCTAGACCCAAACCCACTCGGCTAGACCCAAACCCACTCGGCTAGACCCAAACCCACTCCGCTAGACCCAAATCCACTCCGCTAGACCCAAACCCACTCGGCTAGACCCAAACCCACTCGGCTAGACCCAAACCCACTCGGCTGGACCCAAACCCACTCGGCTGGACCCAAACCCACTCGGCTAGACCCAAACCCACTCGGCTAGACTCAAACCCACTCGGCTAGACCCAAACCCACTCGGCTAGACCCAAACCCACTCGGCTAGACCCAAACCCACTCGGCTAGGCCCAAACCCACTCGGCTAGACCCAAACCCACTCGGCTAGACCCAAACCTACTCCGCTAGACCCAAATCCACTCCGCTAGACCCAAACCCACTCGGCTAGACCCAAACCCACTCGGCTAGACCCAAACCCACTCGGCTAGACACAAACCCACTCGGCTACACCCAAACCCACTCGGCTAGACCCAAACCCACTCGGCTAGATCCAAACCCACTCGGCTAGACCCAAACCCATTCGGCTAGGCCGATACCCACTCGGCTAGACCCAAACCCACTCTGCTAGACCAAAACCCACTCGGCTAGACCCAAACCAACTCGGCTAGACCCAAACCCCCTCGGCTAGACTCAAACCCACTCCGCTGGACCCAAACCCACTCGGCTAGAGCCAAACCCACTCGGCTACACCCAAACGCACTCGGCTAGACCCAAACCCACTCGGCTAGACCCAAACCCACTCGGCTAGACCCAAACCCACTCGGCTACACCCAAACGCACTCGGCTCGACCCAAACCACTCGGCTAGACCCAAACCCACTCGGCTAGACCCAAACCCACTCGTCTACACCCAAACGCACTCGGCTAGACCCAAACCCACTCGGCTAGACCCAAACCCACTCCGCCAGACCCAAACCCACTCCGCTAGACCCAAACCCACTCCGCTAGACCCAAACCCACTCGGTTAGACCCAAACCCACTCGGTTAGACCCAAACCCACTCGGCTAGACCCAAACCCACTCGGCTAGACCCAAATCCACTTGGCTAGACCCAAACCCACTCGGCTAGACCCAAACCCACTCGGCTAGACCCAAACCCACTCGGCCAGACGCAAACCCACTCGGGTAGATCTTAACCCCCTCGGCTAGACACAAACCCACTCGGCTAGACCCAAAACCACTCCGCTAGACCCAAACCCACTGGACTAGACCCAAACCCACTCGGCTAGACCCAAACACACTCGGCTAGACCCAAATACACTCGGCTAGACCCGAACCCACTTGGCTAGACCCAAACCCAATCGGCGAGACCCAAACCCACTCGGCTAGACGCAAACCCACTCCGCTAGACCCAAACCCACTCGGCTAGACCCAAACCCACTAGGCTAGACCCAAACCCACTCGGCGTGACCCAAACCCACTCGGCTAGACCCAAAACCACTCCGCTAGACCCAAACCCAGTCGGCTAGACCCAAACCCACTCGGCTAGACCCAAACCTACTCGGCTAGACCCAAACCCATTCGGCTAGGCCGAAACCCACTCGGCTAGACCCAAACCCACTCTGCTAGACCAAAACCCACTCGGCTAGACCCAAACCCACTTGGCTAGACCCAAACCCACTCGGCTAGACCCAAACCCACTCGGCTAGACTCAAACCCACTCGGCTAGACCCAAACCCACTCGGCTAGACCCAAACCTACTCCGCTAGACCCAAATCCACTCCGCTAGACCCAAACCCACTCGGCTAGACCCAAACCCACTCGGCTAGACCCAAACCAACTCGGCTAGACCCAAACCCACTCGGCTAGGCCCAAACCCACTCGGCTAGGCCCAAACCCACTCGGCTAGACCCAAACCCACTCGGCTAGACCCAAACCTACTCCGCTAGACCCAAATCCACTCCGCTAGACCCAAACCCACTCGGCTAGACCCAAACCCACTCGGCTAGACCCAAACCCACTCCGCTAGACCCAAACCCACTCGGCTAGACCCAAACCCACTCGGCTAGACCCAAACCCACTCGGCTAGACCCAAACCCACTCGGCTGGACCCAAACCCACTCGGCTGGACCCAAACCCACTCGGCTGGACCCAAACCCACTCGGCTGGACCCAAACCCATTCGGCTGGACCCAAACCCACTCGGCTAGACTCAAACCCACTCGGCTAGACCCAAACCCACTCGGCTAGACCCAAACCTACTCCGCTAGACCCAAATCCACTCCGCTAGACCCAAACCCACTCGGCTAGACCCAAACCCACTCGGCTGGGCCCAAACCCACTCGGCTGGGCCCAAACCCACTCGGCTGGACCCAAACCCACTCGGCTCGACCCAAACCCACTCGGCTAGACTCAAACCCACTCGGCTAGACCCAAACCCACTCCGCTAGACCCAAACCTACTCCGCTAGACCCAAATCCACTCCGCTAGACCCAAACCCACTCGGCTAGACCCAAACCCACTCGGCTAGACCCAAACCAACTCGGCTAGACCCAAACCCACTCGGCTAGACCCAAACCCACTCGGCTAGGCCCAAACCCACTCGGCTAGACCCAAACCCACTCGGCTAGACCCAAACCTACTCGGCTAGACCCAAATCCACTCCGCTAGACCCAAACCCACTCGGCTAGACCCAAACCCACTCGGCTAGACCCAAACCCACTCGGCTGGACCCAAACCCACTCGGCTGGACCCAAACCCACTCGGCTAGACCCAAACCCACTCGGCTAGACCCAAACCCACTCGGCTGGACCCAAACCCACTCGGCTGGACCCAAACCCACTCGGCTGGACCCAAACCCACTCGGCTGGACCCAAACCCATTCGGCTGGACCCAAACCCACTCGGCTAGACTCAAACCCACTCGGCTAGAACCAAACCCACTCGGCTAGACCCAAACCTACTCCGCTAGACCCAAATCCACTCCGCTAGACCCAAACCCACTCGGCTAGACCCAAACCCACTCGGCTGGGCCCAAACCCACGCGGCTGGGCCCAAACCCACTCGGCTGGACCCAAACCCACTCGGCTCGACCCAAACCCACTCGGCTAGACTCAAACCCACTCGGCTAGACCCAAACCCACTCCGCTAGACCCAAACCTACTCCGCTAGACCCAAATCCACTCCGCTAGACCCAAACCCACTCGGCTAGACCCAAACCCACTCGGCTAGACCCAAACCAACTCGGCTAGACCCAAACCCACTCGGCTAGACCCAAACCCACTCGGCTAGGCCCAAACCCACTCGGCTAGACCCAAACCCACTCGGCTAGACCCAAACCTACTCGGCTAGACCCAAATCCACTCCGCTAGACCCAAACCCACTCGGCTAGACCCAAACCCACTCGGCTAGACCCAAACCCACTCGGCTGGACCCAAACCCACTCGGCTGGACCCAAACCCACTCGGCTGGACCCAAACCCACTCGGCTAGACTCAAACCCACTCGGCTAGACCCAAACCCACTCGGCTAGACCCAAACCCACTCCGCTAGACCCAAATCCATTCCGCTAGACCCAAACCCACTCGGCTAGACCCAAACCCACTCGGCTACACCCAAACCAACTCGGCTAGACCCAAACCCACTCGGCTAGACCCAAACCCACTCGGCTAGGCCCAAACCCACTCGGCTAGGCCCAAACCCACTCGGCTAGACCCAAACACACTCGGCTAGGCCCAAACCCACTCGGCTAGGCCCAAACCCACTCGGCTAGACCCAAACCCACTCCGCTAGACCCAAATCCACTCCGCTAGACCCAAACCCACGCGGCTAGACCCAAACCCACTCGGCTGGACCCAAACCCACTCGGCTGGACCCAAACCCACTCGGCTGGACCCAAACCCACTCGGCTGGACCCAAACCCACTCGGCTAGACTCAAACCCACTCGACTAGACCCAAACCCACTCGGCTAGACCCAAACCCACTCGGCTAGACTCAAACCCACTCGGCTAGACCCAAACCCACTCGGCTAGACCCAAACCCACTCGGCTAGACCCAAATCCACTCCGCTAGACCCAAACCCACTCGGCTAGACCCAAACCCACTCGGCTAGACCCAAACCAACTCGGCTAGACCCAAACCCACTCGGCTAGACCCAAACCCACTCGGCTAGGCCCAAACCCACTCGGCTAGACCCAAACCCACTCGGCTAGACCCAAACCTACTCCGCTAGACCCAAACCTACTCCGCTAGACCCAAATCCACTCGGCTAAACCCAAACCCACTCGGCTAGACCCAAACCAACTCGGCTAGACCCCAACCCACTCGGCTAGACCCAAACCCACTCGGCTAGGCCCAAACCCACTCGGCTAGACCCAAACCCACTCAGCTAGACCCAAACCTACTCCGCTAGACCCAAATCCACTCCGCTATACCCAAATCCACTCCGCTAGACCCAAACCCGCTCGGCTAGACCCAAACCCACTCGGCTAGACCCAAACCAACTCGGCTAGACCCAAACCCACTCGGCTAGACCCAAACCCACTCGGCTAGGCCCAAACCCACTCGGATAGACCCAAACCCCCTCGGCTAGACCCAAACCCACACGGCTACACCCAAACCCACTCGGCTAGACCCAAACCCACTCGGCTAGACCCAAACCCACTCGGCTAGACCCAAACCTACTCCGCTAGACCCAAACCCACTCCGCTAGACCCAAACCCACTCGGCTAGACCCAAACCCACTCGGCTAGACCCAAACCCACTCGGCTAGACACAAACCCACTCGGCTAGACCCAAACCCACTCGGCTAGACCCAAACCCACTCGGCTGGACCCAAACCCACTCGGCTGGACCCAAACCCATACGGCTGGACCCAAACCCACTCGGCTAGACTCAAACCCACTCGGCTAGACCCAAACCCACTCGGCTAGACCCAAACCTACTCCGCTAGACCCAAATCCACTCCGCTAGACCCAAACCCACTCGGCTAGACCCAAACCCACTCGGCTAGACCCAAACCCACTCGGCTGGGCCCAAACCCACTCGGCTGGGCCCAAACCCACTCGGCTAGACCCAAACCCACTCGGCTAGACCCAAACCCACTCGGCTAGGCCCAAACCCACTCGGCTAGGCCCAAACCCACTCGGCTTGACCCAAACCCACTCGGCTAGGCCCAAACCCACTCGGCTAGGCCCAAACCCACTCGGCTAGACCCAAACCCACTCCGCTAGACCCAAATCCACTCCGCTAGACCCAAACCCACGCGGCTAGACCCAAACCCACTCGGCTGGACCCAAACCCACTCGACTAGACCCAAACCCACTCGGCTAGACCCAAACCCACTCGGCTAGACTCAAACCCACTCGGCTAGACCCAAACCCACTCGGCTAGACCCAAACCCACTCGGCTAGACCCAAATCCACTCCGCTAGACCCAAACCCACTCGGCTAGACCCAAACCCACTCGGCTAGACCCAAACCAACTCGGCTAGACCCAAACCCACTCGGCTAGACCCAAACCCACTCGGCTAGGCCCAAACCCACTCGGCTAGACCCAAACCCACTCGGCTAGACCCAAACCTACTCCGCTAGACCCAAACCTACTCCGCTAGACCCAAATCCACTCGGCTAAACCCAAACCCACTCGGCTAGACCCAAACCAACTCGGCTAGACCCCAACCCACTCGGCTAGACCCAAACCCACTCGGCTAGGCCCAAACCCACTCGGCTAGACCCAAACCCACTCAGCTAGACCCAAACCTACTCCGCTAGACCCAAATCCACTCCGCTATACCCAAACCCACTCGGCTAGACCCAAACCCATTCGGCTAGACCCAAACCCACTCGGCTGGACCCAAACCCACTCGGCTGGTCCCAAACCCACTCGGCTAGACCCAAACCCACTCGGCTAGACTCAAACCCACTCGGCTAGACCCAAACCCACTCGGCTAGACCCAAACCTACTCCGCTAGACCCAAATCCACTCCGCTAGACCCAAACCCACTCGGCTAGACCCAAACCCACTCGGCTAGACCCAAACCAACTCGGCTAGACCCAAACCCACTCGGCTAGACCCAAACCCACTCGGCTAGGCCCAAACCCACTCGGATAGACCCAAACCCCCTCGGCTAGACCCAAACCCACACGGCTACACCCAAACCCACTCGGCTAGACCCAAACCCACTCGGCTAGACCCAAACCCACTCGGCTAGACCCAAACCAACTCGGCTAGACCCAAACCCACTCGGCTAGACCCAAACCCACTCGGCTAGGCCCAAACCCACTCGGATAGACCCAAACCCCCTCGGCTAGACCCAAACCCACACGGCTACACCCAAACCCACTCGGCTAGACCCAAACACACTCGGCTAGACCCAAACCCACTCGGCTACTCCCAACCCCACTCCGCTAGACCCAAACCCACTCGGCTAGACCAAAACCTACTCCGCTAGACCCAAACCCACTCGGCTCGACCCAAACCCACTCGGCTAGACCCAAACCTACTCCGCTAGACCCAAATCCACTCCGCTGGACCCAAACCCACTCGGCTAGACCCAAACCCACTCGGCTAGACCCAAACCAACTCGGCTAGACCCAAACCCACTCGGCTAGACCCAAACCCACTCGGCTAGGCCCAAACCCACTCGGCTAGACCCAAACCCACTCCGCTAGACCCAAACCCACTCCGCTAGACCCAAATCCACTCGGCTAGACCCAAACCCACTCGGCTAGACCCAAACCCACTCGGCTAGACCCAAACCCACTCGGCTGAACCCAAACCCACTCGGCTGGACCCAAACCCACTCGGCTAGACCCAAACCCACTCGGCTAGACCCAAACCCACTCGGCTAGACCCAAACCCACTCGGCTAGACCCAAACCCACTCGGCTAGACCCAAACCCACTCGGCTAGACCCAAACCCACTCGGCTAGACCCAAACCCACTCGTCTGGACCCAAACCCACTCGGCTGGACCCAAACCCACTCGGCTGGACCCAAAACCACTCGGCTAGACTCAAACCCACTCGGCTAGACCCAAACCCACTCGGCTAAACCCAAACCTACTCCGCTAGACCCAAACCCACTCCGCTAGACCCAAACCCACTCGGCTAGACCCAAACCCACTCGGCTAGACCCAAACCCACTCGGCTAAACCCAAACCCACTCGGCTAGACCCAAACCAACTCGGCTAGACCCCAACCCACTCGGCTAGACCCAAACCCACTCGGCTAGGCCCAAACCCACTCGGCTAGACCCAAACCCACTCGGCTAGACCCAAACCCCCTCGGCTAGACCCAAACCCACACGGCTACACCCAAACCCACTCGGCTAGACCCAAACCCACTCGGCTAGACCCAAACCCACTCGGCTAGACCCAAACCAACTCGGCTAGACCCAAACCCACTCGGCTAGACCCAAACCCACTCGGCTAGGCCCAAACCCACTCGGATAGACCCAAACCCCCTCGGCTAGACCCAAACCCACACGGCTACACCCAAACCCACTCGGCTAGACCCAAACACACTCGGCTAGACCCAAACCCACTCGGCTACTCCCAACCCCACTCCGCTAGACCCAAACCCACTCGGCTAGACCAAAACCTACTCCGCTAGACCCAAACCCACTCGGCTCGACCCAAACCCACTCGGCTAGACCCAAACCTACTCCGCTAGACCCAAATCCACTCCGCTGGACCCAAACCCACTCGGCTAGACCCAAACCCACTCGGCTAGACCCAAACCAACTCGGCTAGACCCAAACCCACTCGGCTAGACCCAAACCCACTCGGCTAGGCCCAAACCCACTCGGCTAGACCCAAACCCACTCCGCTAGACCCAAACCCACTCCGCTAGACCCAAATCCACTCGGCTAGACCCAAACCCACTCGGCTAGACCCAAACCCACTCGGCTAGACCCAAACCCACTCGGCTGAACCCAAACCCACTCGGCTGGACCCAAACCCACTCGGCTAGACCCAAACCCACTCGGCTAGACCCAAACCCACTCGGCTAGACCCAAACCCACTCGGCTAGACCCAAACCCACTCGGCTAGACCCAAACCCACTCGGCTAGACCCAAACCCACTCGGCTAGACCCAAACCCACTCGTCTGGACCCAAACCCACTCGGCTGGACCCAAACCCACTCGGCTGGACCCAAAACCACTCGGCTAGACTCAAACCCACTCGGCTAGACCCAAACCCACTCGGCTAAACCCAAACCTACTCCGCTAGACCCAAACCCACTCCGCTAGACCCAAACCCACTCGGCTAGACCCAAACCCACTCGGCTAGACCCAAACCCACTCGGCTAGACCCAAACCCACTCGGCTAGACCCAAACCCACTCGGCTGGACCCAAACCCACTCGGCTGGACCCAAACCCATACGGCTGGACCCAAACCCACTCGGCTAGACTCAAACCCACTCGGCTAGACCCAAACCCACTCGGCTAGACCCAAACCTACTCCGCTAGACCCAAATCCACTCCGCTAGACCCAAATCCACTCCGCTAGACCCAAACCCACTCGGCTAGACCCAAACCCACTCGGCTAGACCCAAACCCACTCGGCTAGAACCAAACCTACTCCGCTAGACCCAAATCCACTCCGCTAGACCCAAACCCACTCGGCTAGACCCAAACCCACTCGGCTAGACCCAAACCAACTCGGCTAGACCCAAACCCACTCGGCTAGACCCAAACCCACTCGGCTAGGCCCAAACCCACTCGGCTAGACCCAAACCCACTCGGCTAGACCCAAACCTACTCCGCTAGACCCAAATCCACTCCGCTAGACCCAAACCCACTCGGCTAGACCCAAACCCACTCGGCTAGACCCAAACCCACTCGGCTGGACCCAAACCCACTCGGCTGGACCCAAACCCACTCGGCTGGACCAGAACCCACTCGGCTAGACTCAAACCCACTCGGCTAGACCCAAACCCACTCGGCTAGACCCAAACCTACTCCGCTAGACCCAAATTCACTCCGCTAGACCCAAACCCACTCGGCTAGACCCAAACCCACTCGGCTACACACAAACCAACTCGGCTAGACCCAAACCCACTCGGCTAGACCCAAACCCACTCGGCTAGGCCCAAACCCACTCGGCTAGTCCCAAACCCACTCGGCTAGACCCAAACCCACTCGGCTAGGCCCAAACCCACTCGGCTAGGCCCAAACCCACTCGGCTAGTCCCAAACCTACTCCGCTAGACCCAAATCCACTCCGCTAGACCCAAACCCACTCGGCTAGACCCAAACCCACTCGGCTAGACCCAAACCCACTCGGCTGGACCCAAACCCACTCGGCTGGACCCAAACCCACTCGGCTGGACCCAAACCCACTCGGCAAGACTCAAACCCACTAGACTAGACCCAAACCCACTCGGCTAGACCCAAACCCACTCGGCTAGACTCAAACCCACTCGGCTAGACCCAAACCCACTCGGCTAGACCCAAACCTACTCGGCTAGACCCAAATCCACTCCGCTAGACCCAAACCCACTCGGCTAGACCCAAACCCACTCGGCTAGACCCAAACCAACTCGGCTAGACCCAAACCCACTCGGCTAGACCCAAACCCACTCGGCTAGGCCCAAACCCACTCGGCTAGACCCAAACCCACTCAGCTAGACCCAAACCTACTCCGCTAGACCCAAATCCACTCCGCTAGACCCAAACCCACTCGGCTAGACCCAAACCCTCTCGGCTAGACCCAAACCCACTCGGCTGGACCCAAACCCACTCGGCTGGACCCAAACCCACTCGGCTAGACCCAAACCCACTCGGCTGGACTCAAACCCACTCGGCTAGACCCAAACCCACTCGGCTAGACCCAAACCTACTCCGCTAGACCCAAATCCACTCCGCTAGACCCAAACCCACTCGGCTAGACCCAAACCCACTCGGCTAGACCCAAACCAACTCGGCTAGACCCCAACCCACTCGGCTAGACCCAAACCCACTCGGCTAGGCCCAAACCCACTCGGCTAGACCCAAACCCACTCAGCTAGACCCAAACCTACTCCGCTAGACCCAAATCCACTCCGCTATACCCAAACCCACTTGGCTAGACCCAAACCCATTCGGCTAGACCCAAACCCACTCGGCTGGACCCAAACCCACTCGGCTGGTCCCAAACCCACTCGGCTAGACCCAAACCCACTCGGCTACACTCAAACCCACTCGGCTAGACCCAAACCCACTCGGCTAGACCCAAACCTACTCCGCTAGACCCAAATCCACTCCGCTAGACCCAAACCCACTCGGCTAGACCCAAACCCACTCGGCTAGACCCAAACCAACTCGGCTAGACCCAAACCCACTCAGCTAGACCCAAACCCACTCGGCTAGGCCCAAACCCACTCGGATAGACCCAAACCCCCTCGGCTAGACCCAAACCCACACGGCTACACCCAAACCCACTCGGCTAGACCCAAACACACTCGGCTAGACCCAAACCCACTCGGCTACTCCCAACCCCACTCCGCTAGACCCAAACCCACTCGGCTAGACCAAAACCCACTCCGCTAGACCCAAACCCACTCGGCTAGACCCAAACCCACTCGGCTAGACCCAAACCTACTCCGCTAGACCCAAATCCACTCCGCTAGACCCAAACCCACTCGGCTAGACCCAAACCCACTCGGCTAGACCCAAACCAACTTGGCTAGACCCAAACCCACTCGGCTAGACCCAAACCCACTCGGCTAGGCCCAAACCCACTCGGCTAGACCCAAACCCACTCAGCTAGACCCAAACCTACTCCGCTAGACCCAAATCCACTCGGCTAGACCCAAACCCACTCGGCTAGACCCAAACCCACTCGGCTGGACCCAAACCCACTCGGCTGGACCCAAACCCACTCGGCTAGACCCAAACCCACTCCGCTGGACCCAAACCCACTCCGCTAGACCCAAACCCACTCCGCTAGACCCAAACCCACTCGGCTAGACCCAAACCCACTCGGCTAGACCCAAACCCACTCGGCTGGACCCAAACCCACTCGGCTGGACCCAAACCCACTCGGCTAGACCCAAACCCATTCGGCTAGACTCAAACCCACTCGGCTAGACCCAAACCCACTCGGCTAGACCCAAACCTACTCCGCTAGACCCAAATCCACTCCGCTAGACCCAAACCCACTCGGCTAGACCCAAACCCACTCGGCTAGACCCAAACCCACTCGGCTAGACCCAAACCCACTCGGCTAGACCCAAACCTACTCCGCTAGACCCAAATCCACTCCGCTAGACCCAAACCCACTCGGCTAGACCCAAACCCACTCGGCTAGACCCAATCCCACTCGGCTGGACCCAAACCCACTCGGCTGGACCCAAACCCACTCGGCTAGACCCAAACCCACTCGGCTAGACTCAAACCCACTCGGCTAGACCCAAACCCACTCGGCTAGACCCAAACCAACTCCGCTAGACCCAAATCCACTCCGCTAGACCCAAACCCACTCGGCTAGACCCAAACCCACTCGGCTAGACCCAAACCAACTCGGCTAGACCCAAACCCACTCGGCTAGACCCAAACCCACTCGGCTAGGCCCAAACCCACTCGGCTAGACCCAAACCCACTCGGCTAGACCCAAACCCACTCGGCTAGGCCCAAACCCACTCGGCTAGACCCAAACCCACTCAGCTAGACCCAAACCTACTCCGCTAGACCCAAATCCACTCCGCTAGACCCAAACCCACTCGGCTAGACCCAAACCCACTCGGCAAGACCCAAACCCACTCGGCTGGACCCAAACCCACTCGGCTGGACCCAAACCCACTCGGCTAGACCCAAACCCACTCGGCTAGACTCAAACCCACTCGGCTAGACCCAAACCCACTCGGCTAGACCCAAACCTACTCCGCTAGACCCAAATCCACTCCGCTAGACCCAAACCCACTCGGCTAGACCCAAACCCACTCGGCTAGACCCAAACCAACTCGGCTAGACCCAAACCCACTCGGCTAGACCCAAACCCACTCGGCTAGGCCCAAACCCACTCGGCTAGACCCAAACCCACTCAGCTAGACCCAAACCTACTCCGCTAGACCCAAATCCACTCCGCTAGACCCAAACCCACTCGGCTAGACCCAAGCCCACTCGGCTAGACCCAAACCCACTCGGCTGGACCCAAACCCACTCGGGTGGACCCAAACCCACTCGGCTAGACCCAAACCCACTCGGCTAGACTCAAACACACTCGGCTAGACCCAAACCCACTCGGCTAGACCCAAACCTACTCCGCTAGACCCAAATCCACTCCGCTAGACCCAAACCCACTCGGCTAGACCCAAACCCACTCGGCTAGACCCAAACCAACTCGGCTAGACCCAAACCCACTCGGCTAGACCCAAACCCACTCGGCTAGGCCCAAACCCACTCGGATAGACCCAAACCCCCTCGGCTAGACCCAAACCCACACGGCTACACCCAAACTCACTCGGCTAGACCCAAACCCACTCGGCTAGACCCAAACCCACTCGGCTAGACCCAAACCCACTCGGCTGGACCCAAACCCACTCGGCTGGACCCAAACCCACTCGGCTAGACCCAAACCCATTCGGCTAGACGCAAACCCACTCGGCTAGACCCAAACCCACTCGGCTAGACCCAAACCTACTCCGCTAGACCCAAATCCACTCCGCTAGACCCAAACCCACTCGGCTGGACCCAAACCCACTCGGCTAGACCCAAACCCACTCGGCTGGGCACAAACCCACTCGGCTGGACCCAAACCCACTCGGCTAGACCCAAACCCACTCGGCTAGACTCAAACCCACTCGGCTAGACCCAAACCCACTCGGCTAGACCCAAACCTACTCCGCTAAACCCAAACCCACTCGGCTAGACCCAAACCCACTCGGCCAGACCCAAACCAACTCGGCTAGACCCAAACCCACTCGGCTAGACCCAAACCCACTCGGCTAGGCCCAAACCCACTCGGCTAGACCCAAACCCACTCAGCTAGACCCAAACCTACTCCGCTAGACCCATATCCACTCCGCTAGACCCAAACCCACTCGGCTAGACCAAAACCCACTCGGCTAGACCCAATCCCAATCGGCTGGACCCAAACCCACTCGGCTGGACCCAAACCCACTCGGCTAGACCCAAACCCACTCGGCTAGACTCAAACCCACTCGGCTAGACCCAAACCCACTCGGCTAGACCCAAACCTACTCCGCTAGACCCAAATCCACTCCGCTAGACCCAAACCCACTCGGCTAGAACCAAACCCACTCGGCTAGACGCAAACCAACTCGGATAGACCCAAACCCACTCGGCTGGACCCAAACCCACTCGGCTGGACCCAAACCCACTCGGCTAGACCCAAACCCACTCCGCTGGACCCAAACCCACTCCGCTAGACCCAAACCCACTCCGCTAGACCCAAACCCACTCGGCTAGACCCAAACCCACTCGGCTGGACCCAAACCCACTCGGCTGGACCCAAACCCACTCGGCTAGACCCAAACCCATTCGGCTAGACTCAAACCCACTCGGCTAGACCCAAACCCACTCGGCTAGACCCAAACCTACTCCGCTAGACCCAAATCCACTCCGCTAGACCCAAACCCACTCGGCTAGACCCAAACCCACTCGGCTAGACCCAAACCCACTCGGCTGGGCCCAAACCCACTCGGCTGGACCCAAACCCACTCGGCTAGACCCAAACCCACTCGGCTAGACTCAAACCCACTCGGCTAGACCCAAACCCACTCGGCTAGACCCAAACCTACTCCGCTAGACCCAAATCCACTCCGCTAGACCCAAACCCACTCGGCTAGACCCAAACCCACTCGGCTAGACCCAATCCCACTCGGCTGGACCCAAACCCACTCGGCTGGACCCAAACCCACTCGGCTAGACCCAAACCCACTCGGCTAGACTCAAACCCACTCGGCTAGACCCAAACCCACTCGGCTAGACCCAAACCAACTCCGCTAGACCCAAATCCACTCCGCTAGACCCAAACCCACTCGGCTAGACCCAAACCCACTCGGCTAGACCCAAACCAACTCGGCTAGACCCAAACCCACTCGGCTAGACCCAAACCCACTCGGCTAGGCCCAAACCCACTCGGCTAGACCCAAACCCACTCGGCTAGACCCAAACCCACTCGGCTAGGCCCAAACCCACTCGGCTAGACCCAAACCCACTCAGCTAGACCCAAACCTACTCCGCTAGACCCAAATCCACTCCGCTAGACCCAAACCCACTCGGCTAGACCCAAACCCACTCGGCAAGACCCAAACCCACTCGGCTGGACCCAAACCCACTCGGCTGGACCCAAACCCACTCGGCTAGACCCAAACCCACTCGGCTAGACTCAAACCCACTCGACTAGACCCAAACCCACTCGGCTAGACCCAAACCTACTCCGCTAGACCCAAATCCACTCCGCTAGACCCAAACCCACTCGGCTAGACCCAAACCCACTCGGCTAGACCCAAACCAACTCGGCTAGACCCAAACCCACTCGGCTAGACCCAAACCCACTCGGCTAGGCCCAAACCCACTCGGCTAGACCCAAACCCACTCAGCTAGACCCAAACCTACTCCGCTAGACCCAAATCCACTCCGCTAGACCCAAACCCACTCGGCTAGACCCAAGCCCACTCGGCTAGACCCAAACCCACTCGGCTGGACCCAAACCCACTCGGGTGGACCCAAACCCACTCGGTTAGACCCAAACCCACTCGGCTAGACTCAAACACACTCGGCTAGACCCAAACCCACTCGGCTAGACCCAAACCTACTCCGCTAGACCCAAATCCACTCCGCTAGACCCAAACCCACTCGGCTAGACCCAAACCCACTCGGCTAGACCCAAACCAACTCGGCTAGACCCAAACCCACTCGGCTAGACCCAAACCCACTCGGCTAGGCCCAAACCCACTCGGATAGACCCAAACCCCCTCGGCTAGACCCAAACCCACACGGCTACACCCAAACCCACTCGGCTAGACCCAAACCCACTCGGCTAGACCCAAACCCACTCGGCTAGACCCAAACCCACTCGGCTGGACCCAAACCCACTCGGCTGGACCCAAACCCACTCGGCTAGACCCAAACCCATTCGGCTAGACGCAAACCCACTCGGCTAGACCCAAACCCACTCGGCTAGACCCAAACCTACTCCGCTAGACCCAAATCCACTCCGCTAGACCCAAACCCACTCGGCTGGACCCAAACCCACTCGGCTAGACCCAAACCCACTCGGCTGGGCCCAAACCCACTCGGCTGGACCCAAACCCACTCGGCTAGACCCAAACCCACTCGGCTAGACTCAAACCCACTCGGCTAGACCCAAACCCACTCGGCTAGACCCAAACCTACTCCGCTAAACCCAAACCCACTCGGCTAGACCCAAACCCACTCGGCCAGACCCAAACCAACTCGGCTAGACCCAAACCCACTCGGCTAGACCCAAACCCACTCGGCTAGGCCCAAACCCACTCGGCTAGACCCAAACCCACTCAGCTAGACCCAAACCTACTCCGCTAGACCCATATCCACTCCGCTAGACCCAAACCCACTCGGCTAGACCCAAACCCACTCGGCTAGACCCAATCCCAATCGGCTGGACCCAAACCCACTCGGCTGGACCCAAACCCACTCGGCTAGACCCAAACCCACTCGGCTAGACTCAAACCCACTCGGCTAGACCCAAACCCACTCGGCTAGACCCAAACCTACTCCGCTAGACCCAAATCCACTCCGCTAGACCCAAACCCACTCGGCTAGACCCAAACCCACTCGGCTAGACCCAAACCAACTCGGATAGACCCAAACCCACTCGGCTAGACCCAAACCCACTCGGCTAGGCCCAAACCCACTCGGCTAGACCCAAACCCACTCGGCTAGACTCAAACCCACTCGGCTAGACCCAAACCCACTCGGCAAGACCCAAACCTACTCCGCTAGACCCAAATCCACTCCGCTAGACCCAAACCCACTCGGCTAGACCCAAACCCACTCGGCTGGACCCAAACCCACTCGGCTGGACCCAAACCCACTCGGCTAGACCCAAACCCATTCGGCTAGACTCAAACCCACTCGGCTAGACCCAAACCCACTCGGCTAGACCCAAACCTACTCCGCTAGACCCAAATCCACTCCGCTAGACCCAAACCCACTCGGCTAGACCCAAACCCACTCGGCTAGACCCAAACCCACTCGGCTGGGCCCAAACCCACTCGGCTGGACCCAAACCCACTCGGCTAGACCCAAACCCACTCGGCTAGACTCAAACCCACTCGGCTAGACCCAAACCCACTCGGCTAGACCCAAACCTACTCCGCTAGACCCAAATCCACTCCGCTAGACCCAAACCCACTCGGCTAGACCCAAACCCACTCGGCTAGACCCAATCCCACTCGGCTGGACCCAAACCCACTCGGCTGGACCCAAACCCACTCGGCTAGACCCAAACCCACTCGGCTAGACTCAAACCCACTCGGCTAGACCCAAACCCACACGGCTACACCCAAACCCACTCGGCTAGACCCAAACCCACTCGGCTAGACCCAAACCCACTCGGCTAGACCCAAACCCACTCGGCTGGACCCAAACCCACTCGGCTGGACCCAAACCCACTCGGCTAGACCCAAACCCATTCGGCTAGACGCAAACCCACTCGGCTAGACCCAAACCCACTCGGCTAGACCCAAACCTACTCCGCTAGACCCAAATCCACTCCGCTAGACCCAAACCCACTCGGCTGGACCCAAACCCACTCGGCTAGACCCAAACCCACTCGGCTGGGCCCAAACCCACTCGGCTGGACCCAAACCCACTCGGCTAGACCCAAACCCACTCGGCTAGACTCAAACCCACTCGGCTAGACCCAAACCCACTCGGCTAGACCCAAACCTACTCCGCTAAACCCAAACCCACTCGGCTAGACCCAAACCCACTCGGCCAGACCCAAACCAACTCGGCTAGACCCAAACCCACTCGGCTAGACCCAAACCCACTCGGCTAGGCCCAAACCCACTCGGCTAGACCCAAACCCACTGAGCTAGACCCAAACCTACTCCGCTAGACCCATATCCACTCCGCTAGACCCAAACCCACTCGGCTAGACCCAAACCCACTCGGCTAGACCCAATCCCAATCGGCTGGACCCAAACCCACTCGGCTGGACCCAAACCCACTCGGCTAGACCCAAACCCACTCGGCTAGACTCAAACCCACTCGGCTAGACCCAAACCCACTCGGCTAGACCCAAACCTACTCCGCTAGACCCAAATCCACTCCGCTAGACCCAAACCCACTCGGCTAGACCCAAACCCACTCGGCTAGACCCAAACCAACTCGGATAGACCCAAACCCACTCGGCTAGACCCAAACCCACTCGGCTAGGCCCAAACCCACTCGGCTAGACCCAAACCCACTCGGCTAGACTCAAACCCACTCGGCTAGACCCAAACCCACTCGGCAAGACCCAAACCTACTCCGCTAGACCCAAATCCACTCCGCTAGACCCAAACCCACTCGGCTAGACCCAAACCCACTCGGCTAGACCCAAACCCACTCGGCTAGGCCCAAACCCACTCGGATAGACCCAAACCCCCTCGGCTAGACCCAAACCCACACGGCTACACCCAAACCCACTCGGCTAGACCCAAACACACTCGGCTAGACCCAAACCCAGTCGGCTACTCCCAACCCCACTCCGCTCGACCGAAACCCACTCGGCTAGACCAAAACCCACTCCGTTAGACCCAAACCCACTCGGCTAGACCCAAACCCACTCGGCTAGACCCAAACCCACTCGGCTGGACCCAAACCCACTCGTCTGGACCCAAACCCACTCGGCTAGACCCAAACCCACTCGGCTAGACCCAAACCCACTCGGCTAGACCCAAACCCACTCGGCTAGACCCAAACCCACTCGGCTAGACCCAAACCCACTCGGCTAGACCCAAACCCACTCGGCTAGACCCAAACCCACTCGGCTAGACCCAAACCCACTCGGCTGGACCCAAACCCACTCGGCTGGACCCAAACCCACTCGGCGAGACCCAAACCCACTCGGCTAGACTCAAACCCACTCGGCTAGACCCAAACCCACTCGGCTAGACCCAAACCTACTCCGCTAGACCCAAATCCACTCCGCTAGACCCAAACCCACTCGGCTAGACCCAAACCCACTCGGCTAGACCCAAACCCACTCCGCTAGACCCAAACCCACTCCGCTAGACCCAAACCCACTCGGCTAGACCCAAACCCACTCGGGTAGACCCAAACCCACTCGGCTAGACCCAAACCCACTCCGCTAGACCCAACCCACTCGGCTAGACCCAAACCCATTCGGCTAGACCCACACCCACTCGGCTAGACCCAAACCCACTCGGCTAGACCCAAACCCACTCGGGTGGACCCAAACCCACTCGGCTAGTCCCAAACCCACTCGGCTAGACCCAAACCCACTCGGCTAGACCCAAACCCACTCGGCTAGACCCAAACCCACTCGGCTAGACCCAAACCCACTCGGCTAGACCCAAACCCACTCGGCTAGACCCAAACCCACTCGGCTAGACCCAAACCCACTCGGCTGGACCCAAACCCACTCGGCTGGACCCAAACCCACTCGGCTAGTCCCAAACCCATTCGGCTAGACTCAAACCCAATCGGCTAGACCCAAACCCACTCGGCTAGACCCAAACCTACTCCGCTAGACCCAAATCCACTCCGCTAGACCCAAACCCACTCGGCTAGACCCAAACCCACACGGCTAGACCCAAACCCACTCGGCTGGACCCAAACCCACTCGGCTGGACCCAAACCCACTCGGCTAGACCCAAACACACTCGGCTAGACTCAAACCCACTCGGCTAGACCCAAACCCACTCGGCTAGACCCAAACCTACTCCGCTAGACCCAAATCCACTCCGCTAGACCCAAACCAACTCGGCTAGACCCAAACCCACTCAGCTAGACCCAAACCCACTCGGCTAGGCCCAAACCCACTCGGATAGACCCAAACCCCCTCGGCTAGACCCAAACCCACACGGCTACACCCAAACCCACTCGGCTAGACCCAAACACACTCGGCTAGACCCAAACCCAGTCGGCTACTCCCAACCCCACTCCGCTCGACCGAAACCCACTCGGCTAGACCAAAACCCACTCCGCTAGACCCAAACCCACTCGGCTAGACCCAAACCCACTCGGCTAGACCCAAACCTACTCCGCTAGACCCAAATCCACTCCGCTAGACCCAAACCCACTCGGCTAGACCCAAACCCACTCGGCTAGACCCAAACCAACTCGGTTAGACCCAAACCCACTCGGCTAGACCCAAACCCACTCAGCTAGACCCAAACCTACTCCGCTAGACCCAAATCCACTCCGCTAGACCCAAACCCACTCGGCTAGACCCAAACCCACTCGGCTAGACCCAAACCCACTCGGCTGGACCCAAACCCACTCGTCTGGACCCAAACCCACTCGGCTAGACCCAAACCCACACGGCTAGACCCAAACCCACTCAGCTAGACCCAAACCCACTCGGCTAGACCCAAACCCACTCGGCTAGACCCAAACCCACTCGGCTAAACCCAAACCCACTCGGCTAGACCCAAACCCACTCGGCTAGACCCAAACCCACTCGGCTGGACCCAAACCCACTCGGCTGGACCCAAACCCACTCGGCTAGACCCAAACCCACTCGGCTAGACTCAAACCCACTCGGCTAGACCCAAACCCACTCGGCTAGACCCAAACCTACTCCGCTAGACCCAAATCCAATCCGCTAGACCCAAACCCACTCGGCTAGACCCAAACCCACTCGGCTAGACCCAAACCCACTCGGCTAGACCCAAACCCACTCCGCTAGACCCAAACCCACTCGGCTAGACCCAAACCCACTCGGGTAGACCCAAACCCACTCGGCTAGACCCAAACCCACTCCGCTAGACCCAACCCACTCGGCTAGACCCAAATCCATTCGGCTAGACCCACACCCACTCGGCTAGACCCAAACCCACTCGGCTAGACCCAAACCCACTCGGGTGGACCCAAACCCACTCGGCTAGTCCCAAACCCACTCGGCTAGAACCAAACCCACTCGGCTAGACCCAAACCCACTCGGCTAGACCCAAACCCACTCGGCTAGACCCAAACCCACTCGGCTAGACCCAAACCCACTCGGCTAGACCCAAACCCACTCGACTAGACCCAAACCCACTCGGCTGGACCCAAACCCACTCGGCTGGACCCAAACCCACTCGGCTAGTCCCAAACCCATTCGGCTCGACTCAAACCCACTCGGCTAGACCCAAACCCACTCGGCTAGACCCAAACCTACTCCGCTAGACCCAAATCCACTCCGCTAGACCCAAACCCACTCGGCTAGACCCAAACCCACACGGCTAGACCCAAACCCACTCGGCTGGACCCAAACCCACTCGGCTGGACCCAAACCCACTCGGCTAGACCCAAACACACTCGGCTAGACTCAAACCCACTCGGCTAGACCCAAACCCACTCGGCTAGACCCAAACCTACTCCGCTAGACCCAAATCCACTCCGCTAGACCCAAACACACTCGGCTAGACCCAAACCCACTCGGCTAGACCCAAACCAACTCGGCTAGACCCAAACCCACTCGGCTAGACCCAAACCCACTCGGCTAGGCCCAAACCCACTCGGCTAGACCCAAACCCACTCAGCTCGAACCAAACCTACTCCGCTAGACCCAAATCCACTCCGCAAAACCCAAACCCACTCGGCTAGACCCAAACCCACTCGGCTAGACCCAAACCCACTCGGGTGGACCCAAACCCACTCGGCTGGACCCAAACCCACTCGGCTAGACCCAAACCCACTCGGCTAGACTCAAACCCACTCGGCTAGACCCAAACCCACTCGGCTAGACCCAAACCTACTCCGCTAGACCCGAATCCACTCCGCTAGACCCAAACCCACTCGGCTAGACCCAAACCCACTCGTCTAGACCCAAACCAACTCGGCTAGACCCAAACCCACTCGGCTAGACCCAAACCCACTCGGCTAGGCCCAAACCCACTCGGCTAGACCCAAACCCACTCAGCTAGACCCAAACCTACTCCGCTAGACCCAAATCCACTCCGATAGACCCAAACCCACTTGGCTAGACCCAAACCCACTCGGCTAGACCCAAACCCACTCGGCTGGACCCAAACCCACTCGGCTGGACCCAAACCCACTCGGCTAGACCCAAACCCACTCGGCTAGACTCAAACCCACTCGGCTAGACCCAAACCCACTCGGCAGGACCCAAACCTACTCCGCTAGACCCAAATCCACTCCGCTAGACCCAAACCCACTCGGCTAGACCCAAACCCACTCGGCTAGACCCAAACCAACTCGGCTAGACCCAAACCCACTCGGCTAGACCCAAACCCACTCGGCTAGGCCCAAACCCACTCGCATAGACCCAAACCCCCTCGGCTAGACCCAAACCCACACGGCTACACCCAAACCCACTCGGCTAGACCCAAACACACTCGGCTAGACCCAAACCCACTCGGCTACTCCCAACCCCACTCCGCTAGACCCAAACCCACTCGGCTAGACCAAAACCCACTCCGCTAGACCCACACCCACTCGGCTAGACCCAAACCCACTCGGCTAGACCCAAACCTACTCCGCTAGACCCAAATCCACTCCGCTAGACCCAAACCCACTCGGCTAGACCCAAACCCACTCGGCTAGACCCAAACCAACTCGGCTAGACCCAAACCCACTCGGCTAGACCCAAACCCAATCGGCTAGGCCCAAACCCACTCGGCTAGACCCAAACCCACTCAGCTAGACCCAAACCTACTCCGCTAGACCCAAATCCACTCCGCTAGACCCAAACCCACTCGGCTAGACCCAAACCCACTCGGCTAGACCCAAACCCACTCGGCTGGACCCAAACCCACTCGGCTGGACCCAAACCCACTCGGCTAGACCCAAACCCACTCGGCTAGACTCAAACCCACTCGGCTAGACCCAAACCCACTCGGCTAGACCCAAACCTACTCCGCTAGACCCAAATCCACTCCGCTAGACCCAAACCCACTCGGCTAGACCCAAACCCACTCGGCTAGACCCAAACCAACTCGGCTAGACCCAAACCCACTCGGCTAGGCCCAAACCCACTCGGCTAGGCCCAAACCCACTCGGATAGACCCAAACCCCCTCGGCTAGACCCAAACCCACACGGCTACACCCAAACCCACTCGGCTAGACCCATACACACTCGGCTAGACCCAAACCCACTCGGCTACTCCCAACCCCACTCCGCTAGACCAAAACCCACTCGGCTAGACCAAAACCCACTCGGCTAGACCCAAACCCACTCGGCTAGACCCAAACCCACTCGGCTAGACCCAAACCCACTCGGCCAGACCCAGACCCACTCGGCTAGACCCAAACCCACTCGGCTAGACCCAAACCCACTCAGCTAGACCCAAACCCACTCGGCTAGACCCAAACCCACTCCGCTAGACCCAAATCCACTCCGCTACACCCAAACCCACTCGGCTAGACCCAAACCCGTTCGGCTAGACCCAAACACACTCCGCTAGACCCAAACCCACTCGGCTAGACCAAAACCCACTCCGCTAGACCCAAACCCACTCGGCTAGACCCAAACCCACTCGGCTAGACCCAAACCCACTCGGCTAGACCCAAACCCACTCGGCTACACCCAAACCCACTCCGCTAGACACAAACCCACTCGGCTTCACCCAAACCCACTTGGCTAGACCCAAACCCACTCGGCTAGACCCAAACCCACTCGGCTAGACCCAAACCCACTCGGCTAGACCCAAACCCACTTGGCTAGAACCAAACCCACTCGGCTAGACACAACCCCACTCGGCTAGTCCCAAACCCACTCGGCTAGACCCAAATGGACTCGGCTAGACCCAAACCCACTCGGCTAGACCCAAACCCACTCGGCTAGACCCAAACCCACTCAGCTAGACCCAAACCCACTCGGCTAGACCCAAACCCACTCCGCTAGACCCAAATCCACTCCGCTACACCCAAACCCACTCGGCTAGACCCAAACCCATTGGGCTAGACCCAAACACACTCCGCTAGACCCAAACCCACTCCGCTAGATGCAAACCCACTCCGCTAGACCCAAACCCACTCCGCTAGCCCCAAAACCCACTCAGCTAGACCGAAACCCACTAGGCTAGACCCAAACGCACTCGGCTAGACACAAACCCACTCGGCTAGACCCAAACCCACTCAGCTAGACCCAAACCCACTCGGCTAGACCCAAACCCACTCCGCTAGACCCAAACCCACTCCGCTAGACCCAAACCCACTCGGCTAGACCGAAAACCACTCGGCTAGACCCAAACCCATTCAGCTACACCCAAACCCACTCGGCTAGACCCAAACCCACTCGGCTAGACCCAAACCCACTCGGCTAGACCCAAACCCACTCGGCTAGACCCAAACCCACTCGGCTAGACCCAAACCCACTCGGCTAGACCCAAACCCACTCGGCTCGACCCAAACCCACCCCGCTAGACCCAAACCCACTCCGCTAGACCCAAACCCACTCGGCTAGACCCAAACCCACTCGGCGAGACCCAAACCCACTCGGCTAGACCCAAACCCACTCGGCTAGACCCAAACCCACTTGGCTTGACCCAAACCCACTCGGCTTGACCCAAACCCACTCGGCTAGACCCAAACCCACTCCGCTAGACCCAAATCCACTCAGCTAGACCCAAACCCACTCGGCTAGACCCAAACCCATTCGGCTAGACCGAAACCCACTCCGCTAGACCCAAACCCACTCCGCTAGACCCAGACCCACTCCGCTAGACCCAAACCCACACCGCTAGACCCAAACCCACTCGGCTAGACCCAATCCCACTCGGCTAGACCCAAACCCACTCGGCAAGACCCAAACCCACCCGGCTAGACCCAAGCCCACTCGGCTAGACCCAAACCCACTCGGCTAGACCCAAACCCACTCGGCTAGACCCAAACCCACTCCGCTAGACCCAAACCCACTTGGCTAGACCCAAACCCACTCCACTAGCCCCAAACACACTCCGCTAGACCCAAACCCACTCGGCTAGTCCCAAACCCACTCCGCTAGACCCAAACCCACTCCGCTAGACCCAAACCCACTCCGCTAGAGCCAAACCCACTCGGCTAGTCCCAAACCCACTCGGCTAGACCCAAGCTCACTCGGCTAGACCCAAACCCACTCGGCTTCACCCAAACCCACTCGGCTAAACCCAAACCCACTCGGCTAGACCCAAACCCACTCGGCTAGACCCAAACCCACTCAGCTAGAGCCATACCCACTCGGCTAGTCCCAAACCCCCTCTGCTAGACCCAAACCCACTCGGCTAGACCCAAAGCCACTCGGCTAGATCCAAACCTCTCGGCTTGACCCAAACCCACTCGGCAAGACCGAAACCCACTCGGCTAGTCCCAAACCCACTCGGCTTGACACAAACCCACTCGGCCAGACCCAAACCCACTCGGCTAGACCCAAACCCACTCGGCTACACCCAAACCCACTCGGCTAGACCCAAACCCACTCGGCGAGACCCAAACCCACTCGGCTCGACCCAAGCCAACTCGGCTAGACCCAAACCCACTCGGCTAGACCCAAACCCACTCAGCTAGACCCAAACCCACTTGGCTTGACCCAAACCCACTCGGCTTGACCCAAACCCACTCGGCTAGACCCAAACCCACTCCGCTAGACCCAAATCCACTCAGCTAGACCAAACCCACTCGGCTAGACCCAAACCCATTCGGCTAGACCGAAACCCACTCTGCTAGACCCAAACCCACTCCGCTAGACCCAGACCCACTCCGCGAGACCCAAACCCACACCGCTGGACCCAAACCCACTCGGCTAGACCCAATCCCACTCGGCTAGACCAAAACCCACTCGGCTAGACCCAAACCCACTCGGCTAGACCCAAACCCACTCGGCTAGACCCAAACCCACTCCGCTAGACCCAAACCTACTTGGCTAGACCCAAACCCACTCCGCTAGCCCCAAACACACTCCGCTAGACCCAAACCCACTCGGCTAGTCCCAAACCAACTCCGCTAGACCCAAACCCACTCGGCTAGACCCAAACCCACTCCACTAGAGCCAAACCCACTCGGCTAGTCCCAAGCCCACTCGGCTAGACCCAAACCCACTCGGCTAGACCCAAACCCACTCGGCTTGACCCAAACCCACTCGGCAAGACCCAAACCCACTCGGCCAGACCCAAACCCACTCGGCTTGACCCAAACCCACTCGGCTAGACCCAAACCCACTCGGCTAGAGCCATACCCACTCGGCTAGTCCCAAACCCCCTCTGCTAGACGCAAACCCACTCGGCTAGACCCAAACCCACTCGGCTAGACTCAAACCCACTCGGCTAGACCCAAATCCACTCAGCTAGACCCAAACCCACTCGGCTAGAACCAAACACATTCGGCTAGACCGAAACCCACTCCGCTAGACCCAAACCCACTCCGCTAGACCCAGACCCACTCCGCTAGACCCAAACCCACACCGCTAGACCCAAACCCACTCGGCTAGACCCAATCCCACTCGGCTAGACCCAAACCCACTCGGCTAGACCCAAACCCACTCGGCTAGACCCAAACCCACTCGGCTGGACCCAAACCCACTCGGCGAGACCCAAACCCTCTCGGCTAGACCCAAACCCACTCCGCTAGAGCCAAACCCACTTGGCTAGACCCAAACCCACCCCGCTAGCCCCAAACACACTCCGCTAGACCCAAACCCACTCGGCTAGACCCAAATTCACTTGGCTAGACCCAAACCCACTCGGCTAGACCCAAACCACCTCGGCTAGTCCCAAACCCACTCGGCAAGACCCAAACCCACTCGCCTAGAGACAAACCCACTCGGCTATACCCAAACCCACTCGGCTAGACCCAAACCCACACCGCTAGACCCAAACCCACTCGGCTAGACCCAATCCCACTCGGCTAGACCCAAACCCACTCGGCTAGACCCAAACCCACTCGGCTAGACTCAAACCCACTCGGCTAGACCCAAACCCACTCGGCGAGACCCAAACCCACTCGGCTAGACCCAAACCCACTCCGCTAGACCCAAACCCACTTGGCTAGACCCAAACCCACCCGCTAGCCCCAAACACACTCCGCTAGACCCAAACCCACTCGGCTAGTCCCAAACCCACTCCGCTAGACCCAAACCCACTCCGCTAGACCCAAACCCACTCCGCTAGACCCAAACCCACTCCGCTAGACCCAAACCCACTCCGCTAGAGCCAAACCCACTCGGCTAGTCCCAAACCCACTCGGCTAGACCCAAGCTCACTCGGCTAGACCCAAACCCACTCGGCTTCACCCAAACCCACTCGGCTAGACCCAAACCCACTCGGCTAGACCCAAACCCACTCGGCTAGACCCAAACCCACTCAGCTAGAGCCATACCCACTCGGCTAGTCCCAAACCCCCTCTGCTAGACCCAAACCCACTCGGCTAGACCCAAACCCACTCGGCTAGATCCAAACCTCTCGGCTTGACCCAAACCCACTCGGCAAGACCGAAACCCACTCGGCTAGTCCCAAACCCACTCGGCTTGACACAAACCCACTCGGCCAGACCCAAACCCACTCGGCTAGACCCAAACCCACTCGGCTACACCCAAACCCACTCGGCTAGACCCAAACCCACTCGGCGAGACCCAAACCCACTCGGCTCGACCCAAGCCAACTCGGCTAGACCCAAACCCACTCGGCTAGACCCAAACCCACTCAGCTAGACCCAAACCCACTTGGCTTGACCCAAACCCACTCGGCTTGACCCAAACCCACTCGGCTAGACCCAAACCCACTCCGCTAGACCCAAATCCACTCAGCTAGACCAAACCCACTCGGCTAGACCCAAACCCATTCGGCTAGACCGAAACCCACTCTGCTAGACCCAAACCCACTCCGCTAGACCCAGACCCACTCCGCTAGACCCAAACCCACACCGCTGGACCCAAACCCACTCGGCTAGACCCAATCCCACTCGGCTAGACCAAAACCCACTCGGCTAGACCCAAACCCACTCGGCTAGACCCAAACCCACTCGGCTAGACCCAAACCCACTCCGCTAGACCCAAACCTACTTGGCTAGACGCAAACCCACTCCGCTAGCCCCAAACACACTCCGCTAGACCCAAACCCACTCGGCTAGTCCCAAACCAACTCCGCTAGACCCAAACCCACTCGGCTAGACCCAAACCCACTCCACTAGAGCCAAACCCACTCGGCTAGTCCCAAGCCCACTCGGCTAGACCCAAACCCACTCGGCTAGACCCAAACCCACTCGGCTTGACCCAAACCCACTCGGCAAGACCCAAACCCACTCGGCTAGACCCAAACCCACTCGGCTTGACCCAAACCCACTCGGCTAGACCCAAACCCACTCGGCTAGAGCCATACCCACTCGGCTAGTCCCAAACCCCCTCTGCTAGACGCAAACCCACTCGGCTAGCCCCAAACCCACTCGGCTAGACTCAAACCCACTCGGCTAGACCCAAATCCACTCAGCTAGACCCAAACCCACTCGGCTAGAACCAAACACATTCGGCTAGACCGAAACCCACTCCGCTAGACCCAAACCCACTCCGCTAGACCCAGACCCACTCCGCTAGACCCAAACCCACACCGCTAGACCCAAACCCACTCGGCTAGACCCAATCCCACTCGGCTAGACCCAAACCCACTCGGCTAGACCCAAACCCACTCGGCTAGACCCAAACCCACTCGGCTGGACCCAAACCCACTCGGCGAGACCCAAACCCTCTCGGCTAGACCCAAACCCACTCCGCTAGAGCCAAACCCACTTGGCTAGACCCAAACCCACCCCGCTAGCCCCAAACACACTCCGCTAGACCCAAACCCACTCGGCTAGACCCAAATCCACTTGGCTAGACCCAAACCCACTCGGCTAGACCCAAACCCACTCGGCTAGTCCCAAACCCACTCGGCAAGACCCAAACCCACTCGCCTAGAGACAAACCCACTCGGCTATACCCAAACCCACTCGGCTAGACCCAAACCCACACCGCTAGACCCAAACCCACTCGGCTAGACCCAATCCCACTCGGCTAGACCCAAACCCACTCGGCTAGACCCAAACCCACTCGGCTAGACCCAAACCCACTCGGCTAGACCCAAACCCACTCGGCGAGACCCAAACCCACTCGGCTAGACCCAAACCCACTCCGCTAGACCCAAACCCACTTGGCTAGACCCAAACCCACCCCGCTAGCCCCAAACACACTCCGCTAGACCCAAACCCACTCGGCTAGTCCCAAACCCACTCCGCTAGACCCAAACCCACTCCGCTAGACCCAAACCCACTCCGCTAGAGCCAAACCCACTCGGCTAGTCCCAAACCCACTCGGCTAGACCCAAACTCACTCGGCTAGACCCAAACCCACTCGGCTTGACCCAAACCCACTAGGCTAGACCCAAACCCACTCGGCTGGACCCAAACCCACTCGGCTAGACCCAAACCCACTCAGCTAGAGCCATACCCACTCGGCTAGTCCCAAACCCCCTCTGCTGGACCCAAACCCACTCGGCTAGACCCAAACCCACTCGGCTAGATCCAAACCTCTCGGCTTGACCCAAACCCACTCGGCAAGACCGAAACCCACTCGGCTAGTCCCAAACCCACTCGGCTTGACACAAACCCACTCGGCCAGACCCAAACCCACTCGGCTAGACCCAAACCCACTCGGCTACACCCAAACCCACTCCGCTAGACCCAAACCCACTTGGCTATACCCAAACCCACTAGGCTGGACCCACACCCACTCGGCTAGACCCAAACCCACTCGGCTAGACCCAAACCCACTCGGCTAGACCCAAACCCACTCGGCTAGACCCAAACCCACTCGGTTCGACCCAAACCCACTCGGCTAGACCCAAACCCACTCGGCTAGACCCAAACCCACTCCGCTAGACCCAAACCCACTCGGCGAGACCCAAACCCACTCGGCTAGACCCAAACCCACTCGGCTAGACCCAAACCCACTTGGCTTGACCCAAACCCACTCGGCTTGACCCAAACCCACTCGGCTAGACCCAAACCCACTCCGCTAGACCCAAATCCACTCAGCTAGACCAACCCACTCGGCTAGACCCAAACCCATTTGGCTAGACCGAAACCCATTCCGCTAGACCCAAACCCACTCCGCTAGACCCAGACCCACTCCGCTAGACCCAAACCCACACGGCTAGACCCAAACCCACTCGGCTAGACTCAAACCCACTCGGCTAGACCCAAATCCACTCAGCTAGACCCAAACCCACTCGGCTAGAACCAAACACATTCGGCTAGACCGAAACCCACTCCGCTAGACCCAAACCCACTCCGCTAGACCCAGACCACTCCGCTAGACCCAAACCCACACCGCTAGACCCAAACCCACTCGGCTAGACCCAATCCCACTCGGCTAGACCCAAACCCACTCGGCTAGACCCAAACCCACTCGGCTAGACCCAAACCCACTCGGCTGGACCCAAACCCACTCGGCGAGACCCAAACCCTCTCGGCTAGACCCAAACCCACTCCGCTAGAGCCAAACCCACTTGGCTAGACCCAAACCCACCCCGCTAGCCCCAAACACACTCCGCTAGACCCAAACCCACTCGGCTAGACCCAAATCCACTTGGCTAGACCCAAACCCACTCGGCTAGACCCAAACCCACTCGGCTAGTCCCAAACCCACTCGGCAAGACCCAAACCCACTCGCCTAGAGACAAACCCACTCGGCTATACCCAAACCCACTCGGCTAGACCCAAACCCACACCGCTAGACCCAAACCCACTCGGCTAGACCCAATCCCACTCGGCTAGACCCAAACCCACTCGGCTAGACCCAAACCCACTCGGCTAGACCCAAACCCACTCGGCTAGACCCAAACCCACTCGGCGAGACCCAAACCCACTCGGCTAGACCCAAACCCACTCCGCTAGACCCAAACCCACTTGGCTAGACCCAAACCCACCCCGCTAGCCCCAAACACACTCCGCTAGACCCAAACCCACTCGGCTAGTCCCAAACCCACTCCGCTAGACCCAAACCCACTCCGCTAGACCCAAACCCACTCCGCTAGAGCCAAACCCACTCGGCTAGTCCCAAACCCACTCGGCTAGACCCAAACTCACTCGGCTAGACCCAAACCCACTCGGCTTGACCCAAACCCACTAGGCTAGACCCAAACCCACTCGGCTGGACCCAAACCCACTCGGCTAGACCCAAACCCACTCAGCTAGAGCCATACCCACTCGGCTAGTCCCAAACCCCCTCTGCTGGACCCAAACCCACTCGGCTAGACCCAAACCCACTCGGCTAGATCCAAGTCTCTCGGCTTGACCCAAACCCACTCGGCAAGACCGAAACCCACTCGGCTAGTCCCAAACCCACTCGGCTTGACACAAACCCACTCGGCCAGACCCAAACCCACTCGGCTAGACCCAAACCCACTCGGCTACACCCAAACCCACTCCGCTAGACCCAAACCCACTTGGCTATACCCAAACCCACTAGGCTGGACCCACACCCACTCGGCTAGACCCAAACCCACTCGGCTAGACCCAAACCCACTCGGCTAGACCCAAACCCACTCGGCTAGACCCAAACCCACTCGGCTAGACCCAAACCCACTCGGCTAGACCCAAACCCACTCGGTTCGACCCAAACCCACTCGGCTAGACCCAAACCCACTCGGCTAGACCCAAACCCACTCGGCTAGACCCAAACCCACTTGGCTTGACCCAAACCCACTCGGCTTGACCCAAACCCACTCGGCTAGACCCAAACCCACTCCGCTAGACCCAAATCCACTCAGCTAGACCAACCCACTCGGCTAGACCCAAACCCATTTGGCTAGACCGAAACCCATTCCGCTAGACCCAAACCCACTCCGCTAGACCCAGACCCACTCCGCTAGACCCAAACCCACACCGCTAGACCCAAACCCACTCGGCTAGACCCAATCCCACTCGGCTAGACCCAAACCCACTCGGCTAGACCCAAACCCACTCGGCTAGACCCAAACCCACTCGGCTAGACCCAAACCCACTCGGCTAGACCCAAACCCACTCGGCTAGACCCAAACCCACTCCGCTAGACCCAAACCCACTTGGCTAGACCCAAACCCACTCCGCTAGCCCCAAACACACTCCGCTAGACCCAAACCCACTCGGCTAGTCCCAAACCAACTCCGCTAGACCCAAACCCACTCCGCTAGACCCAAACCCACTCCACTAGAGCCAAACCCACTCGGCTAGTCCCAAACCCACTCGGCTGGACCCAAACCCACTCGGCTAGACCCAAACCCACTCGGCTTGACCCAAACCCACTCGGCTAGACCCAAACCCACTCGGCTAGACCCAAACCCACTCGGCTAGAGCCATACCCACTCGGCTAGTCCCAAACCCACTCGGCTAGACCCAAACCCACTCGGCTAGACCCAAACCCACTCGGTTCGACCCAAACCCACTCGGCTAGACCCAAACCCACTCGGCTAGACCCAAACCCTCTCGGCTGGACCCAAACCCACTCGGCGAGACCCAAACCCTCTCGGCTAGACCCAAACCCACTCCGCTAGAGCCAAACCCACTTGGCTAGACCCAAACCCACCCCGCTAGCCCCAAACACACTCCGCTAGACCCAAACCCACTCGGCTACACCCAAATCCACTTGGCTAGACCCAAACCCACTCGGCTAGACCCAAACCCACTCGGCTAGTCCCAAACCCACTCGGCAAGACCCAAACCCACTCGCCTAGAGACAAACCCACTCGGCTATACCCAAACCCACTCGGCTAGACCCAAACCCACACCGCTAGACCCAAACCCACTCGGCTAGACCCAATCCCACTCGGCTAGACCCAAACCCACTCGGCTAGACCCAAACCCACTCGGCTAGACCCAAACCCACTCGGCTAGACCCAAACCCACTTGGCGAGACCCAAACCCACTCGGCTAGACCCAAACCCACTCCGCTAGACCCAAACCCACTTGGCTAGACCCAAACCCACCCCGCTAGCCCCAAACACACTCCGCTAGACCCAAACCCACTCGGCTAGTCCCAAACCCACTCCGCTAGACCCAAACCCACTCCGCTAGACCCAAACCCACTCCGCTAGACCCAAACCCACTCCGCTAGACCCAAACCCACTCCGCTAGAGCCAAACCCACTCGGCTAGTCCCAAACCCACTCGGCTAGACCCAAGCTCACTCGGCTAGACCCAAACCCACTCGGCTTCACCCAAACCCACTCGGCTAGACCCAAACCCACTCGGCTAGACCCAAACCCACTCGGCTAGACCCAAACCCACTCAGCTAGAGCCATACCCACTCGGCTAGTCCCAAACCCCCTCTGCTAGACCCAAACCCACTCGGCTAGACCCAAACCCACTCGGCTAGATCCAAACCTCTCGGCTTGACCCAAACCCACTCGGCAAGACCGAAACCCACTCGGCTAGTCCCAAACCCACTCGGCTTGACACAAACCCACTCGGCCAGACCCAAACCCACTCGGCTAGACCCAAACCCACTCGGCTACACCCAAACCCACTCGGCTAGACCCAAACCCACTCGGCGAGACCCAAACCCACTCGGCTCGACCCAAGCCAACTCGGCTAGACCCAAACCCACTCGGCTAGACCCAAACCCACTCAGCTAGACCCAAACCCACTTGGCTTGACCCAAACCCACTCGGCTTGACCCAAACCCACTCGGCTAGACCCAAACCCACTCCGCTAGACCCAAATCCACTCAGCTAGACCAAACCCACTCGGCTAGACCCAAACCCATTCGGCTAGACCGAAACCCACTCTGCTAGACCCAAACCCAATCCGCTAGACCCAGACCCACTCCGCTAGACCCAAACCCACACCGCTGGACCCAAACCCACTCGGCTAGACCCAAACCCACTCGGCTGGACCCAAACCCACTCGGCGAGACCCAAACCCTCTCGGCTAGACCCAAACCCACTCCGCTAGAGCCAAACCCACTTGGCTAGACCCAAACCCACCCCGCTAGCCCCAAACACACTCCGCTAGACCCAAACCCACTCGGCTAGACCCAAATCCACTTGGCTAGACCCAAACCCACTCGGCTAGACCCAAACCCACTCGGCTAGTCCCAAACCCACTCGGCAAGACCCAAACCCACTCGCCTAGAGACAAACCCACTCGGCTATACCCAAACCCACTCGGCTAGACCCAAACCCACACCGCTAGACCCAAACCCACTCGGCTAGACCCAATCCCACTCGGCTAGACCCAAACCCACTCGGCTAGACCCAAACCCACTCGGCTAGACCCAAACCCACTCGGCTAGACCCAAACCCACTCGGCGAGACCCAAACCCACTCGGCTAGACCCAAACCCACTCCGCTAGACCCAAACCCACTTGGCTAGACCCAAACCCACCCCGCTAGCCCCAAACACACTCCGCTAGACCCAAACCCACTCGGCTAGTCCCAAACCCACTCCGCTAGACCCAAACCCACTCGGCTAGACCCAAACCCACTCGGCTTGACCCAAACCCACTAGGCTAGACCCAAACCCACTCGGCTGGACCCAAACCCACTCGGCTAGACCCAAACCCACTCAGCTAGAGCCATACCCACTCGGCTAGTCCCAAACCCCCTCTGCTGGACCCAAACCCACTCGGCTAGACCCAAACCCACTCGGCTAGATCCAAACCTCTCGGCTTGACCCAAACCCACTCGGCAAGACCGAAACCCACTCGGCTAGTCCCAAACCCACTCGGCTTGACACAAACCCACTCGGCAAGACCCAAACCCACTCGGCTAGACCGAAACCCACTCGGCTACACCCAAACCCACTCCGCTAGACCCAAACCCACTTGGCTATACCCAAACCCACTAGGCTGGACCCACACCCACTCGGCTAGACCCAAACCCACTCGGCTAGACCCAAACCCACTCGGCTAGACCCAAACCCACTCGGCTAGACCCAAACCCACTCGGTTCGACCCAAACCCACTCGGCTAGACCCAAACCCACTCGGCTAGACCCAAACCCACTCCGCTAGACCCAAACCCACTCGGCGAGACCCAAACCCACTCGGCTAGACCCAAACCCACTCGGCTAGACCCAAACCCACTTGGCTTGACCCAAACCCACTCGGCTTGACCCAAACCCACTCGGCTAGACCCAAACCCACTCCGCTAGACCCAAATCCACTCAGCTAGACCAACCCACTCGGCTAGACCCAAACCCATTTGGCTAGACCGAAACCCATTCCGCTAGACCCAAACCCACTCCGCTAGACCCAGACCCACTCCGCTAGACCCAAACCCACTCCGCTAGACCCAAACCCACTTGGCTAGACCCAAACCCACTCCGCTAGCCCCAAACACACTCCGCTAGACCCAAACCCACTCGGCTAGTCCCAAACCAACTCCGCTAGACCCAAACCCACTCCGCTAGACCCAAACCCACTCCACTAGAGCCAAACCCACTCGGCTAGTCCCAAACCCACTCGGCTAGACCCAAACCCACTCGGCTAGACCCAAACCCACTCGGCTTGACCCAAACCCACTCGGCTAGACCCAAACCCACTCGGCTAGACCCAAACCCACTCGGCTAGAGCCATACCCACTCGGCTAGTCCCAAACCCACTCGGCTAGACCCAAACCCACTCAGCAAGACCCAAACCCACTCGGTTCGACCCAAACCCACTCGGCTAGACCCAAACCCACTCGGCTAGACCCAAACCCTCTCGGCTGGACCCAAACCCACTCGGCGAGACCCAAACCCTCTCGGCTAGACCCAAACCCACTCCGCTAGAGCCAAACCCACTTGGCTAGACCCAAACCCACCCCGCTAGCCCCAAACACACTCCGCTAGACCCAAACCCACTCGGCTACACCCAAATCCACTTGGCTAGACCCAAACCCACTCGGCTAGACCCAAACCCACTCGGCTAGTCCCAAACCCACTCGGCAAGACCCAAACCCACTCGCCTAGAGACAAACCCACTCGGCTATACCCAAACCCACTCGGCTAGACCCAAACCCACACCGCTAGACCCAAACCCACTCGGCTAGACCCAATCCCACTCGGCTAGACCCAAACCCACTCGGCTAGACCCAAACCCACTCGGCTAGACCCAAACCCACTCGGCTAGACCCAAACCCACTCGGCGAGACCCAAACCCACTCGGCTAGACCCAAACCCACTCCGCTAGACCCAAACCCACTTGGCTAGACCCAAACCCACCCCGCTAGCCCCAAACACACTCCGCTAGACCCAAACCCACTCGGCTAGTCCCAAACCCACTCCGCTAGACCCAAACCCACTCCGCTAGACCCAAACCCACTCCGCTAGACCCAAACCCACTCCGCTAGACCCAAACCCACTCCGCTAGAGCCAAACCCACTCGGCTAGTCCCAAACCCACTCGGCTAGACCCAAGCTCACTCGGCTAGACCCAAACCCACTCGGCTTCACCCAAACCCACTCGGCTAGACCCAAACCCACTCGGCTAGACCCAAACCCACTCGGCTAGACCCAAACCCACTCAGCTAGAGCCATACCCACTCGGCTAGTCCCAAACCCCCTCTGCTAGACCGAAACCCACTCGGCTAGACCCAAACCCACTCGGCTAGATCCAAACCTCTCGGCTTGACCCAAACCCACTCGGCAAGACCGAAACCCACTCGGCTAGTCCCAAACCCACTCGGCTTGACACAAACCCACTCGGCCAGACCCAAACCCACTCGGCTAGACCCAAACCCACTCGGCTACACCCAAACCCACTCGGCTAGACCCAAACCCACTCGGCGAGACCCAAACCCACTCGGCTCGACCCAAGCCAACTCGGCTAGACCCAAACCCACTCGGCTAGACCCAAACCCACTCAGCTAGACCCAAACCCACTTGGCTTGACCCAAACCCACTCGGCTTGACCCAAACCCACTCGGCTAGACCCAAACCCACTCCGCTAGACCCAAATCCACTCAGCTAGACCAAACCCACTCGGCTAGACCCAAACCCATTCGGCTAGACCGAAACCCACTCTGCTAGACCCAAACCCACTCCGCTAGACCCAGACCCACTCCGCTAGACCCAAACCCACACCGCTGGACCCAAACCCACTCGGCTAGACCCAATCCCACTCGGCTAGACCAAAACCCACTCGGCTAGACCCAAACCCACTCGGCTAGACCCAAACCCACTCGGCTAGACCCAAACCCACTCCGCTAGACCCAAACCTACTTGGCTAGACCCAAACCCACTCCGCTAGCCCCAAACACACTCCGCTAGACCCAAACCCACTCGGCTAGTCCCAAACCAACTCCGCTAGACCCAAACCCACTCGGCTAGACCCAAACCCACTCCACTAGAGCCAAACCCACTCGGCTAGTCCCAAGCCCACTCGGCTAGACCCAAACCCACTCGGCTAGACCCAAACCCACTCGGCTTGACCCAAACCCACTCGGCAAGACCCAAACCCACTCGGCTAGACCCAAACCCACTCGGCTTGACCCAAACCCACTCGGCTAGACCCAAACCCACTCGGCTAGAGCCATACCCACTCGGCTGGTCCCAAACCCCCTCTGCTAGACGCAAACCCACTCGGCTAGACCCAAACCCACTCGGCTAGACTCAAACCCACTCGGCTAGACCCAAATCCACTCAGCTAGACCCAAACCCACTCGGCTAGAACCAAACACATTCGGCTAGACCGAAACCCACTCCGCTAGACCCAAACCCACTCCGCTAGACCCAGACCCACTCCGCTAGACCCAAACCCACACCGCTAGACCCAAACCCACTCGGCTAGACCCAATCCCACTCGGCTAGACCCAAACCCACTCGGCTAGACCCAAACCCACTCGGCTAGACCCAAACCCACTCGGCTGGACCCAAACCCACTCGGCGAGACCCAAACCCTCTCGGCTAGACCCAAACCCACTCCGCTAGAGCCAAACCCACTTGGCTAGACCCAAACCCACCCCGCTAGCCCCAAACACACTCCGCTAGACCCAAACCCACTCGGCTAGACCCAAATCCACTTGGCTAGACCCAAACCCACTCGGCTAGACAAAAACCCACTCGGCTAGTCCCAAACCCACTCGGCAAGACCCAAACCCACTCGCCTAGAGACAAACCCACTCGGCTATACCCAAACCCACTCGGCTAGACCCAAACCCACACCGCTAGACCCAAACCCACTCGGCTAGACCCAATCCCACTCGGCTAGACCCAAACCCACTCGGCTAGACCCAAACCCACTCGGCTAGACCCAAACCCACTCGGCTAGACCCAAACCCACTCGGCGAGACCCAAACCCACTCGGCTAGACCCAAACACACTCCGCTAGACCCAAACCCACTCGGCTAGTCCCAAACCCACTCCGCTAGACCCAAACCCACTCCGCTAGACCCAAACCCACTCCGCTAGAGCCAAACCCACTCGGCTAGTCCCAAACCCACTCGGCTAGACCCAAACTCACTCGGCTAGACCCAAACCCACTCGGCTTGACCCAAACCCACTCGGCTAGACCCAAACCCACTCGGCTGGACCCAAACCCACTCGGCTAGACCCAAACCCACTCAGCTAGAGCCATACCCACTCGGCTAGTCCCAAACCCCCTCTGCTGGACCCAAACCCACTCGGCTAGACCCAAACCCACTCGGCTAGATCCAAACCTCTCGGCTTGACCCAAACCCACTCGGCAAGACCGAAACCCACTCGGCTAGTCCCAAACCCACTCGGCTTGACACAAACCCACTCGGCCAGACCCAAACCCACTCGGCTAGACCCAAACCCACTCGGCTACACCCAAACCCACTCCGCTAGACCCAAACCCACTTGGCTATACCCAAACCCACTAGGCTGGACCCACACCCACTCGGCTAGACCCAAACCCACTCGGCTAGACCCAAACCCACTCGGCTAGACCCAAACCCACTCGGCTAGACCCAAACCCACTCGGTTCGACCCAAACCCACTCGGCTAGACCCAAACCCACTCGGCTAGACCCAAACCCACTCCGCTAGACCCAAACCCACTCGGCGAGACCCAAACCCACTCGGCTAGACCCAAACCCACTCGGCTAGACCCAAACCCACTTGGCTTGACCCAAACCCACTCGGCTTGACCCAAACCCACTCGGCTAGACCCAAACCCACTCCGCTAGACCCAAATCCACTCAGCTAGACCAACCCACTCGGCTAGACCCAAACCCATTTGGCTAGACCGAAACCCATTCCGCTAGACCCAAACCCACTCCGCTAGACCCAGACCCACTCCGCTAGACCCAAACCCACACCGCTAGACCCAAACCCACTCGGCTAGACCCAATCCCACTCGGCTAGACCCAAACCCACTCGGCTAGACCCAAACCCACTCGGCTAGACCCAAACCCACTCGGCTAGACCCAAACCCACTCGGCTAGACCCAAACCCACTCGGCTAGACCCAAACCCACTCCGCTAGACCCAAACCCACTTGGCTAGACCCAAACCCACTCCGCTAGCCCCAAACACACTCCGCTAGACCCAAACCCACAAGGCTAGTCCCAAACCAACTCCGCTAGACCCAAACCCACTCGGCTAGACCCAAACCCACTCGGCTAGACCCAAACCCACTCGGCTTGACCCAAACCCACTCGGCTAGACCCAAACCCACTCGGCTAGACCCAAACCCACTCGGCTAGAGCCATACCCACTCGGCTAGTCCCAAACCCACTCGGCTAGACCCAAACCCACTCGGCTAGACCCAAACCCACTCGGTTCGACCCAAACCCACTCGGCTAGACCCAAACCCACTCGGCTAGACCCAAACCCACTCCGCTAGACCCAAACCCACTCGGCGAGACCCAAACCCACTCGGCTAGACCCAAACCCACTCGGCTAGACCCAAACCCACTTGGCTTGACCCAAACCCACTCGGCTTGACCCAAACCCACTCGGCTAGACCCAAACCCACTCCGCTAGACCCAAATCCACTCAGCTAGACCAACCCACTCGGCTAGACCCAAACCCATTTGGCTAGACCGAAACCCACTCCGCTAGACCCAAACCCACTCGGCTAGACCCAAACCCACTCAGCTAGACTCAAACCCACTCCGCTAGATCCAAATCCACTCAGCTAGACCCAAACCCACTCGGCTCGACCCAAACACATTCGGCTAGACCGAAACCCACTCCGCTAGACCCAAACCCACTCCGCTAGACGCAGACCCACTCCGCTAGACCCAAACCCACACCGCTAGACCCAAACCCACTCGGCTAGACCCAATCCCACTCGGCTGGACCCAAACCCACTCGGCTAGACCCAAACCCACTCGGCTAGACCCAAACCCACTCAGCTAGACCCAAACCCACTTGGCTTGACCCAAACCCACTCGGCTTGACCCAAACCCACTCGGCTAGACCCAAACCCACTCCGCTAGACCCAAATCCACTCAGCTAGACCAAACCCACTCGGCTAGACCCAAACCCATTCGGCTAGACCGAAACCCACTCTGCTAGACCCAAACCCACTCCGCTAGACCCAGACCCACTCCGCTAGACCCAAACCCACACCGCTGGACCCAAACCCACTCGGCTAGACCCAATCCCACTCGGCTAGACCAAAACCCACTCGGCTAGACCCAAACCCACTCGGCTAGACCCAAACCCACTCGGCTAGACCCAAACCCACTCCGCTGACCCAAACCTACTTGGCTAGACCCAAACCCACTCCGCTAGCCCCAAACACACTCCGCTAGACCCAAACCCACTCGGCTAGTCCCAAACCAACTCCGCTAGACCCAAACCCACTCGGCTAGACCCAAACCCACTCCACTAGAGCCAAACCCACTCGGCTAGTCCCAAGCCCACTCGGCTAGACCCAAACCCACTCGGCAAGACCCAAACCCACTCGGCTAGACCCAAACCCACTCGGCTTGACCCAAACCCACTCGGCTAGACCCAAACCCACTCGGCTAGAGCCATACCCACTCGGCTAGTCCCAAACCCCCTCTGCTAGACGCAAACCCACTCGGCTAGACCCAAACCCACTCGGCTAGACTCAAACCCACTCGGCTAGACCCAAATCCACTCAGCTAGACCCAAACCCACTCGGCTAGAACCAAACACATTCGGCTAGACCGAAACCCACTCCGCTAGACCCAAACCCACTCCGCTAGACCCAGACCCACTCCGCTAGACCCAAACCCACACCGCTAGACCCAAACCCACTCGGCTAGACCCAATCCCACTCGGCTAGACCCAAACCCACTCGGCTAGACCCAAACCCACTCGGCTAGACCCAAACCCACTCGGCTGGACCCAAACCCACTCGGCGAGACCCAAACCCTCTCGGCTAGACCCAAACCCACTCCGCTAGAGCCAAACCCACTTGGCTAGACCCAAACCCACCCCGCTAGCCCCAAACACACTCCGCTAGACCCAAACCCACTCGGCTAGACCCAAATCCACTTGGCTAGACCCAAACCCACTCAGCTAGAGACAAACCCACTCGGCTATACCCAAACCCACTCGGCTAGACCCAAACCCACACCGCTAGACCCAAACCCACTCGGCTAGACCCAATCCCACTCGGCTACACCCAAACCCACTCGGCTAGACCCAAACCCACTCGGCTAGACCCAAACCCACTTGGCTAGACCCAAACCCACTCGGCGAGACCCAAACCCACTCGGCTAGACCCAAACCCACTCCGCCAGACCCAAACCCACTTGGCTAGACCCAAACCCACCCCGCTAGCCCCAAACACACTCCGCTAGACCCAAACCCACTCGGCTAGTCCCAAACCCACTCCGCTAGACCCAAACCCACTCCGCTAGACCCAAACCCACTCCGCTAGAGCCAAACCCACTCGGCTAGTCCCAAACCCACTCGGCTAGACCCAAACTCACTCGGCTAGACCCAAACCCACTCGGCTTGACCCAAACCCACTCGGTTAGACCCAAACCCACTCGGCTGGACCCAAACCCACTCGGCTTGACACAAACCCACTCGGCCAGACCCAAACCCACTCGGCTAGACCCAAACCCACTCGGCTACACCCAAACCCACTCCGCTAGACCCAAACCCACTTGGCTAGACCCAAACCCACTAGGCTGGACCCACACCCACTCGGCTAGACCCAAACCCACTCGGCTAGACCCAAACCCACTCGGCTAGACCCAAACCCAGTCGGCTAGACCCAAACCCACTCGGTTCGACCCAAACCCACTCGGCTAGACCCAAACCCACTCGGCTAGACCCAAACCCACTCCGCTAGACCCAAACCCACTCGGCGAGACCCAAACCCACTCGGCTAGACCCAAACCCACTCGGCTAGACCCAAACCCACTTGGCTTGACCCAAACCCACTCGGCTTGACCCAAACCCACTCGGCTAGACCCAAACCCACTCCGCTAGACCCAAATCCACTCAGCTAGACCAACCCACTCGGCTAGACCCAAACCCATTTGGCTAGACCGAAACCCATTCCGCTAGACCCAAACCCACTCCGCTAAAACCAGACCCACTCCGCTAGACCCAAACCCACACCGCTAGACCCAAACCCACTCGGCTAGACCCAATCCCACTCGGCTAGACCCAAACCCACTCGGCTAGACCCAAACCCACTCGGCTAGACCCAAACCCACTCGGCTAGACCCAAACCCACTCGGCTAGACCCAAACCCACTCGGCTAGACCCAAACCCACTCCGCTAGACCCAAACCCACTTGGCTAGACCCAAACCCACTCCGCTAGCCCCAAACACACTCCGCTAGACCCAAACCCACTCAGCTAGTCCCAAACCAACTCCGCTAGACCCAAACCCACTCCGCTAGACCCAAACCCACTCCACTAGAGCCAAACCCACTCGGCTAGTCCCAAACCCACTCGGCTAGACCCAAACCCACTCGGCTAGACGCAAACCCACTCGGCTTGACCCAAACCCACTCGGCTAGACCCAAACCCACTCGGCTAGACCCAAACCCACTCGGCTAGAGCCATACCCACTCGGCTAGTCCCAAACCCACTCGGCTAGACCCAAACCCACTCGGCTAGACCCAAACCCACTCCGCTAGACCCAGACCCACTCCGCTAGACCCAAACCCACACCGCTAGACCCAGACCCACTCCGCTAGACCCAAACCCACACCGCTAGACCCAAACCCACTCGGCTAGACCCAATCCCACTCGGCTAGACCCAAATCCACTCAGCTAGACCAACCCACTCGGCTAGACCCAAACCCATTTGGCTAGACCGAAACCCACTCCGCTAGACCCAAACCCACTCCGCTAGCCCCAAACCCACTCCGCTAGACCCAAACCCACACCGCTAGACCCAAACCCACTCGGCTAGACCCAATCCCACTCGGCTTGACCCAAACCCACTCGGCTAGACCCAAACCCACTCGGCTAGACCCAAACCCACTCGGCTAGACCCAAACCCACTCGGCTAGACCCAAACCCACTCGGCTAGACCCAAACCCACTCCGCTAGACCCAAACCCACTTGGCTAGACCCAAACCCACTCCGCTAGCCCCAAACACACTCCGCTAGACCCAAACCCACTCGGCTAGTCCCAAACCAACTCCGCTAGACCCAAACCCACTCCGCTAGACCCAAACCCACTCCACTAGAGCCAAACCCACTCGGCTAGTCCCAAACCCACTCGGCTAGACCCAAACCCACTCGGCTAGACCCAAACCCACTCGGCTTGACCCAAACCCACTCGGCTAGACCCAAACCCACTCGGCTAGACCCAAACCCACTCGGCTAGAGCCATACCCACTCGGCTAGTCCCAAACCCCCTCTGCTAGACCCAAACCCACTCGGCTAGACCCAAACCCACTCAGCTAGACTCAAACCCACTCCGCTAGACCCAAATCCACTCAGCTAGACCCAAACCCACTCGGCTCGACCCAAACACATTCGGCTAGACCGAAACCCACTCCGCTAGACCCAAACCCACTCCGCTAGACGCAGACCCACTCCGCTAGACCCAAACCCACACCGCTAGACCCAAACCCACTCGGCTAGACCCAATCCCACTCGGCTGGACCCAAACCCACTCGGCTAGACCCAAACCCACTCGGCTAGACCCAAACCCACTCGGCTAGACCCAAACCCACTCGGCTAGACCCAAACCCACTCGGCTAGACCCAAACCCTATCCGCTAGACCCCAACCCACTTGGCTAGACCCAAACCCACTCCGCTAGCCCCAAACACACTCCGCTAGACCCAAACCCCCTCTGCTGGACCCAAACCCACTCGGCTAGACCCAAACCCACTCGGCTAGATCCAAACATCTCGGCTTGACCCAAACCCACTCGGCAAGACCGAAACCCACTCGGCTAGTCCCAAACCCACTCGGCTTGACACAAACCCACTCGGCCAGACCCAAACCCACTCGGCTAGACCCAAACCCACTCGGCTACACCCAAACCCACTCCGCTAGACCCAAACCCACTTGGCTAGACCCAAACCCACTAGGCTGGACCCACACCCACTCGGCTAGACCCAAACCCACTCGGCTAGACCCAAACCCACTCGGCTAGACCCAAACCCACTCGGCTAGACCCAAACCCACTCGGTTCGACCCAAACCCACTCGGCTAGACCCAAACCCACTTGGCTAGACCCAAACCCACTCCGCTAGACCCAAACCCACTCGGCGAGACCCAAACCCACTCGGCTAGACCCAAACCCACTCGGCTAGACCCAAACCCACTTGGCTTGACCCAAACCCACTCGGCTTGACCAAAACCCACTCGGCTAGACCCAAACCCACTCCGCTAGACCCAAATCCACTCAGCTAGACCAACCCACTCGGCTAGACCCAAACCCACTCGGCTAGACCCAATCCCACTCGGCTGGACCCAAACCCACTCGGCTAGACCCAAACCCACTCGGCTAGACCCAAACCCACTCGGCTAGACCCAAACCCACTCGGCTAGACCCAAACCCACTCGGCTAGACCCAAACCCAATCCGCTAGACCCCAACCCACTTGGCTAGACCCAAACCCACTCCGCTAGCCCCAAACACACTCCGCTAGACCCAAACCCCCTCTGCTGGACCCAAACCCACTCGGCTAGACCCAAACCCACTCGGCTAGATCCAAACATCTCGGCTTGACCCAAACCCACTCGGCAAGACCGAAACCCACTCGGCTAGTCCCAAACCCACTCGGCTTGACACAAACCCACTCGGCCAGACCCAAACCCACTCGGCTAGACCCAAACCCACTCGGCTACACCCAAACCCACTCCGCTAGACCCAAACCCACTTGGCTAGACCAAAACCCACTAGGCTGGACCCACACCCACTCGGCTAGACCCAAACCCACTCGGCTAGACCCAAACCCACTCGGCTAGACCGAAACCCACTCGGCTAGACCCAAACACACTCGGTTCGACCCAAACCCACTCGGCTAGACCCAAACCCACTCGGCTAGACCCAAACCCACTCCGCTAGACCCAAACCCACTCGGCGAGACCCAAACCCACTCGGCTAGACCCAAACCCACTCGGCTAGACCCAAACCCACTTGGCTTGACCCAAACCCACTCGGCTTGACCAAAACCCACTCGGCTAGACCCAAACCCACTCCGCTAGACCCAAATCCACTCAGCTAGACCAACCCACTCGGCTAGACCCAAACCCATTTGGCTAGACCGAAACCCACTCCGCTAGACCCAAACCCACTCCGCTAGACCCAGACCCACTCCGCTAGACCCAAACCCACACCGCTAGACCCAAACCCACTCGGCTAGACCCAATCCCACTCGGCTAGACCCAAACCCACTCGGCTAGACCCAAACCCACTCGGCTAGACCCAAACCCACTCGGCTAGACCCAAACCCACACGGCTAGACCCAAACCCACTCGGCTAGACCCTAACCCACTCCGCTAGACCCAAACCCACTTGGCTAGACCCAAACCCACTCCGCTAGTCCCAAACACACTCCGCTAGACCCAAACCCACTCGGCTAGTCCCAAACCAACTCTGCTAGACCCAAACCCACTCCGCTAGACCCAAACCCACTCCACTAGAGCCAAACCCACTCGGCTAGTCCCAAACCCACTCGGCTAGACCCAAACCCACTCGGCTAGACCCAAACCCACTCGGCTTGACCCAAACCCACTCGGCTAGACCCAAACCCACTCGGCTAGACCCAAACCCACTCGGCTAGAGCCATACCCACTCGGCTAGTCCCAAACCCACTCGGCTAGACCCAAACCCACTCGGCTAGACCCAAACCCACTCGGTTCGACCCAAACCCACTCGGCTAGACCCAAACCCACTCGGCTAGACCCAAACCCATTCCGCTAGACCCAAACCCACTCGGCGAGACCCAAACCCACTCGGCTAGACCCAAACCCACTCGGCTAGACCCAAACCCACTTGGCTTGACCCAAACCCACTCGGCTTGACCCAAACCCACTCGGCTAGACCCAAACCCACTCCGCTAGACCCAAATCCACTCAGCTAGACCAACCCACTCGGCTAGACCCAAACCCATTTGGCTAGACCGAAACCCACTCCGCTAGACCCAAACCCACTCCGCTAGACCCAGACCCACTCTGCTAGACCCAAACCCACACCGCTAGACCCAAACCCACTCGGCTAGACCCAATCCCACTCGGCTGGACCCAAACCCACTCGGCTAGACCCAAACCCACTCGGCTAGACCCAAACCCACTCGGCTAGACCCAAACCCACTCGGCTAGACCCAAACCCACTCGGCTAGACCCAAACCCACTCCGCTAGACCCCAACCCACTTGGCTAGACCCAAACCCACTCCGCTAGCCCCAAACACACTCTGCTAGACCAAAACCCCCTCGGCTAGTCCCAAACCCACTCCGCTAGACCCAAACCCACTCCGCTAGACCCAAACCCACTCCGCTAGAGCCAAACCCACTCGGCTAGTCCCAAACCCACTCGGCTAGACCCAAACCCACTCGGCTAGACCCAAACCCACGCGGCTAGACCCAAACCCACTCAGCTAGAGCCATACCCACTCGGCTACTCCCAAACCCACTCTGCTAGACCCAAACCCACTCGGCTAGACCCAAACCCACTCGGCTAGATCCAAACCCACTCGGCTTGACCCAAACCCACTCGGCAAGACCGAAACCCACTCGGCTAGTCTCAATCCCACTCGGCTTGACACAAACCCACTCGGCCAGACCCAAACCCACTCGGCTAGACCCAAACCCACTCCGCTACACCCAAACCCACTCCGCTAGACCCAAACCCACTTGGCTAGACCCAAACCCACTCGGCTGGACCCACACCCACTTACCTAGACCCAAACCCACTCGGCTAGACCCAAACCCACTCGGCTACACACAAACCCAGTCCACTGGACCCAAACCCACCCGGCTAGACCCAAACCCACACGGCTAGACCCAAACCCACTCGGCAAGACCCAAACCCACTCGGCTAGACCCAAACCCACTCAGCTAGATCCAAACTGCCTCGGCTAGACCCAAACCCACTCGGCTAGACCCAAACCCACTCCGCTAGACCCAAACCCACTCGGCTAGACCCAAACCCACTCCGCTAGCCCCAAACCCACTCCGCTAGACCCACACCCACTCGGCTACCCCCAAACCCACTCAGCTACACCCAAACCCAGTCGGCTAGACCCAAACCCACTCGGCTAGACCCAAACTCACTCGGCGAGACCCAAACCCACTCGTCTAGACCCAAACCCACTCGGCTGGACTCAAACCCACTCGGCTAGACCCAAACCCACTCGGCTAGACACAAACCCACTCGGCTAGACCCAAACCCACTCCGCTAGAGACAAATCCGCTCAGCTAGACCCAAACCCACTTAGCTAGCCCCAAACACACTCCGCTAGACCCAAACCCACTCGGCTAGTCCCAAACCCACTCCGCTAGACCCAAACCCACTCCGCTAGACCCAAACCCACTCCGCTAGAGCCAAACCCACTCGGCTAGTCCCAAACCCACTCGGCTAGACCCAAACTCACTTGGCTAGACCCAAACCCACTCGGCTTGACCCAAACCCACTCGGCTAGACCCAACCCCACTCGGCTAGACCCAAACCCACTCGGCTAGACCCCAACCCACTCAGCTAGAGCCATACCCACTCGGCAAGACCGAAACCCACTCGGCTAGTCCAAACCCACTCGGCTTGACACAAACCCACTCGGCCAGACACAAACCCACTTGGCTAGACCCAAGCGCACTCGGATACACCCAAACCCACTCCGCTAGACCAAAATCCACTCAGCTAGACCAAACCCACTCGGCTAGACCCAAACCCATTCGGCTAGACCGAAACCCACTCTGCTAGACCCAAACCCACTCCGCTAGACCCAGACCCACTCCGCTAGACCCAAACCCACACCGCTAGACCCAAACCCACTCGGCTAGACCCAAACCCACTCGGCTAGACCCAAACCCACTCGGCTAGACCCAAACCCACTCCGCTAGACCCAAACCCACTCGGCTAGACCCAAACCCACTCCGCTAGCCCCAAACCCACTCCGCTAGCCCCAAACACACTCCGCTAGACCCAAACCCACTCGGCTAGTCCCAAACCCACTCCGCTAGACCCAGACCCACTCGGCTAGACCCAAACCCACTCCACTAGAGCCAAACCCACTCGGCTAGTCCCAAACCCACTCGGCTAGACCCAAACCCACTCGGCTCGACCCAAACCCACTCGGCTTGACCCAAACCCACTCGGCTAGACCCAAACCCACTCGGCTAGACACAAACCCACTCGGTTTGACCCAAACCCACTCGGCTAGACCCAAACACACTCGGCTAGAGCCATACCCACTCGGCTAGTCCCAAACCCCCTCTGCTAGACCCAAACCCACTCGGCTAGACCCAATCCCACTCGGCTAGATCCAAACCCACTCGGCTAGACCCAAACCCACTCGGCTAGACCCAAACCCACTCGGCTAGACCCAAACCCACTCGGCTAGACCCAAACCCACTCGGCTAGACCCAAACCCACTCCGCTAGACCCAAACCCACTTGGCTAGACCCAAACCCACTCCGCTAGCCCCAAACACACTCCGCTAGACCCAAACCCACTCGGCTAGTCCCAAACCCACTCCGCTAGACCCAAACCCACTCCGCTAGACCCAAACCCACTCCGCTAGAGCCAAACCCACTCGGCTAGTCCCAAACCCACTCGGCTAGACCCAAACTCGCTCGGCTAGACCCAAACCCACTCGGCTTGACCCAAACCCACTCGGCCAGACCCAAACCCACTCGGCTAGACCCAAACCCACTCGGCTAGACCCAAACCCACTCAGCTAGAGCCATACCCACTCGGCTAGTCCCAAACCCCCTCTGCTAGACCCAAACCCACTCGGCTAGACCCAACCCCACTCGGCTAGATCCAAACCTCTCGGCTTGACCCAAACCCACTCGGCAAGACCCAAACCCACTCGGCTAGTCCCAAACCCACTCGGCTTGACACAAACCCACTCGGCCAGACCCAAACCCACTCGGCTAGACCCAAACCCACTCGGCTAGACCCAAACCCACTCGGCTCGACCCAAACCCACTCGGCTAGACCCAAACCCACTCGGCTAGACCCAAACCCACTCCGCTAGACCCAAACCCACTCGGATAGACCCAAACCCACTCGGCGAGACCCAAACCCAATCGGCTAGACCCAAACCCACTCGGCTAGACCCAAACCCACTTGGCTTGACCCAAACCCACTCGGCTAGAACCAAACCCATTCGGCTAGACCGAAACCCACTCTGCTAGACCCAAACCCACTCCGCTAGACCCAGACCCACTCCGCTAGACCCAAACCCACACCGCTGGACCCAAACCCACTCGGCTAGACCCAATCCCACTCGGCTAGACCAAAACCCACTCGGCTAGTCCCAAACCAACTCCGCTAGACCCAAACCCACTCGGCTAGACCCAAACCCACTCCACTAGAGCCAAACCCACTCGGCTAGTCCCAAACCCACTCGGCTAGACCCAAACCCACTCGGCTAGACCCAAACCCACTCGGCTTGACCCAAACCCACTCGGCTTCACCCAAACCCACTCGGCTAGACCCAAACCCACTCCGCTAGACCCAAATCCACTCAGCTAGACCAAACCCACTCGGCTAGACCCACACCCATTCGGCTAGACCGAAACCCACTCGGCTAGACCCAATCCCACTCGGCTAGACCAAAACCCACTCGGCTAGACCCAAACCCACTCGGCTAGACCCAAACCCACTCGGCTAGACCCAAACCCACAGCGCTAGACCCAAACCTACTTGGCTAGACCCAAACCCACTCCGCTAGCCCCAAACACACTCCGCTAGACCCAAACCCACTCGGCTAGTCCCAAACCAACTCCGCTAGACCCAAACCCACTCGGCTAGACCCAAACCCACTCCACTAGAGCCAAACCCACTCGGCTAGTCCCAAACCCACTCGGCTAGACCCAAACCCACTCGGCTAGACCCAAACCCACTCGGCTAGAGCCATACCCACTCGGCTAGTCCCAAACCCCCTCTGCTAGACCCAAACCCACTCGGCTAGACCCAAACCCACTCGGCTAGACCCAAACCCACTCGGCTAGACCCAAATCCACTCGGCTAGACCCAAACCCACTCGGCCAGAACCAAACACATTCGGCTAGACCGAAACCCACTCCGCTAGACCCAAACCCACTCCGCTAGACCCAGACCCACTCCGCTAGACCCAAACCCACACCGCTAGACCCAAACCCACTCGGCTAGACCCAATCCCACTCGGCTAGACCCAAACCCACTCGGCTAGACCCAAACCCACTCGGCTAGACCCAAACCCACTCGGCTAGACCCAAACCCACTCGGCGAGACCCAAACCCACTCGGCTAGACCCAAACCCACTCCGCTAGACCCAAACCCACTTGGCTAGACCCAAACGCACCCCGCTAGCCCCAAACACACTCCGCTAGACCCAAACCCACTCGGCTAGTCCCAAACCCACTCCACTAGACCCAAACCCACTCCGCTAGACCCAAACCCACTCCGCTAGAGCCAAACCCACTCGGCTAGTCCCAAACCCACTCGGCTAGACCCAAACCCACTCGGCTTGACCCAAACCCACTCGGCTAGACCCAAACCCACTCGGCTGGACCCAAACCCACTCTGCTAGACCCAAACCCACTCAGCTAGAGCCATACCCACTCGGCTAGTCCCAAACCCCCTCTGCTGGACCCAAACCCACTCGGCAAGACCCAAACCCACTCGGCTAGATCCAAACCTCTCGGCTTGACCCAAACCCACTCGGCAAGACCGAAACCCACTCGGCTAGTCCCAAACCCACGGCTTGACCCAAACCCACTCGGCTTGACCCAAACCCACTCGGCTAGACCCAAACCCACTCCGCTAGACCCAAATCCACTCAGCTAGACCAACCCACTCGGCTAGACCCAAACCCATTTGGCTAGACCGAAACCCACTCCGCTAGACCCAAACCCATTTGGCTAGACCGAAACCCACTCCGCTAGACCCAAACCCACTCCGCTAGACCCAGACCCACTCCGCTAGACCCAAACCCACACCGCTAGACCCAAACCCACTCGGCTAGACCCAATCCCACTCGGCTAGACCCAAACCCACTCGGCTAGACCCAAACCCACTCGGCTAGACCCAAACCCACTCCGCTAGACCCAAACCCACTTGGCTAGACCCAAACCCACTCCGCTAGCCCCAAACACACTCCGCTAGACCCAAACCCACTCGGCTAGTCCCAAACCAACTCCGCTAGACCCAAACCCACTCCGCTAGACCCAAACCCACTCCACTAGAGCCAAACCCACTCGGCTAGTCCCAAACCCACTCGGCTAGACCCAAACCCACTCGGCTAGACCCAAACCCACTCGGCTTGACCCAAACCCACTCGGCTAGACCCAAACCCACTCGGCTAGACCCAAACCCACTCGGCTAGAGCCATACCCACTCGGCTGGTCCCAAACCCCCTCTGCTAGACCCAAACCCACTCGGCTAGACCCAAACCCACTCGGCTAGAGCCATACCCACTCGGCTAGTCCCAAACCCCCTCTGCTAGACCCAAACCCACTCGGCTAGACCCAAACCCACTCGGCTAGACCCAAACCCACTCGGCTAGACCCAAATCCACTCAGCTAGACCCAAACCCACTCGGCCAGAACCAAACACATTCGGCTAGACCGAAACCCACTCCGCTAGACCCAAACCCACTCCGCTAGACCCAGACCCACTCCGCTAGACCCAAACCCACACCGCTAGACCCAAACCCACTCGGCTAGACCCAATCCCACTCGGCTAGACCCAAACCCACTCGGCTAGACCCAAACCCACTCGGCTAGACCCAAACCCACTCGGCTAGACCCAAACCCACTCGGCGAGACCCAAACCCACTCGGCTAGACCCAAACCCACTCCGCTAGACCCAAACCCACTTGGCTAGACCCAAACCCACCCCGCTAGCCCCAAACACACTCCGCTAGACCCAAACCCACTCGGCTAGTCCCAAACCCACTCCGCTAGACCCAAACCCACTCCGCTAGACCCAAACCCACTCCGCTAGAGCCAAACCCACTCGGCTAGTCCCAAACCCACTCGGCTAGACCCAAACTCACTCGGTTAGACCCAAACCCACTCGGCTTGACCCAAACCCACTCGGCTAGACCCAAACCCACTAGGCTGGACCCAAACCCACTCGGCTAGACCCAAACCCACTCAGCTAGAGCCATACCCACTCGGCTAGTCCCAAACCCCCTCTGCTGGACCCAAACCCACTCGGCTAGACCCAAACCCACTCGGCTAGATCCAAACCTCTCGGCTTGACCCAAACCCACTCGGCAAGACCGAAACCCACTCGGCTAGTCCCAAAACCACTCGGCTTGACACAAACCCACTCGGCCAGACCCAAACCCACTCGGCTAGACCTAAACCCACTCGGCTACACCCAAACCCACTCCGCTAGACCCAAACCCACTTGGCTAGACCCAAACCCACTAGGCTGGACCCACACCCACTCGGCTAGACCCAAACCCACTCGGCTAGACCCAAACCCACTCGGCTAGACCCAAACCCACTCGGCTAGACCCAAACCCACTCGGTTCGACCCAAACCCACTCGGCTAGACCCAAACCCACTCGGCTAGACCCAAACCCACTCCGCTAGACCCAAACCCACTCGGCGAGACCCAAACCCACTCGGCTAAACCCAAACCCACTCGGCTAGACCCAAACCCACTTGGCTTGACCCAAACCCACTCGGCTTGACCCAAACCCACTCGGCTAGACCCAAACCCACTCCGCTAGACCCAAATCCACTCAGCTAGACCAACCCACTCGGCTAGACCCAAACCCATTTGGCTAGAACGAAACCCACTCCGCTAGAGCGAAACCCACTCCGCTAGACCCAGACCCACTCCGCTAGACCCAAACCCACACCGCTAGACCCAAACCCACTCGGCTAGACCCAATCCCACTCGGCTAGACCCAAACCCACTCGGCTAGACCCAAACCCACTCGGCTAGACCCAAACCCACTCGGCTAGACCCAAACCCACTCGGCTAGACCCAAACCCACTCGGCTAGACCCAAACCCACTCCGCTAGACCCAAACCCACTTGGCTAGACCCAAACCCACTCGGCTAGAGCCATACCCACTCGGCTAGTCCCAAACCCCCTCTGCTAGACCCAAACCCACTCGGCTAGACCCAAACCCACTCGGCTAGACTCAAACCCACTCCGCTAGACCCAAATCCACTCAGCTCGACCCAAACCCACTCGGCTCGACGCAAACACATTCGGCTAGACCGAAACCCACTCCGCTAGACCCAAACCCACTCCGCTAGACGCAGACCCACTCCGCTAGACCCAAACCCACACCGCTAGACCCAAACCCACTCGGCTAGACCCAATCCCACTCGGCTAGACCCAAACCCACTCGGCTAGACCCAAACCCACTCGGCTAGACCCAAACCCACTCCGCTAGACCCAAACCCACTTGGCTAGACCCAAACCCACTCCGCTAGCCCCAAACACACTCCGCTAGACCCAAACCCACTCGGCTAGTCCCAAACCAACTCCGCTAGACCCAAACCCACTCCGCTAGACCCAAACCCACTCCACTAGAGCCAAACCCACTCGGCTAGTCCCAAACCCACTCGGCTAGACCCAAACCCACTCGGCTAGACCCAAACCCACTCGGCTTGACCCAAACCCACTCGGCTAGACCCAAACCCACTCGGCTAGACCCAAACCCACTCGGCTAGAGCCATACCCACTCGGCTGGTCCCAAACCCCCTCTGCTAGACCCAAACCCACTCGGCTAGACCCAAACCCACTCGGCTAGAGCCATACCCACTCGGCCAGTCCCAAACCCCCTCTGCTAGACCCAAACCCACTCGGCTAGACCCAAACCCACTCGGCTAGACCCAAACCCACTCGGCTAGACCCAAATCCACTCAGCTAGACCCAAACCCACTCGGCCAGAACCAAACACATTCGGCTAGACCGAAACCCACTCCGCTAGACCCAAACCCACTCCGCTAGACCCAGACCCACTCCGCTAGACCCAAACCCACACCGCTAGACCCAAACCCACTCGGCTAGACCCAATCCCACTCGGTTAGACCCAAACCCACTCGGCTAGACCCAAACCCACTCGGCTAGACCCAAACCCACTCGGCTAGACCCAAACCCACTCGGCGAGACCCAAACCCACTCGGCTAGACCCAAACCCACTCCGCTAGACCCAAACCCACTTGGCTAGACCCAAACCCACCCCGCTAGCCCCAAACACACTCCGCTAGACCCAAACCCACTCGGCTAGTCCCAAACCCACTCCGCTAGACCCAAACCCACTCCGCTAGACCCAAACCCACTCCGCTAGAGCCAAACCCACTCGGCTAGTCCCAAACCCACTCGGCTAGACCCAAACTCACTCGGTTAGACCCAAACCCACTCGGCTTGACCCAAACCCACTCGGCTAGACCCAAACCCACTAGGCTGGACCCAAACCCACTCGGCTAGACCCAAACCCACTCAGCTAGAGCCATACCCACTCGGCTAGTCCCAAACCCCCTCTGCTGGACCCAAACCCACTCGGCTAGACCCAAACCCACTCGGCTAGATCCAAACCTCTCGGCTAGACCCAAACCCACTTGGCTAGACCCAAACCCACTAGGCTGGACCCACACCCACTCGGCTAGACCCAAACCCACTCGGCTAGACCCAAACCCACTCGGCTAGACCCAAACCCACTCGGCTAGACCCAAACCCACTCGGTTCGACCCAAACCCACTCGGCTAGACCCAAACCCACTCGGCTAGACCCAAACCCACTCCGCTAGACCCAAACCCACTCGGCGAGACCCAAACCCACTCGGCTAGACCCAAACCCACTCGGCTAGACCCAAACCCACTTGGCTTGACCCAAACCCACTCGGCTTGACCCAAACCCACTCGGCTAGACCCAAACCCACACCGCTAGACCCAAACCCACTCGGCTAGACCCAATCCCACTCGGCTAGACCCAAACCCACTCGGCTAGACCCAATCCCACTCGGCTAGACCCAAACCCACTTGGCTAGACCCAAACCCACTCCGCTAGCCCCAAACACACTCCGCTAGACCCAAACCCACTCGGCTAGTCCCAAACCAACTCCGCTAGACCCAAACCCACTCCGCTAGACCCAAACCCACTCCACTAGAGCCAAACCCACTCGGCTAGTCCCAAACCCACTCGGCTAGACCCAAACCCACTCGGCTAGACCCAAACCCACTCGGCTTGACCCAAACCCACTCGGCTAGACCCAAACCCACTCGGCTAGACCCAAACCCACTCGGCTAGAGCCATACCCACTCGGCTAGTCCCAAACCCCCTCTGCTAGACCCAAACCCACTCGGCTAGACCCAAACCCACTCGGCTAGACTCAAACCCACTCCGCTAGACCCAAATCCACTCAGCTCGACCCAAACCCACTCGGCTCGACGCAAACACATTCGGCTAGACCGAAACCCACTCCGCTAGACCCAAACCCACTCCGCTAGACGCAGACCCACTCCGCTAGACCCAAACCCACACCGCTAGACCCAAACCCACTCGGCTAGACCCAATCCCACTCGGCTGGATTCAAACCCACTCGGCTAGACCCAAACCCACTCGGCTAGACCCAAACCCACTCGGCTAGACACAAACCCACTCGGCTAGACCCAAACCCACTCGGCTAGACCCAAACCCACTCCGCTAGACCCCAACCCACTTGGCTAGACCCAAACCCACTCCGCTAGCCCCAAACACACTCCGCTAGACCCAAACCCCCTCGGCTAGTCCCAAACCCACTCCGCTAGACCCAAACCCACTCCGCTAGACCCAAACCCACTCCGCTAGAGCCAAACCCACTCGGCTAGTCCCAAACCCACTCGGCTAGTCCCAAACCCACTCTGCTAGACCCAAACCCACTCGGCTAGACCCAAACCCACTCGGCTAGATCCAAACCCACTCGGCAAGACCGAAACCCACTCGGCTAGTCTCAATCCCACTCGGCTTGACACAAACCCACTCGGCCAGACCCAAACCCACTCGGCTAGACCCAAACCCACTCCGCTACACCCAAACCCACTCCGCTACACCCAAACCCACTTGGCTAGACCCAAACCCACTCGGCTGGACCCACACCCACTCGCCTAGACCCAAACCCACTCGGCTACACCCAAACCCACTCGGCTACACCCAAACCCAGTCCACTGGACCCAAACCCACCCGGCTAGACCCAAACCCACACGGCTAGACCCAAACCCACTCGGCTAGACCCAAACCCACTCAGCTAGATCCAAACCCACTCGGCTAGACCCAAACCCACTCGGCTAGACCCAAACCCACTCCGCTAGACCCAAACCCACTCGGCTAGACCCAAACCCACTCCGCTAGCCCCAAACCCACTCCGCTAGACCCACACCCATTCGGCTACCCCCAAACCCACTCAGCTACACCCAAACCCACTCGGCTAGACCCAAACCCACTCGGCTAGACCCAAACTCACTCGGCGAGACCCAAACCCACTCGTCTAGACCCAAACCCACTCGGCTGGACCCAAACCTACTCGGCTAGCCCCAAACACACTCCGCTAGACCCAAACCCACTCGGCTAGTCCCAAACCCACTCCGCTAGACCCAAACCCACTCCGCTAGACCCAAACCCACTCCGCTAGAGCCAAACCCACTCGGCTAGTCCCAAACCCACTCGGCTAGACCCAAACTCACTCGGCTAGACCCAAACCCACTCGGCTTGACCCAAACCCACTCGGCTAGACCCAAACCCACTCGGCTAGACCCAAACCCACTCGGCTAGACCCCAACCCACTCAGCTAGAGCCATACCCACTCGGCTAGTCCCAAACCCCCTCAGCTAGACCCAAACCCACTCGGCTAGACCCAAACCCACTCGGCTAGATCCAAACCCACTCGGCTTGACCCAAACCCACTCGGCAAGACCGAAACCCACTCGGCTAGTCCCAAACCCACTCGGCTTGACACAAACCCACTCGGCCAGACACAAACCCACTTGGCTAGACCCAAACGCACTCGGCTACACCCAAACCCACTCCGCTAGACCCAAATCCACTCAGCTAGACCAAACCCACTCGGCTAGACCCAAACCCATTCGGCTAGACCGAAACCCACTCTGCTAGACCCAAACCCACTCCGCTAGACCCAGACCCACTCCGCTAGACCCAAACCCACACCGCTAGACCCAAACCCACTCGGCTAGACCCAATCCCACTCGGCTAGACCCAAACCCACTCGGCTAGACCCAAACCCACTCGGCTAGACCCAAACCCACTCCTCTAGACCCAAACCCACTTGGCTAGACCCAAACCCACTCCGCTAGCCCCAAACACACTCCGCTAGACCCAAACCCACTCGGCTAGTCCCAAACCCACTCCGCTAGACCCAGACCCACTCGGCTAGAGCCATACCCACACGGCTAGACCCAAACCCACTCGGCTAGACCCAAACCCACTCGGCTTGACCCAAACCCACTCGGCTAGACCCAAACCCACTCGGCTAGACCCAAACCCACTCGGCTAGAGCCATACCCACTCGGCTAGTCCCAAACCCCCTCTGCTAGACTCAAACCCACTCGGCTAGACCCAAACCCACTCGGCTAGACTCAAACCCACTCCGCTAGACCCAAATCCACTCAGCTCGACCCAAACCCACTCGGCTCGACGCAAACACATTCGGCTAGACCGAAACCCACTCCGCTAGACCCAAACCCACTCCGCTAGACGCAGACCCACTCCGCTAGACCCAAACCCACACCGCTAGACCCAAACCCACTCGGCTAGACCCAATCCCACTCGGCTGGATTCAAACCCACTCGGCTAGACCCAAACCCACTCGGCTAGACCCAAACCCACTCGGCTAGACACAAACCCACTCGGCTAGACCCAAACCCACTCGGCTAGACCAAAACCCACTCCGCTAGACCCCAACCCACTTGGCTAGACCCAAACCCACTCCGCTAGCCCCAAACACACTCCGCTAGACCCAAACCCCCTCGGCTAGTCCCAAACCCACTCCGCTAGACCCAAACCCACTCCGCTAGACCCAAACCCACTCCGCTAGAGCCAAACCCACTCGGCTAGTCCCAAACCCACTCGGCTAGTCCCAAACCCACTCTGCTAGACCCAAACCCACTCGGCTAGACCCAAACCCACTCGGCTAGATCCAAACCCACTCGGCAAGACCGAAACCCACTCGGCTAGTCTCAATCCCACTCGGCTTGACACAAACCCACTCGGCCAGACCCAAACCCACTCGGCTAGACCCAAACCCACTCCGCTACACCCAAACCCACTCCGCTACACCCAAACCCACTTGGCTAGACCCAAACCCACTCGGCTGGACCCACACCCACTCGCCTAGACCCAAACCCACTCGGCTAGACCCAAACCCACTCGGCTACACCCAAACCCAGTCCACTGGACCCAAACCCACCCGGCTAGACCCAAACCCACACGGCTAGACCCAAACCCACTCGGCTAGACCCAAACCCACTCAGCTAGATCCAAACCCACTCGGCTAGACCCAAACCCACTCGGCTAGACCCAAACCCACTCGGCTAGACCCAAACCCACTCCGCTAGCCCCAAACCCACTCCGCTAGACCCACACCCACTCGGCTACCCCCAAACCCACTCAGCTACACCCAAACCCACTCGGCTAGACCCAAACCCACTCGGCTAGACCCAAACTCACTCGGCGAGACCCAAACCCACTCGTCTAGACCCAAACCCACTCGGCTGGACCCAAACCCACTCGGCTAGCCCCAAACACACTCCGCTAGACCCAAACCCACTCGGCTAGTCCCAAACCCACTCCGCTAGACCCAAAACCACTCCGCTAGACCCAAACCCACTCCGCTAGAGCCAAACCCACTCGGCTAGTCCCAAACCCACTCGGCTAGACCCAAACTCACTCGGCTAGACCCAAACCCACTCGGCTTGACCCAAACCCACTCGGCTAGACCCAAACCCACTCGGCTAGACCCAAACCCACTCGGCTAGACCCCAACCCACTCAGCTAGAGCCATACCCACTCGGCTAGTCCCAAACCCCCTCAGCTAGACCCAAACCCACTCGGCTAGACCCAAACCCACTCGGCTAGATCCAAACCCACTCGGCTTGACCCAAACCCACTCGGCAAGACCGAAACCCACTCGGCTAGTCCCAAACCCACTCGGCTTGACACAAACCCACTCGGCCAGACACAAACCCACTTGGCTAGACCCAAACGCACTCGGCTACACCCAAACCCACTCCGCTAGACCCAAATCCACTCAGCTAGACCAAACCCACTCGGCTAGACCCAAACCCATTCGGCTAGACCGAAACCCACTCTGCTAGACCCAAACCCACTCCGCTAGACCCAGACCCACTCCGCTAGACCCAAACCCACACCGCTAGACCCAAACCCACTCGGCTAGACCCAATCCCACTCGGCTAGACCCAAACCCACTCGGCTAGACCCAAACCCACTCGGCTAGACCCAAACCCACTCCTCTAGACCCAAACCCACTTGGCTAGACCCAAACCCACTCCGCTAGCCCCAAACACACTCCGCTAGACCCAAACCCACTCGGCTAGTCCCAAACCCACTCCGCTAGACCCAGACCCACTCGGCTAGAGCCATACCCACACGGCTAGACCCAAACCCACTCGGCTAGACCCAAACCCACTCGGCTTGACCCAAACCCACTCGGCTAGACCCAAACCCACTCGGCTAGACCCAAACCCACTCGGCTAGAGCCATACCCACTCGGCTAGTCCCAAACCCCCTCTGCTAGACCCAAACCCACTCGGCTAGACCCAAACCCACTCGGCTAGACTCAAACCCACTCCGCTAGACCCAAATCCACTCAGCTCGACCCAAACCCACTCGGCTCGACGCAAACACATTCGGCTAGACCGAAACCCACTCCGCTAGACCCAAACCCACTCCGCTAGACGCAGACCCACTCCGCTAGACCCAAACCCACACCGCTAGACCCAAACCCACTCGGCTAGACCCAATCCCACTCGGCTGGATTCAAACCCACTCGGCTAGACCCAAACCCACTCGGCTAGACCCAAACCCACTCGGCTAGACACAAACCCACTCGGCTAGACCCAAACCCACTCGGCTAGACCAAAACCCACTCCGCTAGACCCCAACCCACTTGGCTAGACCCAAACCCACTCCGCTAGCCCCAAACACACTCCGCTAGACCCAAACCCCCTCGGCTAGTCCCAAACCCACTCCGCTAGACCCAAACCCACTCCGCTAGACCCAAACCCACTCCGCTAGAGCCAAACCCACTCGGCTAGTCCCAAACCCACTCGGCTAGTCCCAAACCCACTCTGCTAGACCCAAACCCACTCGGCTAGACCCAAACCCACTCGGCTAGATCCAAACCCACTCGGCAAGACCGAAACCCACTCGGCTAGTCTCAATCCCACTCGGCTTGACACAAACCCACTCGGCCAGACCCAAACCCACTCGGCTAGACCCAAACCCACTCCGCTACACCCAAACCCACTCCGCTACACCCAAACCCACTTGGCTAGACCCAAACCCACTCGGCTGGACCCACACCCACTCGCCTAGACCCAAACCCACTCGGCTAGACCCAAACCCACTCGGCTACACCCAAACCCAGTCCACTGGACCCAAACCCACCCGGCTAGACCCAAACCCACACGGCTAGACCCAAACCCACTCGGCTAGACCCAAACCCACTCAGCTAGATCCAAACCCACTCGGCTAGACCCAAACCCACTCGGCTAGACCCAAACCCACTCGGCTAGACCCAAACCCACTCCGCTAGCCCCAAACCCACTCCGCTAGACCCACACCCACTCGGCTACCCCCAAACCCACTCAGCTACACCCAAACCCTCTCGGCTAGACCCAAACCCACTCGGCTAGACCCAAACTCACTCGGCGAGACCCAAACCCACTCGTCTAGACCCAAACCCACTCGGCTGGACCCAAACCCACTCGGCTAGCCCCAAACACACTCCGCTAGACCCAAACCCACTCGGCTAGTCCCAAACCCACTCCGCTAGACCCAAAACCACTCCGCTAGACCCAAACCCACTCCACTAGAGCCAAACCCACTCGGCTAGTCCCAAACCCACTCGGCTAGACCCAAACTCACTCGGCTAGACCCAAACCCACTCGGCTTGACCCAAACCCACTCGGCTAGACCCAAACCCACTCGGCTAGACCCAAACCCACTCGGCTAGACCCCAACCCACTCAGCTAGAGCCATACCCACTCGGCTAGTCCCAAACCCCCTCAGCTAGACCCAAACCCACTCGGCTAGACCCAAACCCACTCGGCTAGATCCAATCCCACTCGGCTTGACCCAAACCCACTCGGCAAGACCGAAACCCACTCGGCTAGTCCCAAACCCACTCGGCTTGACACAAACCCACTCGGCCAGACACAAACCCACTTGGCTAGACCCAAACGCACTCGGCTACACCCAAACCCACTCCGCTAGACCCAAATCCACTCAGCTAGACCAAACCCACTCGGCTAGACCCAAACCCATTCGGCTAGACCGAAACCCACTCTGCTAGACCCAAACCCACTCCGCTAGACCCAGACCCACTCCGCTAGACCCAAACCCACACCGCTAGACCCAAACCCACTCGGCTAGACCCAATCCCACTCGGCTAGACCCAAACCCACTCGGCTAGACCCAAACCCACTCGGCTAGACCCAAACCCACTCCTCTAGACCCAAACCCACTTGGCTAGACCCAAACCCACTCCGCTAGCCCCAAACACACTCCGCTAGACCCAAACCCACTCGGCTAGTCCCAAACCCACTCCGCTAGACCCAGACCCACTCGGCTAGAGCCATACCCACTCGGCTAGACCCAAACCCACTCGGCTAGACCCAAACCCACTCGGCTAGACTCAAACCCACTCCGCTAGACCCAAATCCACTCAGCTAGACCCAAACCCACTCGGCTCGACCCAAACACATTCGGCTAGACCGAAACCCACTCCGCTAGACCCAAACCCACTCCGCTAGATGCAGACCCACTCCGCTAGACCCAATCCCACACCGCTAGACCCAAACCCACTCGGCTAGACCCAATCCCACTCGGCTGGACCCAAACCCACTCGGCTAGACCCAAACCCACTCGGCTAGACCCAAACCCACTCGGCTAGACCCAAACCCACTCGGCTAGACCCAAACCCACTCGGCTAGACCCAAACCCACTCCGCTAGACCCCAACCCACTTGGCTAGACCCAAACCCACTCCGCTAGCCCCAAACACACTCCGCTAGACCCAAACCCCCTCGGCTAGTCCCAAACCCACTCCGCTAGACCCAAACCCACTCCGCTAGACCCAAACCCACTCCGCTAGAGCCAAACCCACTCGGCTAGTCCCAAACCCACTCGGCTAGACCCAAACCCACTCGGCTAGACCCAAACCCACTCGGCTAGACCCAAACCCACTCAGCTAGAGCCATACCCACTCGGCTAGTCCCAAACCCACTCTGCTAGACCCAAACCCACTCGGCTAGATCCAAACCCACTCGGCTTGACCCAAACCCACTCGGCAAGACCCAAACCCACTCGGCTAGTCTCAATCCCACTCGGCTTGACACAAACCCACTCGGCCAGACCCAAACCCACTCGGCTAGACCCAAACCCACTCCGCTACACCCAAACCCACTCCGCTAGACCCAAACCCACTTGGCTAGACCCAAACCCACTCGGCTGGACCCACACCCACTCGCCTAGACCCAAACCCACTCGGCTAGACCCAAACCCACTCGGCTACACCCAAACCCAGTCCACTGGACCCAAACCCACCCGGCTAGACCCAAACCCACACGGCTAGACCCAAACCCACTCGGCTAGACCCAAACCCACTCAGCTAGATCCAAACCCACTCGGCTAGACCCAAACCCACTCGGCTAGACCCAAACCCACTCCGCTAGACCCAAACCCACTCGGATAGACCCAAACCCACTCCGCTAGCCCCAAACCCACTCCGCTAGACCCACACCCACTCGGCTACCCCCAAACCCACTCAGCTACACCCAAACCCACTCGGCTAGACCCAAACCCACTCGGCTAGACCCAAACTCACTCGGCGAGACCCAAACCCACTCGTCTAGACCCAAACCCACTCGGCTGGACTCAAACCCACTCGGCTAGACCCAAACCCACTCGGCTAGACACAAACCCACTCGGCTAGACCCAAACCCACTCCGCTAGAGACAAATCCACTTAGCTGGACCCAAACCCACTAAGCTAGCCCCAAACACACTCCGCTAGACCCAAACCCACTCGGCTAGTCCCAAACCCACTCCGCTAGACCCAAACCCACTCCGCTAGACCCAAACCCACTCCGCTAGAGCCAAACCCACTCGGCTAGTCCCAAACCCACTCGGCTAGACCCAAACTCACTCGGCTAGACCCAAACCCACTCGGCTTGACCCAAACCCACTCGGCTAGACCCAAACCCACTCGGCTAGACCCAAACCCACTCGGCTAGACCCCAACCCACTCAGCTAGAGCCATACCCACACGGCTAGTCCCAAACCCCCTCAGCTAGACCCAAACCCACTCGGCTAGACCCAAACCCACTCGGCTAGATCCAAACCCACTCGGCTTGACCCAAACCCACTCGGCAAGACCGAAACCCACTCGGCTAGTCCCAAACCCACTCGGCTTGACACAAACCCACTCGGCCAGACACAAACCCACTTGGCTAGACCCAAACGCACTCGGCTACACCCAAACCCACTCCGCTAGACCCAAATCCACTCAGCTAGACCAAACCCACTCGGCTAGACCCAAACCCATTCGGCTAGACCGAAACCCACTCTGCTAGACCCAAACCCACTCCGCTAGACCCAGACCCACTCCGCTAGACCCAAACCCACACCGCTAGACCCAAACCCACTCGGCTAGACCCAATCCCACTCGGCTAGACCCAAACCCACTCGGCTAGACCCAAACCCACTCGGCTAGACCCAAACCCACTCCGCTAGACCCAAACCCACTTGGCTAGACCCAAACCCACTCGGCTAGACCCAAACACACTCCGCTAGAGCCAAACCCACTCGGCTAGTCCCAAACCAACTCCGCTAGACCCAAACCCACTCGGCTAGACCCAAACCCACTCGGCTAGAGCCATACCCACTCGGCTAGTCCCAAACCCCCTCTGCTAGACCCAAACCCACTCGGCTAGACCCAAACCCACTCGGCTAGACCCAAACCCACTCGGCTAGACCCAAATCCACTCGGCTAGACCCAAACCCACTCGGCCAGAACCAAACACATTCGGCTAGACCGAAACCCACTCCGCTAGACCCAAACCCACTCCGCTAGACCCAGACCCACTCCGCTAGACCCAAACCCACACCGCTAGACCCAAACCCACTCGGCTAGACCCAATCCCACTCGGCTAGACCCAAACCCACTCGGCTAGACCCAAACCCACTCGGCTAGACCCAAACCCACTCGGCTAGACCCAAACCCACTCGGCGAGACCCAAACCCACTCCGCTAGACCCAAACCCACTTGGCTAGACCCAAACGCACCCCGCTAGCCCCAAACACACTCCGCTAGACCCAAACCCACTCGGCTAGTCCCAAACCCACTCCACTAGACCCAAACCCACTCCGCTAGACCCAAACCCACTCCGCTAGAGCCAAACCCACTCGGCTAGTCCCAAACCCACTCGGCTAGACCCAAACCCACTCGGCTTGACCCAAACCCACTCGGCTAGACCCAAACCCACTCGGCTGGACCCAAACCCACTCTGCTAGACCCAAACCCACTCAGCTAGAGCCATACCCACTCGGCTAGTCCCAAACCCCCTCTGCTGGACCCAAACCCACTCGGCTAGACCCAAACCCACTCGGCTAGATCCAAACCTCTCGGCTTGACCCAAACCCACTCGGCAAGACCGAAACCCACTCGGCTAGTCCCAAACCCACTTGGCTTGACCCAAACCCACTCGGCTTGACCCAAACCCACTCGGCTAGACCCAAACCCACTCCGCTAGACCCAAATCCACTCAGCTAGACCAACCCACTCGGCTAGACCCAAACCCATTTGGCTAGACCGAAACCCACTCCGCTAGACCCAAACCCATTTGGCTAGACCGAAACCCACTCCGCTAGACCCAAACCCACTCCGCTAGACCCAGACCCACTCCGCTAGACCCAAACCCACACCGCTAGACCCAAACCCACTCGGCTAGACCCAATCCCACTCGGCCAGACCCAAACCCACTCGGCTAGACCCAAACCCACTCGGCCAGACCCAAACCCACTCGGCTAGACCCAAACCCACTCGGCTAGACCCAAACCCAGTCGGCTAGACCCAAACCCACTCCGCTAGACCCAAACCCACTTGGCTAGACCCAAACCCACTCCGCTAGCCCCAAACACACTCCGCTAGACCCAAACCCACTCGGCTAGTCCCAAACCAACTCCGCTAGACCCAAACCCACTCCGCTAGACCCAAACCCACTCCACTAGAGCCAAACCCACTCGGCTAGTCCCAAACCCACTCGGCTAGACCCAAACCCACTCGGCTAGACCCAAACCCACTCGGCTTGACCCAAACCCACTCGGCTAGACCCAAACCCACTCGGCTAGACCCAAACCCACTCGGCCAGAGCCATACCCACTCGGCTAGTCCCAAACCCCCTCTGCTAGACCCAAACCCACTCGGCTAGACCCAAACCCACTCGGCTAGAGCCATACCCACTCGGCTAGTCCCAAACCCCCTCTGCTAGACCCAAACCCACTCGGCTAGACCCAAACCCACTCGGCTAGACCCAAACCCACTCGGCTAGACCCAAATCCACTCAGCTAGACCCAAACCCACTCGGCCAGAACCAAACACATTCGGCTAGACCGAAACCCACTCCGCTAGACCCAAACCCACTCCGCTAGACCCAGACCCACTCCGCTAGACCCAAACCCACACCGCTAGACCCAAACCCACTCGGCTAGACCCAATCCCACTCGGCTAGACCCAAACCCACTCGGCTAGACGCAAACCCACTCGGCTAGACCCAAACCCACTCGGCTAGACCCAAACCCACTCGGCGAGACCCAAACCCACTCGGCTACACCCAAACCCACTCCGCTAGACCCAAACCCACTTGGCTAGACCCAAACCCACCCCGCTAGCCCCAAACACACTCCGCTAGACCCAAACCCACTCGGCTAGTCCCAAACCCACTCCGCTAGACCCAAACCCACTCCGCTAGACCCAAACCCACTCCGCTAGAGCCAAACCCACTCGGCTAGTCCCAAACCCACTCGGCTAGACCCAAACTCACTCGGTTAGACCCAAACCCACTCGGCTTGACCCAAACCCACTCGGCTAGACCCAAACCCACTAGGCTGGGCCCAAACCCACTCGCCTAGACCCAAACCCACTCAGCTAGAGCCATACCCACTCGGCTAGTCCCAAACCCCCTCTGCTGGACCCAAACCCACTCGGCTAGACGCAAACCCACTCGGCTAGATCCAAACCTCTCGGCTTGACCCAAACCCACTCGGCAAGACCGAAACCCACTCGGCTAGTCCCAAAACCACTCGGCTTGACACAAACCCACTCGGCCAGACCCAAACCCACTCGGCTAGACCTAAACCCACTCGGCTACACCCAAACCCACTCCGCTAGACCCAAACCCACTTGGCTAGACCCAAACCCACTAGGCTGGACCCACACCCACTCGGCTAGACCCAAACCCACTTGGCTAGACCCAAACCCACTCGGCTAGACCCAAACCCACTCGGCTAGACCCAAACCCACTCGGTTCGACCCAAACCCACTCGGCTAGACCCAAACCCACTCGGCTAGACCCAAACCCACTCCGCTAGCCCCAAACCCACTCGGCGAGACCCAAACCCACTCGGCTAGACCCAAACCCACTCGGCTAGACCCAAACCCACTTGGCTTGACCCAAACCCACTCGGCTTGACCCAAACCCACTCGGCTAGACCCAAACCCACTCCGCTAGACCCAAATCCACTCAGCTAGACCAACCCACTCGGCTAGACCCAAACCCATTTGGCTAGACCGAAACCCACTCCGCTAGAGCGAAACCCACTCCGCTAGACCCAGACCCACTCCGCTAGACCCAAACCCACACCGCTAGACCCAAACCCACTCGGCTAGACCCAATCCCACTCGGCTAGACCCAAACCCACTCGGCTAGACCCAAACCCACTCGGCTAGACCCAAACCCACTCGGCTAGACCCAAACCCACTCGGCTAGACCCAAACCCACTCGGCTAGACCCAAACCCACTCCGCTAGACCCAAACCCACTTGGCTAGACCCAAACCCACTCCGCTAGCCCCAAACACACTCCGCTAGACCCAAACCCACTCGGCTAGTCCCAAACCAACTCCGCTAGACCCAAACCCACTCCGCTAGACCCAAACCCACTCCACTAGAGCCAAACCCACTCGGCTAGTCCCAAACCCACTCGGCTAGACCCAAACCCACTCGGCTAGACCCAAACCCACTCGGCTTGACCCAAACCCACTCGGCTAGACCCAAACCCACTCGGCTAGACCCAAACCCACTCGGCTAGAGCCATACCCACTCGGCTAGTCCCAAACCCCCTCTGCTAGACCCAAACCCACTCGGCTAGACCCAAACCCACTCGGCTAGACTCAAACCCACTCCGCTAGACCCAAATCCACTCAGCTCGACCCAAACCCACTCGGCTCGACGCAAACACATTCGGCTAGACCGAAACCCACTCCGCTAGACCCAAACCCACTCCGCTAGACGCAGACCCACTCCGCTAGACCCAAACCCACACCGCTAGACCCAAACCCACTCGGCTAGACCCAATCCCACTCGGCTGGATTCAAACCCACTCGGCTAGACCCAAACCCACTCGGCTAGACCCAAACCCACTCGGCTAGACACAAACCCACTCGGCTAGACCCAAACCCACTCGGCTAGACCCAAACCCACTCCGCTAGACCCCAACCCACTTGGCTTTACCCAAACCCACTCCGCTAGCCCCAAACACACTCCGCTAGACCCAAACCCCCTCGGCTAGTCCCAAACCCACTCCGCTAGACCCAAACCCACTCCGCTAGACCCAAACCCACTCCGCTAGAGCCAAACCCACTCGGCTAGTCCCAAACCCACTCGGCTAGTCCCAAACCCAATCTGCTAGACCCAAACCCACTCGGCTAGACCCAAACCCACTTGGCTAGATCCAAACCCACTCGGCAAGACCGAAACCCACTCGGCTAGTCTCAATCCCACTCGGCTTGACACAAACCCACTCGGCCAGACCCAAACCCACTCGGCTAGACCCAAACCCACTCCGCTACACCCAAACCCACTCCGCTACACCCAAACCCACTTGGCTAGACCCAAACCCACTCGGCTGGACCCACACCCACTCGCCTAGACCCAAACCCACTCGGCTAGACCCAAACCCACTCGGCTACACCCAAACCCAGTCCACTGGACCCAAACCCACCCGGCTAGACCCAAACCCACACGGCTAGACCCAAACCCACTCGGCTAGACCCAAACCCACTCAGCTAGATCCAAACCCACTCGGCTAGACCCAAACCCACTCGGCTAGACCCAAACCCACTCCGCTAGACCTAAACCCACTCGGCTAGACCCAAACCCACTCCGCTAGCCCCAAACCCACTCCGCTAGACCCACACCCACTCGGCTACCCCCAAACCCACTCAGCTACACCCAAACCCACTCGGCTAGACCCAAACCCACTCGGCTAGACCCAAACTCACTCGGCGAGACCCAAACCCACTCGTCTAGACCCAAACCCACTCGGCTGGACCCAAACCCACTCGGCTAGCCCCAAACACACTCCGCTAGACCCAAACCCACTCGGCTAGTCCCAAACCCACTCCGCTAGACCCAAACCCACTCCGCTAGACCCAAACCCACTCCGCTAGAGCCAAACCCACTCGGCTAGTCCCAAACCCACTCGGCTAGACCCAAACTCACTCGGCTAGACCCAAACCCACTCGGCTTGACCCAAACCCACTCGGCTAGACCCAAACCCACTCGGCTAGACCCAAACCCACTCGGCTAGACCCCAACCCACTCAGCTAGAGCCATACCCACTCGGCTAGTCCCAAACCCCCTCAGCTAGACCCAAACCCACTCGGCTAGACCCAAACCCACTCGGCTAGATCCAAACCCACTCGGCTTGACCCAAACCCACTCGGCAAGACCGAAACCCACTCGGCTAGTCCCAAACCCACTCGGCTAGACCCCAACCCACTCGGCTAGACCCCAACCCACTCAGCTAGAGCCATACCCACTCGGCTAGTCCCAAACCCCCTCAGCTAGACCCAAACCCACTCGGCTAGACCCAAACCCACTCGGCTAGACTCAAACCCACTCCGCTAGACCCAAATCCACTCAGCTAGACCCAAACCCACTCGGCTCGACCCAAACACATTCGGCTAGACCGAAACCCACTCCGCTAGACCCAAACCCACTCCGCTAGATGCAGACCCACTCCGCTAGACCCAAACCCACACCGCTAGACCCAAACCCACTCGGCTAGACCCAATCCCACTCGGCTGGACCCAAACCCACTCGGCTAGACCCAAACCCACTCGGCTAGACCCAAACCCACTCGGCTAGACCCAAACCCACTCGGCTAGACCCAAACCCACTCGGCTAGACCCAAACCCACTCCGCTAGACCCCAACCCACTTGGCTAGACCCAAACCCACTCCGCTAGCCCCAAACACACTCCGCTAGACCCAAACCCCCTCGGCTAGTCCCAAACCCACTCCGCTAGACCCAAACCCACTCCGCTAGACCCAAACCCACTCCGCTAGAGCCAAACCCACTCGGCTAGTCCCAAACCCACTCGGCTAGACCCAAACCCACTCGGCTAGACCCAAACCCACTCGGCTAGACCCAAACCCACTCAGCTAGAGCCATACCCACTCGGCTAGTCCCAAACCCACTCTGCTAGACCCAAACCCACTCGGCTAGATCCAAACCCACTCGGCTTGACCCAAACCCACTCGGCAAGACCCAAACCCACTCGGCTAGTCTCAATCCCACTCGGCTTGACACAAACCCACTCGGCCAGACCCAAACCCACTCGGCTAGACCCAAACCCACTCCGCTACACCCAAACCCACTCCGCTAGACCCACACCCACTTGGCTAGACCCAAACCCACTCGGCTGGACCCACACCCACTCGCCTAGACCCAAACCCACTCGGCTAGACCCAAACCCACTCGGCTACACCCAAACCCAGTCCACTGGACCCAAACCCACCCGGCTAGTCCCAAACCCACACGGCTAGACCCAAACCCACTCGGCTAGACCCAAACCCACTCAGCTAGATCCAAACCCACTCGGCTAGACCCAAACCCACTCGGCTAGACCCAAACCCACTCCGCTAGAGCCAAACCCACTCGGCTAGACCCAAACCCACTCCGCTAGCCCCAAACCCACTCCGCTAGACCCACACCCACTCGGCTACCCCCAAACCCACTCAGCTACACCCAAACCCACTCGGCTAGACCCAAACCCACTCGGGTAGACCCAAACTCACTCGGCGAGACCCAAACCCACTCGTCTAGACCCAAACCCACTCGGCTGGACTCAAACCCACTCGGCTAGACCCAAACCCACTCGGCTAGACACAAACCCACTCGGCTAGACCCAAACCCACTCCGCTAGAGACAAATCCACTCAGCTGGACCCAAACCCACTCAGCTAGCCCCAAACACACTCCGCTAGACCCAAACCCACTCGGCTAGTCCCAAACCCAATCCGCTAGACCCAAACCCACTCCGCTAGACCCAAACCCACTCCGCTAGAGCCAAACCCACTCGGCTAGTCCCAAACCCACTCGGCTAGACCCAAACTCACTCGGGTAGACCCAAACCCACTCGGCTTGACACAAACCCACTCGGCCAGACACAAACCCACTTGGCTAGACCCAAACGCACTCGGCTACACCCAAACCCACTCCGCTAGACCCAAATCCACTCAGCTAGACCAAACCCACTCGGCTAGACCCAAACCCATTCGGCTAGACCGAAACCCACTCTGCTAGACCCAAACCCACTCCGCTAGACCCAGACCCACTCCGCTAGACCCAAACCCACACCGCTAGACCCAAACCCACTCGGCTAGACCCAATCCCACTCGGCTAGACCCAAACCCACTCGGCTAGACCCAAACCCACTCGGCTAGACCCAAACCCACTCCGCTAGACCCAAACCCACTTGGCTAGACCCAAACCCACTCCGCTAGCCCCAAACACACTCCGCTAGACCCAAACCCACTCGGCTAGTCCCAAACCAACTCCGCTAGACCCAAACCCACTCGGCTAGACCCAAACCCACTCCACTAGAGCCAAACCCACTCGGCTAGTCCCAAACCCACTCGGCTAGACCCAAACCCACTCGGCTAGACCCAAACCCACTCGGCTAGAGCCATACCCACTCGGCTAGTCCCAAACCCCCTCTGCTAGACCCAAACCCACTCGGCTAGACCCAAACCCACTCGGCTAGACCCAAACCCACTCGGCTAGACCCAAATCCACTCGGCTAGACCCAAACCCACTCGGCCAGAACCAAACACATTCGGCTAGACCGAAACCCACTCCGCTAGACCCAAACCCACTCCGCTAGACCCAGACCCACTCCGCTAGACCCAAACCCACACCGCTAGACCCAAACCCACTCGGCTAGACCCAATCCCACTCGGCTAGACCCAAACCCACTCGGCTAGACCCAAACCCACTCGGCTAGACCCAAACCCACTCGGCTAGACCCAAACCCACTCGGCGAGACCCAAACCCACTCCGCTAGACCCAAACCCACTTGGCTAGACCCAAACGCACCCCGCTAGCCCCAAACACACTCCGCTAGACCCAAACCCACTCGGCTAGTCCCAAACCCACTCCACTAGACCCAAACCCACTCCGCTAGACCCAAACCCACTCCGCTAGAGCCAAACCCACTCGGCTAGTCCCAAACCCACTCGGCTAGACCCAAACCCACTCGGCTTGACCCAAACCCACTCGGCTAGACCCAAACCCACTCGGCTGGACCCAAACCCACTCTGCTAGACCCAAACCCACTCAGCTAGAGCCATACCCACTCGGCTAGTCCCAAACCCCCTCTGCTGGACCCAAACCCACTCGGCTAGACCCAAACCCACTCGGCTAGATCCAAACCTCTCGGCTTGACCCAAACCCACTCGGCAAGACCGAAACCCACTCGGCTAGTCCCAAACCCACTTGGCTTGACCCAAACCCACTCGGCTTGACCCAAACCCACTCGGCTAGACCCAAACCCACTCCGCTAGACCCAAATCCACTCAGCTAGACCAACCCACTCGGCTAGACCCAAACCCATTTGGCTAGACCGAAACCCACTCCGCTAGACCCAAACCCATTTGGCTAGACCGAAACCCACTCCGCTAGACCCAAACCCACTCCGCTAGACCCAGACCCACTCCGCTAGACCCAAACCCACACCGCTAGACCCAAACCCACTCGGCTAGACCCAATCCCACTCGGCTAGACCCAAACCCACTCGGCTAGACCCAAACCCACTCGGCCAGACCCAAACCCACTCGGCTAGACCCAAACCCACTCGGCTAGACCCAAACCCAGTCGGCTAGACCCAAACCCACTCCGCTAGACCCAAACCCACTTGGCTAGACCCAAACCCACTCCGCTAGCCCCAAACACACTCCGCTAGACCCAAACCCACTCGGCTAGTCCCAAACCAACTCCGCTAGACCCAAACCCACTCCGCTAGACCCAAACCCACTCCACTAGAGCCAAACCCACTCGGCTAGTCCCAAACCCACTCGGCTAGACCCAAACCCACTCGGCTAGACCCAAACCCACTCGGCTTGACCCAAACCCACTCGGCCAGACCCAAACCCACTCGGCTAGACCCAAACCCACTCGGCTAGAGCCATACCCACTCGGCTAGTCCCAAACACCCTCTGCTAGACCCAAACCCACTCGGCTAGACCCAAACCCACTCGGCTAGAGCCATACCCACTCGGCTAGTCCCAAACCCCCTCTGCTAGACCCAAACCCACTCGGCTAGACCCAAACCCACTCGGCTAGACCCAAACCCACTCGGCTAGACCCAAATCCACTCAGCTAGACCCAAACCCACTCGGCCAGAACCAAACACATTCGGCTAGACCGAAACCCACTGCGCTAGACCCAAACCCACTCCGCTAGACCCAGACCCACTCCGCTAGACCCAAACCCACACCGCTAGACCCAAACCCACTCGGCTAGACCCAATCCCACTCGGCTAGACCCAAACCCACTCGGCTAGACGCAAACCCACTCGGCTAGACCCAAACCCACTCGGCTAGACCCAAACCCACTCGGCGAGACCCAAACCCACTCGGCTACACCCAAACCCACTCCGCTATACCCAAACCCACTTGGCTAGACCCAAACCCACCCCGCTAGCCCCAAACACACTCCGCTAGACCCAAACCCACTCGGCTAGTCCCAAACCCACTCCGCTAGACCCAAACCCACTCCGCTAGACCCAAACCCACTCCGCTAGAGCCAAACCCACTCGGCTAGTCCCAAACCCACTCGGCTAGACCCAAACTCACTCGGTTAGACCCAAACCCACTCGGCTTGACCCAAACCCACTCGGCTAGACCCAAACCCACTAGGCTGGGCCCAAACCCACTCGCCTAGACCCAAACCCACTCAGCTAGAGCCATACCCACTCGGCTAGTCCCAAACCCCCTCTGCTGGACCCAAACCCACTCGGCTAGACCCAAACCCACTCGGCTAGATCCAAACCTCTCGGCTTGACCCAAACCCACTCGGCAAGACCGAAACCCACTCGGCTAGTCCCAAAACCACTCGGCTTGACACAAACCCACTCGGCCAGACCCAAACCCACTCGGCTAGACCTAAACCCACTCGGCTACACCCAAACCCACTCCGCTAGACCCAAACCCACTTGGCTAGACCCAAACCCACTAGGCTGGACCCACACCCACTCGGCTAGACCCAAACCCACTCGGCTAGACCCAAACCCACTCGGCTAGACCCAAACCCACTCGGCTAGACCCAAACCCACTCGGTTCGACCCAAACCCACTCGGCTAGACCCAAACCCACTCGGCTAGACCCAAACCCACTCCGCTAGACCCAAACCCACTCGGCGAGACCCAAACCCACTCGGCTAGACCCAAACCCACTCGGCTAGACCCAAACCCACTTGGCTTGACCCAAACCCACTCGGCTTGACCCAAACCCACTCGGCTAGACCCAAACCCACTCCGCTAGACCCAAATCCACTCAGCTAGACCAACCCACTCGGCTAGACCCAAACCCATTTGGCTAGACCGAAACCCACTCCGCTAGAGCGAAACCCACTCCGCTAGACCTAGACCCACTCCGCTAGACCCAAACCCACACCGCTAGACCCAAACCCACTCGGCTAGACCCAATCCCACTCGGCTAGACCCAAACCCACTCGGCTAGACCCAAACCCACTCGGCTAGACCCAAACCCACTCGGCTAGACCCAAACCCACTCGGCTAGACCCAAACCCACTCGGCTAGACCCAAACCCACTCCGGTAGACCCAAACCCACTTGGCTAGACCCAAACCCACTCCGCTAGCCCCAAACACACTCCGCTAGACCCAAACCCACTCGGCTAGTCCCAAACCAACTCCGCTAGACCCAAACCCACTCCGCTAGACCCAAACCCACTCCACTAGAGCCAAACCCACTCGGCTAGTCCCAAACCCACTCGGCTAGACCCAAACCCACTCGGCTAGACCCAAACCCACTCGGCTTGACCCAAACCCACTCGGCTAGACCCAAACCCACTCGGCTAGACCCAAACCCACTCGGCTAGAGCCATACCCACTCGGCTAGTCCCAAACCCCCTCTGCTAGACCCAAACCCACTCGGCTAGACCCAAACCCACTCGGCTAGACTCAAACCCACTCCGCTAGACCCAAATCCACTCAGCTCGACCCAAACCCACTCGGCTCGACGCAAACACATTCGGCTAGACCGAAACCCACTCCGCTAGACCCAAACCCACTCCGCTAGACGCAGACCCACTCCGCTAGACCCAAACCCACACCGCTAGACCCAAACCCACTCGGCTAGACCCAATCCCACTCGGCTGGATTCAAACCCACTCGGCTAGACACAAACCCACTCGGCTAGACCCAAACCCACTCGGCTAGACACAAACCCACTCGGCTAGACCCAAACCCACTCGGCTAGACCCAAACCCACTCCGCTAGACCCCAACCCACTTGGCTTTACCCAAACCCACTCCGCTAGCCCCAAACACACTCCGCTAGACCCAAACCCCCTCGGCTAGTCCCAAACCCACTCCGCTAGACCCAAACCCACTCCGCTAGACCCAAACCCACTCCGCTAGAGCCAAACCCACTCGGCTAGTCCCAAACCCACTCGGCTAGTCCCAAACCCACTCTGCTAGACCCAAACCCACTCGGCTCGACCCAAACCCACTTGGCTAGATCCAAACCCACTCGGCAAGACCGAAACCCACTCGGCTAGTCTCAATCCCACTCGGCTTGACACAAACCCACTCGGCCAGACCCAAACCCACTCGGCTAGACCCAAACCCACTCCGCTACACCCAAACCCACTCCGCTACACCCAAACCCACTTGGCTAGACCCAAACCCACTCGGCTGGACCCACACCCACTCGCCTAGACCCAAACCCACTCGGCTAGACCCAAACCCACTCGGCTACACCCAAACCCAGTCCACTGGACCCAAACCCACCCGGCTAGACCCAAACCCACACGGCTAGACCCAAACCCACTCGGCTAGACCCAAACCCACTCAGCTAGATCCAAACCCACTCGGCTAGACCCAAACCCACTCGGCTAGACCCAAACCCACTCCGCTAGACCTAAACCCACTCGGCTAGACCCAAACCCACTCCGCTAGCCCCAAACCCACTCCGCTAGACCCACACCCACTCGGCTACCCCCAAACCCACTCAGCTACACCCAAACCCACTCGGCTAGACCCAAACCCACTCGGCTAGACCCAAACTCACTCGGCGAGACCCAAACCCACTCGTCTAGACCCAAACCCACTCGGCTGGACCCAAACCCACTCGGCTAGCCCCAAACACACTCCGCTAGACCCAAACCCACTCGGCTAGTCCCAAACCCACTCCGCTAGACCCAAACCCACTCCGCTAGACCCAAACCCACTCCGCTAGAGCCAAACCCACTCGGCTAGTCCCAAACCCACTCGGCTAGACCCAAACTCACTCGGCTAGACCCAAACCCACTCGGCTTGACCCAAACCCACTCGGCTAGACCCAAACCCACTCGGCTAGACCCAAACCCACTCGGCTAGACCCCAACCCACTCAGCTAGAGCCATACCCACTCGGCTAGTCCCAAACCCCCTCAGCTAGACCCAAACCCACTCGGCTAGACCCAAACCCACTCGGCTAGATCCAAACCCACTCGGCTTGACCCAAACCCACTCGGCAAGACCGAAACCCACTCGGCTAGTCCCAAACCCACTCGGCTAGACCCCAACCCACTCGGCTAGACCCCAACCCACTCAGCTAGAGCCATACCCACTCGGCTAGTCCCAAACCCCCTCAGCTAGACCCAAACCCACTCGGCTAGACCCAAACCCACTCGGCTAGACTCAAACCCACTCCGCTAGACCCAAATCCACTCAGCTAGACCCAAACCCACTCGGCTCGACCCAAACACATTCGGCTAGACCGAAACCCACTCCGCTAGACCCAAACCCACTCCGCTAGATGCAGACCCACTCCGCTAGACCCAAACCCACACCGCTAGACCCAAACCCACTCGGCTAGACCCAATCCCACTCGGCTGGACCCAAACCCACTCGGCTAGACCCAAACCCACTCGGCTAGACCCAAACCCACTCGGCTAGACCCAAACCCACTCGGCTAGACCCAAACCCACTCGGCTAGACCCAAACCCACTCCGCTAGACCCCAACCCACTTGGCTAGACCCAAACCCACTCCGCTAGCCCCAAACACACTCCGCTAGACCCAAACCCCCTCGGCTAGTCCCAAACCCACTCCGCTAGACCCAAACCCACTCCGCTAGACCCAAACCCACTCCGCTAGAGCCAAACCCACTCGGCTAGTCCCAAACCCACTCGGCTAGACCCAAACCCACTCGGCTAGACCCAAACCCACTCGGCTAGACCCAAACCCACTCAGCTAGAGCCATACCCACTCGGCTAGTCCCAAACCCACTCTGCTAGACCCAAACCCACTCGGCTAGATCCAAACCCACTCGGCTTGACCCAAACCCACTCGGCAAGACCCAAACCCACTCGGCTAGTCTCAATCCCACTCGGCTTGACACAAACCCACTCGGCCAGACCCAAACCCACTCGGCTAGACCCAAACCCACTCCGCTACACCCAAACCCACTCCGCTAGACCCACACCCACTTGGCTAGACCCAAACCCACCCGGCTGGACCCACACCCACTCGCCTAGACCCAAACCCACTCGGCTAGACCCAAACCCACTCGGCTACACCCAAACCCAGTCCACTGGACCCAAACCCACCCGGCTAGTCCCAAACCCACACGGCTAGACCCAAACCCACTCGGCTAGACCCAAACCCACTCAGCTAGATCCAAACCCACTCGGCTAGACCCAAACCCACTCGGCTAGACCCAAACCCACTCCGCTAGAGCCAAACCCACTCGGCTAGACCCAAACCCACTCCGCTAGCCCCAAACCCACTCCGCTAGACCCACACCCACTCGGCTACCCCCAAACCCACTCAGCTACACCCAAACCCACTCGGCTAGACCCAAACCCACTCGGGTAGACCCAAACTCACTCGGCGAGACCCAAACCCACTCGTCTAGACCCAAACCCACTCGGCTGGACTCAAACCCACTCGGCTAGACCCAAACCCACTCGGCTAGACACAAACCCACTCGGCTAGACCCAAACCCACTCCGCTGGAGACAAATCCACTCAGCTGGACCCAAACCCACTCAGCTAGCCCCAAACACACTCCGCTAGACCCAAACCCACTCGGCTAGTCCCAAACCCAATCCGCTAGACCCAAACCCACTCCGCTAGACCCAAACCCACTCCGCTAGAGCCAAACCCACTCGGCTAGTCCCAAACCCACTCGGCTAGACCCAAACTCACTCGGCTAGACCCAAACCCACTCGGCTTGACCCAAACCCACTCGGCTAGACCCAAACCCACTCGGCTAGACCCAAACCCACTCGGCTAGACCCCAACCCACTCAGCTAGAGCCATACCCACACGGCTAGTCCCAAACCCCCTCAGCTAGACCCAAACCCACTCGGCTAGACCCAAACCCACTCGGCTAGATCCAAACCCACTCGGCTTGACCCAAACCCACTCGGCAAGACCGAAACCCACTCGGCTAGTCCCAAACCCACTCGGCTTGACACAAACCCACTCGGCCAGACACAAACCCACTTGGCTAGACCCAAACGCACTCGGCTACACCCAAACCCACTCCGCTAGACCCAAATCCACTCAGCTAGACCAAACCCACTCGGCTAGACCCAAACCCATTCGGCTAGACCGAAACCCACTCTGCTAGACCCAAACCCACTCCGCTAGACCCAGACCCACTCCGCTAGACCCAAACCCACACCGCTAGACCCAAACCCACTCGGCTAGACCCAATCCCACTCGGCTAGACCCAAACCCACTCGGCTAGACCCAAACCCACTCGGCTAGACCCAAACCCACTCCGCTAGACCCAAACCCACTTGGCTAGACCCAAACCCACTCCGCTAGCCCCAAACACACTCCGCTAGACCCAAACCCACTCGGCAAGTCCCAAACCCACTCCGCTAGACCCAGACCCACTCGGCTAGACCCAAACCCACTCCACTAGAGCCAAACCCACTCGGCTAGTCCCAAACCCACTCGGCTAGACCCAAACCCACTCGGCTCGACCCAAACCCACTCGGCTTGACCCAAACCCACTCGGCTAGACCCAAACCCACTCGGCTAGACCCAAACCCACTCGGTTTGACCCAAACCCACTCGGCTAGACCCAAACCCACTCGGCTAGAGCCATACCCACTCGGCTAGTCCCAAACCCCCTCTGCTAGACCCAAACCCACTCGGCTAGACCCAAACCCACTCCGCTAGAGCCAAACCCACTCGGCTAGTCCCAAACCCACTCGGCTAGACCCAAACTCGCTCGGCTAGACCCAAACCCACTCGGCTTGACCCAAACCCACTCGGCTAGACCCAAACCCACTCGGCTAGACCCAAACCCACTCGGCTAGACCCAAACCCACTCAGCTAGAGCCATACCCACTCGGCTAGTCCCAAACCCCCTCTGCTAGACCCAAACCCACTCGGCTAGACCCAAACCCACTAGGCTAGATCCAAACCTCTCGGCTTGACCCAAACCCACTCGGCAAGACCGAAACCCACTCGGCTAGTCCCAAACCCACTCGGCTTGACACAAACCCACTCGGCCAGACCCAAACCCACTTGGCTAGACCCAAACCCACTCGGCTACACCCAAACCCACTCCGCTAGACCCAAACCCACTTGGCTAGACCCAAACCCACTAGGCTGGACCCACACCCACTCGGCTAGACCCAAACCCACTCGGCTAGACCCAAACCACTCGGCTAGACCCAAACCCACTCGGCTAGACCCTAACCCACTCGGTTCGACCCAAACCCACTCGGCTAGACCCAAACCCACTCGGCTAGACCCAAACCCACTCCGCTAGACCCAAACCCACTCCGCTAGCCACAAACACACTCCGCTAGACCCAAACCCACTCGGCTAGTCCCAAACCCACTACGCTAGACCCAAACCCACTCGGCTAGACCCAATCCCACTGGGCTAGATCCAAACCCACTCGGCTGGACCCGAACCCACTCGGCTAGACCCAAACCCACTCGGCTAGACCCAAACCCACTTGGCTAGACCCAAACCCACTCGGCTAGACCCAAACCCACTCCGCTAGACCCAAACCCACTTGGCTAGACCCAAACCCACCCCGCTAGCCCCAAACACACTCCGCTAGACCCAAACCCACTCGGCTAGTCCCAAACCCACTCCGCTAGATCCAAACCCACTCCGCTAGACCCAAACCCACTCCGCTAGAGCCAAACCCACTCGGCTAGTCCCAACCCCACTCGGCTAGACCCAAACTCGCTCGGCTAGACCCAAACCCACTCGGCTTGACCCAAACCCACTCGGCTAGACCCAAACCCACTCGGCTAGACCCAAACCCACTCGGCTAGACCCCAACCCACTCAGCTAGAGCCATACCCACTCGGCTAGTCCCAAACCCCCTCAGCTAGACCCAAACCCACTCGGCTAGACCCAAACCCACTCGGCTAGATCCAAACCCACTCGGCTTGACCCAAACCCACTCGGCAAGACCGAAACCCACTCGGCTCGTCCCAAACCCACTCGGCTTGACACAAACCCACTCGGCCAGACACAAACCCACTTGGCTAGACCCAAACGCACTCGGCTACACCCAAACCCACTCCGCTAGACCCAAATCCACTCAGCTAGACCAAACCCACTCGGCTAGACCCAAACCCATTCGGCTAGACCGAAACCCACTCTGCTAGACCCAAACCCACTCCGCTAGACCCAGACCCACTCCGCTAGACCCAAACCCACACCGCTAGACCCAAACCCACTCGGCTAGACCCAATCCCACTCGGCTAGACCCAAACCCACTCGGCTAGACCCAAACCCACTCGGCTAGACCCAAACCCACTCCGCTAGACCCAAACCCACTTGGCTAGACCCAAACCCACTCCGCTAGCCCCAAACACACTCCGCTAGACCCAAACCCACTCGGCTAGTCCCAAACCCACTCCGCTAGACCCAGACCCACTCGGCTAGACCCAAACCCACTCCACTAGAGCCAAACCCACTCGGCTAGTCCCAAACCCACTCGGTTTGACCCAAACCCACTCGGCTAGACCCAAACCCACTCGGCTAGAGCCATACCCACTCGGCTAGTCCCAAACCCCCTCTGCTAGACCCAAACCCACTCGGCTAGACCCAATCCCACTCGGCTAGATCCAAACCCACTCGGCTAGACCCAAACCCACTCGGCTAGACCCAAACCCACTCGGCTAGACCCAAACCCACTCGGCTAGACCCAAACCCACTCGGCTAGACCCAAACCCACTCCGCTAGACCCAAACCCACTTGGCTAGACCCAAACCCACCCCGCTAGCCCCAAACACACTCCGCTAGACCCAAACCCACTCGGCTAGTCCCAAACCCACTCCGCTAGACCCAAACCCACTCCGCTAGACCCAAACCCACTCCGCTAGAGCCAAACCCACTCGGCTAGTCCCAAACCCACTCGGCTAGACCCAAACTCGCTCGGCTAGACCCAAACCCCCTCGGCTTGACCCAAACCCACTCGGCTAGACCCAAACCCACTCGGCTAGACCCAAACCCACTCGGCTAGACCCAAACCCACTCAGCTTGAGCCATACCCACTCGGCTAGTCCCAAACCCCCTCTGCTAGACCCAAACCCACTCGGCTAGACCCAAACCCACTCGGCTGGATCCAAACCTCTCGGCTTGACCCAAACCCACTCGGCAAGACCGAAACCCACTCGGCTAGTCCCAAACCCACTCGGCTTGACACAAACCCACTCGGCCAGACCCAAACCCACTCGGCTAGACCCAAACCCACTCGGCTACACCCAAACCCACTCCGCTAGACCCAAACCCACTTGGCTAGACCCAAACCCACTAGGCTGGACCCACACCCACTCGGCTAGACCCAAACCCACTCGGCTAGACCCAAACCACTCGGCTAGACCCAAACCCACTCGGCTAGACCCTAACCCACTCGGTTCGACCCAAACCCACTCGGCTAGACCCAAACCCACTCGGCTAGACCCAAACCCACTCCGCTAGACCCAAACCCACTCCGCTAGCCACAAACACACTCCGCTAGACCCAAACCCACTCGGCTAGTCCCAAACCCACTCCGCTAGACCCAAACCCACTCGGCTAGACCCAATCCCACTCGGCTAGATCCAAACCCACTCGGCTGGACCCAAACCCACTCGGCTAGACCCAAACCCACTTGGCTAGACCCAAACCCACTCGGCTAGACCCAAACCCACTCCGCTAGACCCAAACCCACTTGGCTAGACCCAAACCCACCCCGCTAGCCCCAAACACACTCCGGTAGACCCAAACCCACTCGGCTAGTCCCAAACCCACTCCGCTAGATCCAAACCCACTCCGCTAGACCCAAACCCACTCCGCTAGAGCCAAACCCACTCGGCTAGTCCCAAACCCACTCGGCTAGACCCAAACTCGCTCGGCTAGACCCAAACCCACTCGGCTTGACCCAAACCCACTCGGATAGACCCAAACCCACTCGGCTAGACCCAAACCCACTCGGCTAGACCCAAACCCACTCAGCTAGAGCCATACCCACTCGGCTAGTCCCAAACCCCCTCTGCTAGACCCAAACCCACTCGGCTAGACCCAAACCCACTCGGCTAGATCCAAATCTCTCGGCTTGACCCAAACCCACTCGGCAAGACCGAAACCCACTCGGCTAGTTCCAAACCCACTCGGCTTGACACAAACCCACTCGGCCAGACCCAAACCCACTCGGCTAAACCCAAACCCACTCGGCTACACCCAAACCCACTCCGCTAGACCCAAACCCACTTGGCTAGACCCAAATCCACTAGGCTGGACCCACACCCACTCGGCTAGACCCAAACCCACTCGGCTAGACCCAAACCCACTCGGCTAGACCCAAACCCACTCGGCTAGACCCAAACCCACTCGGTTCGACCCAAACCCAGTCGGCTAGACCCAAACCCACTCGGCTAGACCCAAACCCACACCGCTAGACCCAAACCCACTCCGCTAGCCACAAACACACTCCGATAGACCCAAACCCACTCGGCTAGTCCCAAACCCACTCCGCTAGACCCAAACCCACTCCGCTAGACCCAAACCCACTCCACTAGAGCCAAACCCACTCGGCTAGTCCCAAACCCACTCGGCTAGACCCAAACTCACTCGGCTAGACCCAAACCCACTCGGCTTGACCCAAACCCACTCGGCTAGACCCAAACCCACTCGGCTAGACCCAACCCCACTCGGCTAGACCCAAACCCACTCAGCTAGAGCCATACCCACTCGGCTAGTCCCAAACCCCCTCTGCTAGACCCAAACCCACTCGGCTAGTCCCAAACCCACTCCGCTAGACCCAAACCCACTCCGCTAGACCCAAACCCACTCCGCTAGAGCCAAACCCACTCGGCTAGTCCCAAACCCACTCGGCTAGACCCAAACTCACTCGGCTAGACCCAAACCCACTCGGCTTGACCCAAACCCACTCGGCTAGACCCAAACCCACTCGGCTAGACCCAAACCCACTCCACTAGAGCCAAACCCACTCGGCTAGTCCCAAACCCACTCGGCTAGACCCAAACCCACTCGGCTCGACCCAAACCCACTCGGCTTGACCCAAACCCACTCGGCTAGACCCAAACCCACTCGGCTAGACCCAAACCCACTCGGTTTGACCCAAACCCACTCGGCTAGACCCAAACCCACTCGGCTAGAGCCATACCCACTCGGCTAGTCCCAAACCCCCTCTGCTAGACCCAAACCCACTCGGCTAGACCCAATCCCACTCGGCTAGATCCAAACCCACTCGGGTAGACCCAAACCCACTCGGCTAGACACAAACCCACTCGGCTCGACCCAAACCCACTCGGCTAGACCCAAACCCACTCGGCTAGACCCAAACCCACTCAGCTAGAGCCATACCCACTCGGCTAGTCCCAAACCCCCTCTGCTAGACCCAAACCCACTTGGCTAGACCCAAACCCACTAGGCTGGACCCACACCCACTCGGCTAGACCCAAACCCACTCGGCTAGACCCAAACCCACTCGGCTAGACCCAAACCCACTCGGCTAGACCCAAACCCACTCGGTTCGACCCAAACCCAGTCGGCTAGACCCAAACCCACTCGGCTAGACCCAAACCCACACCGCTAGACCCAAACCCACTCCGCTAGCCACAAACACACTCCGCTAGACCCAAACCCACTCGGCTAGTCCCAAACCCACTCCGCTAGACCCAAACCCGCTCCGCTAGACCCAAACCCACTCCACTAGAGCCAAACCCACTCGGCTAGTCCCAAACCCACTCGGCTAGACCCAAACTCACTCGGCTAGACCCAAACCCACTCGGCTTGACCCAAACCCACTCGGCTTGACCCAAACCCACTCGGCTAGACCCAAACCCACTCGGCTAGACCCCAACCCACTCAGCTAGAGCCATACCCACTCGGCTAGTCCCAAACCCACTCGGCAAGACCGAAACCCACTCGGCTAGTCCCAAACCCACTCGGCTTGACACAAACCCACTCGGCCAGACACAAACCCACTTGGCTAGACCCAAACGCACTCGGCTACACCCAAACCCACTCCGCTAGACCCAAATCCACTCAGCTAGACCAAACCCACTCGGCTAGACCCAAACCTATTCGGCTAGACCGAAACCCACTCTGCTAGACCCAAACCCACTCCGCTAGACCCAGACCCACTCCGCTAGACCCAAACCCACACCGCTAGACCGAAACCCACTCGGCTAGACCCAATCCCACTCGGCTAGACCCAAACCCACTCGGCTACACCCAAACCCACTCGGCTAGACCCAAACCCACTCCGCTAGACCCAAACCCACTTGGCTAGACCCAAACCCACTCCGCTAGCCCCAAACACACTCCGCTAGACCCAAACCCACTCGGCTAGTCCCAAACCCACTCCGCTAGACCCAGACCCACTCGGCTAGACCCAAACCCACTCCACTAGAGCCAAACCCACTCGGCTAGTCCCAAACCCACTCGGCTAGACCCAAACCCACTCGGCTCGACCCAAACCCACTCGGCTTGACCCAAACCCACTCGGCTAGACCCAAACCCACTCGGCTAGACCCAAACCCACTCGGTTTGACCCAAACCCACTCGGCTAGACCCAAACCCACTCGGCTAGAGCCATACCCACTCGGCTAGTCCCAAACCCCCTCTGCTAGACCCAAACCCACTCGGCTAGACCCAATCCCACTCGGCTAGATCCAAACCCACTCGGCTAGACCCAAACCCACTCGGCTAGACCCAAACCCACTCGGCTAGACCCAAACCCACTCGGCTAGACCCAAACCCACTCGGCTAGACCCAAACCCACTCCGCTAGACCCAAACCCACTTGGCTAGACCCAAACCCACCCCGCTAGCCCCAAACACACTCCGCTAGACCCAAACCCACTCGGCTAGTCCCAAACCCACTCCGCTAGACCCAAACCCACTCCGCTAGACCCAAACCCACTCCGCTAGAGCCAAACCCACTCGGCTAGTCCCAAACCCACTCGGCTAGACCCAAACTCGCTCGGCTAGACCCAAACCCACTCGGCTTCACCCAAACCCACTCGGCTAGACCCAAACCCACTCGGCTAGACCCAAACCCACTCGGCTAGACCCAAACCCACTCAGCTAGAGCCATACCCACTCGGCTAGTCCCAAACCCCCTCTGCTAGACCCAAACCCACTCGGCTAGACCCAAACCCACTCGGCTAGATCCAAACCTCTCGGCTTGACCCAAACCCACTCGGCAAGTCCGAAACCCACTCGGCTAGTCCCAAACCCACTCGGCTTGACACAAACCCACTCGGCCAGACCCAAACCCACTCGGCTACACCCAAACCCACTCGGCTACACCCAAACCCACTCCGCTAGACCCAAACCCACTTGGCTAGACCCAAACCCACTAGGCTGGACCCACACCCACTCGGCTAGACCCAAACCCACTCGGCTAGACCCAAACCACTCGGCTAGACCCAAACCCACTCGGCTAGACCCAAACCCACTCGGTTCGACCCAAACCCACTCGGCTAGACCCAAACCCACTCGGCTAGACCCAAACCCACTCCGCTAGACCCAAACCCACTCCGCTAGCCACAAACACACTCCGCTAGACCCAAACCCACTCGGCTAGTCCCAAACCCACTCCGCTAGACCCAAACCCACTCGGCTTGACCCAAACCCACTCGGCTAGACCCAAACCCACTCGGCTAGACCCAAACCCACTCGGTTTGACCCAAACCCACTCGGCTAGACCCAAACCCACTCGGCTAGAGCCATACCCACTCGGCTAGTCCCAAACCCCCTCTGCTAGACCCAAACCCACTGGGCTAGACCCAATCCCACTCGGCTAGATCCAAACCCACTCGGGTAGACCCAAACCCACTCGGCTAGACCCAAACTCACTCGGCTAGACCCAAACCCACTCGGCTTGACCCAAACCCACTCGGCTAGACCCAAACCCACTCGGCTAGACCCAAACCCACTCCACTAGAGCCAAACCCACTCGGCTAGTCCCAAACCCACTCGGCTAGACCCAAACCCACTCGGCTCGACCCAAACCCACTCGGCTTGACCCAAACCCACTCGGCTAGACCCAAACCCACTCGGCTAGACCCAAACCCACTCGGTTTGACCCAAACCCACTCGGCTAGACCCAAACCCACTCGGCTAGAGCCATACCCACTCGGCTAGTCCCAAACCCCCTCTGCTAGACCCAAACCCACTCGGCTAGACCCAATCCCACTCGGCTAGATCCAAACCCACTCGGGTAGACCCAAACCCACTCGGCTAGACACAAACCCACTCGGCTCGACCCAAACCCACTCGGCTAGACCCAAACCCACTCGGCTAGACCCAAACCCACTCAGCTAGAGCCATACCCACTCGGCTAGTCCCAAACCCCCTCTGCTAGACCCAAACCCACTTGGCTAGACCCAAACCCACTAGGCTGGACCCACACCCACTCGGCTAGACCCAAACCCACTCGGCTAGACCCAAACCCACTCGGCTAGACCCAAACCCACTCGGCTAGACCCAAACCCACTCGGTTCGACCCAAACCCAGTCGGCTAGACCCAAACCCACTCGGCTAGACCCAAACCCACACCGCTAGACCCAAACCCACTCCGCTAGCCACAAACACACTCCGCTAGACCCAAACCCACTCGGCTAGTCCCAAACCCACTCCGCTAGACCCAAACCCACTCCGCTAGACCCAAACCCACTCCACTAGAGCCAAACCCACTCGGCTAGTCCCAAACCCACTCGGCTAGACCCAAACTCACTCGGCTAGACCCAAACCCACTCGGCTTGACCCAAACCCACTCGGCTTGACCCAAACCCACTCGGCTAGACCCAAACCCACTCGGCTAGACCCCAACCCACTCAGCTAGAGCCATACCCACTCGGCTAGTCCCAAACCCCCTCAGCTAGACCCAAACCCACTCGGCTAGACCCAAACCCACTCGGCTAGATCCAAACCCACTCGGCTTGACCCAAACCCACTCGGCAAGACCGAAACCCACTCGGCTAGTCCCAAACCCACTCGGCTTGACACAAACCCACTCGGCCAGACACAAACCCACTTGGCTAGACCCAAACGCACTCGGCTACACCCAAACCCACTCCGCTAGACCCAAATCCACTCAGCTAGACCAAACCCACTCGGCTAGACCCAAACCTATTCGGCTAGACCGAAACCCACTCTGCTAGACCCAAACCCACTCCGCTAGACCCAGACCCACTCCGCTAGACCCAAACCCACACCGCTAGACCGAAACCCACTCGGCTAGACCCAATCCCACTCGGCTAGACCCAAACCCACTCGGCTACACCCAAACCCACTCGGCTAGACCCAAACCCACTCCGCTAGACCCAAACCCACTTGGCTAGACCCAAACCCACTCCGCTAGCCCCAAACACACTCCGCTAGACCCAAACCCACTCGGCTAGTCCCAAACCCACTCCGCTAGACCCAGACCCACTCGGCTAGACCCAAACCCACTCCACTAGAGCCAAACCCACTCGGCTAGTCCCAAACCCACTCGGCTAGACCCAAACCCACTCGGCTCGACCCAAACCCACTCGGCTTGACCCAAACCCACTCGGCTAGACCCAAACCCACTCGGCTAGACCCAAACCCACTCGGTTTGACCCAAACCCACTCGGCTAGACCCAAACCCACTCGGCTAGAGCCATACCCACTCGGCTAGTCCCAAACCCCCTCTGCTAGACCCAAACCCACTCGGCTAGACCCAATCCCACTCGGCTAGATCCAAACCCACTCGGCTAGACCCAAACCCACTCGGCTAGACCCAAACCCACTCGGCTAGACCCAAACCCACTCGGCTAGACCCAAACCCACTCGGCTAGACCCAAACCCACTCCGCTAGACCCAAACCCACTTGGCTAGACCCAAACCCACCCCGCTAGCCCCAAACACACTCCGCTAGACCCAAACCCACTCGGCTAGTCCCAAACCCACTCCGCTAGACCCAAACCCACTCCGCTAGACCCAAACCCACTCCGCTAGAGCCAAACCCACTCGGCTAGTCCCAAACCCACTCGGCTAGACCCAAACTCGCTCGGCTAGACCCAAACCCACTCGGCTTCACCCAAACCCACTCGGCTAGACCCAAACCCACTCGGCTAGACCCAAACCCACTCGGCTAGACCCAAACCCACTCAGCTAGAGCCATACCCACTCGGCTAGTCCCAAACCCCCTCTGCTAGACCCAAACCCACTCGGCTAGACCCAAACCCACTCGGCTAGATCCAAACCTCTCGGCTTGACCCAAACCCACTCGGCAAGTCCGAAACCCACTCGGCTAGTCCCAAACCCACTCGGCTTGACACAAACCCACTCGGCCAGACCCAAACCCACTCGGCTACACCCAAACCCACTCGGCTACACCCAAACCCACTCCGCTAGACCCAAACCCACTTGGCTAGACCCAAACCCACTAGGCTGGACCCACACCCACTCGGCTAGACCCAAACCCACTCGGCTAGACCCAAACCACTCGGCTAGACCCAAACCCACTCGGCTAGACCCAAACCCACTCGGTTCGACCCAAACCCACTCGGCTAGACCCAAACCCACTCGGCTAGACCCAAACCCACTCCGCTAGACCCAAACCCACTCCGCTAGCCACAAACACACTCCGCTAGACCCAAACCCACTCGGCTAGTCCCAAACCCACTCCGCTAGACCCAAACCCACTCGGCTAGACCCAATGCCACTCGGCTAGATCCAAACCCACTCGGCTGGACCCAAACCCACTCGGCTAGACCCAAACTCACTCGGCTAGACCCAAACCCACTTGGCTTGACCCAAACCCACTCGGCTAGACCCAAACCCACTCGGCTAGACCCAAACCCACTCGGCTAGACCCAAACCCACTCAGCTAGAGCCATACCCACTCGGCTAGTCCCAAACCCACTCTGCTAGACCCAAACCCACTCGGCTCGACCCAAACCCACTCGGCTAGATCCAAACCCACTCGGCTTGACCCAAACCCACTCGGCAAGACCGAAACCCACTCGGCTAGTCCCAAACCCACTCGGCTTGACACAAACCCACTCGGCCAGACACAAACCCACTTGGCTAGACCCAAACGCACTCGGCTACACCCAAACCCACTCCGCTAGACCCAAATCCACTCAGCTAGACCAAACCCACTCGGCTAGACCCAAACCCATTCGGCTAGACCGAAACCCACTCTGCTAGACCCAAACCCACTCCGCTAGACCCAGACCCACTCCGCTAGACCCAAACCCACACCGCTAGACCGAAACCCACTCGGCTAGACCCAATCCCACTCGGCTAGACCCAAACCCACTCGGCTACACCCAAACCCACTCGCCTAGACCCAAACCCACTCCGCTAGACCCAAACCCACTTGGCTAGACCCAAACCCACTCCGCTAGCCCCAAACACACTCCGCTAGACCCAAACCCACTCGGCTAGTCCCAAACCCACTCCGCTAGACCCAGACCCACTCGGCTAGACCCAAACCCACTCCACTAGAGCCAAACCCACTCGGCTAGTCCCAAACCCACTCGGCTAGACCCAAACCCACTCGGCTCGACCCAAACCCACTCGGCTTGACCCAAACCCACTCGGCTAGACCCAAACCCACTCGGCTAGACCCAAACCCACTCGGTTTGACCCAAACCCACTCGGCTAGACCCAAACCCACTCGGCTAGAGCCATACCCACTCGGCTAGTCCCAAACCCCCTCTGCTAGACCCAAACCCACTCGGCTAGACCCAATCCCACTCGGCTAGATCCAAACCCACTCGGCTAGACCCAAACCCACTCGGCTAGACCCAAACCCACTCGGCTAGACCCAAACCCACTCGGCTAGACCCAAACCCACTCGGCTAGACCCAAACCCACTCCGCTAGACCCAAACCCACTTGGCTAGACCCAAACCCACCCCGCTAGCCCCAAACACACTCCGCTAGACCCAAACCCACTCGGCTAGTCCCAAACCCACTCCGCTAGACCCAAACCCACTCCGCTAGACCCAAACCCACTCCGCTAGAGCCAAACCCACTCGGCTAGTCCCAAACCCACTCGGCTAGACCCAAACTCGCTCGGCTAGACCCAAACCCGCTCGGCTTGACCCAAACCCACTCGGCTAGACCCAAACCCACTCGGCTAGACCCAAACCCACTCGGCTAGACACAAACCCACTCAGCTAGAGCCATACCCACTCGGCTAGTCCCAAACCTCCTCTGCTAGACCCAAACCCACTCGGCTAGACCCAAACCCACTCGGCTAGATCCAAACCTCTCGGCTTGACCCAAACCCACTCGGCAAGTCCGAAACCCACTCGGCTAGTCCCAAACCCACTTGGCTTGACACAAACCCACTCGGCCAGACCCAAACCCACTCGGCTACACCCAAACCCACTCGGCTACACCCAAACCCACTCCGCTAGACCCAAACCCACTTGGCTAGACCCAAACCCACTAGGCTGGACCCACACCCACTCGGCTAGACCCAAACCCACTCGGCTAGACCCAAACCACTCGGCTAGACCCAAACCCACTCGGCTAGACCCAAACCCACTCGGTTCGACCCAAACCCACTCGGCTAGACCCAAACCCACTCGGCTAGACCCAAACCCACTCCGCTAGACCCAAACCCACTCCGCTAGCCACAAACACACTCCGCTAGACCCAAACCCACTCGGCTAGTCCCAAACCCACTCCGCTAGACCCAAACCCACTCGGCTAGACCCAATCCCACTCGGCTAGATCCAAACCCACTCGGCTGGACCCAAACCCACTCGGCTAGACCCAAACTCACTCGGCTAGACCCAAACCCACTCGGCTTGACCCAAACCCACTCGGCTAGACCCAAACCCACTCGGCTAGAACCAAACCCACTCGGCTAGACCCAAACCCACTCAGCTAGAGCCATACCCACTCGGCTAGTCCCAAACCCACTCTGCTAGACCCAAACCCACTCGGCTCGACCCAAACCCACTCGGCTAGATCCAAACCCACTCGGCTTGACCCAAACCCACTCGGCAAGACCGAAACCCACTCGGCTAGTCCCAATCCCACTCGGCTTGACACAAACCCACTCGGCCAGACCCAAACCCACTCGGCTAGAACCAAACCCACTCGGCTGCACCCAAACCCACTCCGCTAGACCCAAACCCACTTGGCTAGACCTAAACCCACTCGGCTGGACCCACACCCACTCGCCTAGACCCAAACCCACTCGGCTAGACCCAAACCCACTCGGCTACACCCAAACCCAGTCCACTAGACCCAAACCCACCCGGCTAGAACCAAACCCACACGGCTAGACCCAAACCCACTCGGCTGGACCCAAACCCACTCAGCTAGATCCAAACCCACTCGGCTGGACCCAAACCCACTCGGCTAGACCCAAACCCACTCGGCTAGACCCAAACCCACTCGGCTAGATCCAAACCCACTCCGCCAGCCCCAAACCCACTCCGCTAGACCCACACCCACTCGGCTACACCCAAACCCACTCAGCTACACCCAAACCCACTCGGCTAGTCCCAAACCCACTCGGCTAGACCCAAACTCACTCGGCGAGACCCAAACCCACTCGTCTAGACCCAAACCCACTCGGCTGGACTCAAACCCACTCGGCTAGACCCAAACCCACTCGGCTAGACACAAACCCACTCGGCTAGACTCAAACCCACTCCGCTAGAGACAAATCCACTCAGCTAGACCCAAACCCACTCAGCTAGCCCCAAACACACTCCGCTAGACCCAAACCCACTCGGCTAGTCCCAAACCCACTCCGCTAGACCCAAACCCACTCCGCCAAACCCAAACCCACTCCGCTAGAGCCAAACCCACTCGGCTAGTCCCAAACCCACTCGGCTAGACCCAAACTCACTCGGCTAGATCCAAACCCACTCGGCTTGACCCAAACCCACTCGGCTAGACCCAAACCCACTCGGCTAGACCCAAACCCACTCGGCTAGACCCAAACCCACTCAGCTAGAGCCATACCCACTCGGCTAGTCCCAAACCCACTCGGCTAGACCCAAACCCACTCGGCTACACCCAAACCCACTCCGCTAGACCCAAACCCACTTGGCTAGACCCAAACCCACTCGGCTGGACCCACACCCACTCGCCTAGACCCAAACCCACTCGGCTAGACCCAAACCCACTCGGCTACACCCAAACCCAGTCCACTAGACCCAAACCCACCCGGCTAGACCCAAACCCACACGGCTAGACACAAACCCACTCGGCTAGACCCAAACCCACTCAGCTAGATCCAAACCCACTCGGCTAGACTCAAACCCACTCGGCTAGACCCAAACCCACTCGGCTAGACACAAACCCACTCGGCTAGACCCAAACCCACTCCGCTAGAGCCAAATCCACTCAGCTAGACCCAAACCCACTCGGCTAGACCCATACCCACTCGGCTAGTCCCAAACCCCCTCTGCTAGACCCAAACCCACTCGGCTAGACCCAAACCCACTCAGCTAGAGCCATACCCACTCGGCTAGTCCCATACCCCCTCTGCTAGACCCAAACCCACTCGGCTAGACCCAAACCCACTCGGCTAGATCCAAACCCACTCGGCTTGACCCAAACCCACTCGGCAAGACCGAAACCCACTCGGCTAGTCCCAATCCCACTCGGCTTGACACAAACCCACTCGGCCAGACCCAAACCCACTCGGCTAGACCCAAACCCACTCGGTTACACCCAAACCCACTCCGCTAGACCCAAACCCACTTGGCTAGACCCAAACCCACTCGGCTGGACCCACACCCACTCGCCTAGACCCAAACCCACTCGGCTAGACCCAAACCCACTCGGCTACACCCAAACCCAGTCCACTAGACCCAAACCCACCCGGCTAGACCCAAACCCACACGGCTAGACCCAAACCCACTCGGCTAGACCCAAACCCACTCGGCTAGATCCAAACCCACTCGGCTAGACCCAAACCCACTCGGCTAGACCCAAACCCAGTCCGCTAGACCCAAACCCACTCGGCTAGACCCAAACCCACTCCGCTAGCCCCAAACCCACTCCGCTAGACCCACACCCACTCGGCTAGACCCAAACTCACTCGGCGAGACCCAAACCCACTCGTCTAGACCCAAACCCACTCGGCTGGACTCAAACCCACTCGGCTAGACCCAAACCCACTCGGCTAGACACAAACCCACTCGGCTAGACCCAAACCCACTCCGCTAGAGACAAATCCACTCAGCTAGACCCAAACCCACTCAGCTAGCCCCAAACACACTCCGCTAGACCCAAACCCACTCGGCTAGTCCCAAACCCACTCCGCTAGACCCAAACCCACTCCGCTAGACCCAAACCCACTCCGCTAGAGCCAAACCCACTCGGCTAGTCCCAAACCCACTCGGCTAGACCCAAACTCACTCGGCTAGACCCAAACCCACTCGGCTTCACCCAAACCCACTCGGCTAGACCCAAACCCACTCGGCTAGACCCAAACCCACTCGGCTAGACCCAAACACACTCAGCTAGAGCCATACCCACTCGGCTAGTCCCAAACCCCCTCTGCTAGACCCAAACCCACTCGGCTAGACCCAAACCCACTCGGCTAGATCCAAACCCACTCGGCTTGACCCAAACCCACTCGGCAAGACCGAAACCCACTCGGCTAGTCCCAAACCCACTCGGCTTGACACAAACCCACTCGGCAAGACACAAACCCACTCGGCTAGACCCAAACCCACTCGGCTACACCCAAACCCACTCCGCTAGACCCAAACCCACTCGGCTACACCCAAACCCACTCCGCTAGACCCAAACCCTCTTGGCTAGACCCAAACCCACTCGGCTAGACCCAAACCCACTCGGCTAGACCCAAACCCACTCAGCTAGAGCCATACCCACTCGGCTAGTCCCAAACCTCCTCTGCTAGACCCAAACCCACTCGGCTAGACCCAAACCCACTCGGCTAGATCCAAACCTCTCGGCTTGACCCAAACCCACTCGGCAAGTCCGAAACCCACTCGGCTAGTCCCAAACCCACTCGGCTTGACACAAACCCACTCGGCCAGACCCAAACCCACTCGGCTACACCCAAACCCACTCGGCTACACCCAAACCCACTCCGCTAGACCCAAACCCACTTGGCTAGACCCAAACCCACTAGGCTGGACCCACACCCACTCGGCTAGACCCAAACCCACTCGGCTAGACCCAAACCACTCGGCTAGACCCAAACCCACTCGGCTAGACCCAAACCCACTCGGTTCGACCCAAACCCACTCGGCTAGACCCAAACCCACTCGGCTAGACCCAAACCCACTCCGCTAGACCCAAACCCACTCCGCTAGCCACAAACACACTCCGCTAGACCCAAACCCACTCGGCTAGTCCCAAACCCACTCCGCTAGACCCAAACCCACTCGGCTAGACCCAATCCCACTCGGCTAGATCCAAACCCACTCGGCTGGACCCAAACCCACTCGGCTAGACCCAAACTCACTCGGCTAGACCCAAACCCACTCGGCTTGACCCAAACCCACTCGGCTAGACCCAAACCCACTCGGCTAGACCCAAACCCACTCGGCTAGACCCAAACCCACTCAGCTAGAGCCATACCCACTCGGCTAGTCCCAAACCCACTCTGCTAGACCCAAACCCACTCGGCTCGACCCAAACCCACTCGGCTAGATCCAAACCCACTCGGCTTGACCCAAACCCACTCGGCAAGACCGAAACCCACTCGGCTAGTCCCAATCCCACTCGGCTTGACACAAACCCACTCGGCCAGACCCAAACCCACTCGGCTAGAACCAAACCCACTCGGCTGCACCCAAACCCACTCCGCTAGACCCAAACCCACTTGGCTAGACCTAAACCCACTCGGCTGGACCCACACCCACTCGCCTAGACCCAAACCCACTCGGCTAGACCCAAACCCACTCGGCTACACCCAAACCCAGTCCACTAGACCCAAACCCACCCGGCTAGAACCAAACCCACACGGCTAGACCCAAACCCACTCGGCTGGACCCAAACCCACTCAGCTAGATCCAAACCCACTCGGCTGGACCCAAACCCACTCGGCTAGACCCAAACCCACTCGGCTAGACCCAAACCCACTCGGCTAGATCCAAACCCACTCCGCCAGCCCCAAACCCACTCCGCTAGACCCACACCCACTCGGCTACACCCAAACCCACTCAGCTACACCCAAACCCACTCGGCTAGTCCCAAACCCACTCGGCTAGACCCAAACTCACTCGGCGAGACCCAAACCCACTCGTCTAGACCCAAACCCACTCGGCTGGACTCAAACCCACTCGGCTAGACCCAAACCCACTCGGCTAGACACAAACCCACTCGGCTAGACTCAAACCCACTCCGCTAGAGACAAATCCACTCAGCTAGACCCAAACCCACTCAGCTAGCCCCAAACACACTCCGCTAGACCCAAACCCACTCGGCTAGTCCCAAACCCACTCCGCTAGACCCAAACCCACTCCGCCAAACCCAAACCCACTCCGCTAGAGCCAAACCCACTCGGCTAGTCCCAAACCCACTCGGCTAGACCCAAACTCACTCGGCTAGATCCAAACCCACTCGGCTTGACCCAAACCCACTCGGCTAGACCCAAACCCACTCGGCTAGACCCAAACCCACTCGGCTAGACCCAAACCCACTCAGCTAGAGCTATACCCACTCGGCTAGTCCCAAACCCACTCGGCTAGACCCAAACCCACTCGGCTACACCCAAACCCACTCCGCTAGACCCAAACCCACTTGGCTAGACCCAAACCCACTCGGCTGGACCCACACCCACTCGCCTAGACCCAAACCCACTCGGCTAGACCCAAACCCACTCGGCTACACCCAAACCCAGTCCACTAGACCCAAACCCACCCGGCTAGACCCAAACCCACTCGGCTAGACCCAAACCCACTCGGCTAGACACAAACCCACTCGGCTAGACCCAAACCCACTCCGCTAGAGCTAAATCCACTCAGCTAGACCCAAACCCACTCGGCTAGACCCATACCCACTCGGCTAGTCCCAAACCCCCTCTGCTAGACCCAAACCCACTCGGCTAGACCCAAACCCACTCAGCTAGAGCCATACCCACTCGGCTAGTCCCATACCCCCTCTGCTAGACCCAAACCCACTCGGCTAGACCCAAACCCACTCGGCTAGATCCAAACCCACTCGGCTTGACCCAAACCCACTCGGCAAGACCGAAACCCACTCGGCTAGTCCCAATCCCACTCGGCTTGACACAAACCCACTCGGCCAGACCCAAACCCACTCGGCTAGACCCAAACCCACTCGGTTACACCCAAACCCACTCCGCTAGACCCAAACCCACTTGGCTAGACCCAAACCCACTCGGCTGGACCCACACCCACTCGCCTAGACCCAAACCCACTCGGCTAGACCCAAACCCACTCGGCTACACCCAAACCCAGTCCACTAGACCCAAACCCACCCGGCTAGACCCAAACCCACACGGCTAGACCCAAACCCACTCGGCTAGACCCAAACCCACTCGGCTAGATCCAAACCCACTCGGCTAGACCCAAACCCACTCGGCTAGACCCAAACCCAGTCCGCTAGACCCAAACCCACTCGGCTAGACCCAAACCCACTCCGCTAGCCCCAAACCCACTCCGCTAGACCCACACCCACTCGGCTACACCCAAACCCACTCAGCTACACCCAAACCCACTCGGCTAGACCCAAACCCACTCGGCTAGACCCAAACTCACTCGGCGAGACCCAAACCCACTCGTCTAGACCCAAACCCACTCGGCTGGACTCAAACCCACTCGGCTAGACCCAAACCCACTCGGCTAGACACAAACCCACTCGGCTAGACCCAAACCCACTCCGCTAGAGACAAATCCACTCAGCTAGACCCAAACCCACTCAGCTAGCCCCAAACACACTCCGCTAGACCCAAACCCACTCGGCTAGTCCCAAACCCACTCCGCTAGACCCAAACCCACTCCGCTAGACCCAAACCCACTCCGCTAGAGCCAAACCCACTCGGCTAGTCCCAAACCCACTCGGCTAGACCCAAACTCACTCGGCTAGACCCAAACCCACTCGGCTTCACCCAAACCCACTCGGCTAGACCCAAACCCACTCGGCTAGACCCAAACCCACTCGGCTAGACCCAAACACACTCAGCTAGAGCCATACCCACTCGGCTAGTCCCAAACCCCCTCTGCTAGACCCAAACCCACTCGGCTAGACCCAAACCCACTCGGCTAGATCCAAACCCACTCGGCTTGACCCAAACCCACTCGGCAAGACCGAAACCCACTCGGCTAGTCCCAAACCCACTCGGCTTGACACAAACCCACTCGGCAAGACACAAACCCACTCGGCTAGACCCAAACCCACTCGGCTACACCCAAACCCACTCCGCTAGACCCAAACCCACTCGGCTACACCCAAACCCACTCCGCTAGACCCAAACCCTCTTGGCTAGACCCAAACCCACTCGGCTAGACCCAAACCCACTCGGCTACACCCAAACCCACTCCGCTAGACCCAAACCCACTAGGCTAGACCCAAACCCACTCGGCTGGACCCACACCCACTCGCCTAGACACAAACCCACTCGGCTAGACCCAAACCCACTCGGCTAGACACAAATCCACTCGGCTAGACCCAAACCCACTCCGCTAGAGCCAAATCCACTCAGCTAGACCCAAACCCACTCGGCTAGACCCATACCCACTCGGCTAGTCCCAAACCCCCTCTGCTAGACCCAAACCCACTCGGCTAGACCCAAACCCACTCGGCTAGATCCAAACCCACTCGGCTTGACCCAAACCCACTCGGCAACACCGAAACCCACTCGGCTAGTCCCAAACCCACTCGGCTTGACACAAACCCACTCGGCCAGACACAAACCCACTAGGCTAGACCCAAACCCACTCGGCTACACCCAAACCCACTCCGCTAGACCCAAACCCACTTGGCTAGACCCAAACCCACTCGGCTGGACCCACACCCACTCGCCTAGACCCAAACCCACTCGGCTAGACCCAAACCCACTCGGCTACACCCAAACCCAGTCCACTAGACCCAAACCCACCCGGCTAGACCCAAACCCACACGGCTAGACTCAAACCCACTCGGCTAGACCCAAACCCACTCAGCTAGATTCAAACCCACTCGGCTAGACCCAAACCCACTCGGCTACACTCAAACCCAATCCGCTAGACCCAAACCCACTCGGCTAGACCCAAACCCACTCCGCTAGCCCCAAACCCACTCCGCTAGACCCACACCCACTCGTCTACACCCAAACCCACTCGGCTACACCCAAACCCACTCGGTTAGACCCAAACCCACTCGGCCAGACCCAAACCCACTCGGCGAGACCTAAAACCCACTCGTCTAGACCCAAACCCACTCGGCTGGACTCAAACCCACTCGGCTAGACCCAAACCCACTCGGCTAGACACAAACCCACTCGGCTAGACCCAAACCCACTCCGCTAGAGCCAAATCCACTCAGCTAGACCCAAACCCACTCGGCTAGACCCATACCCACTCGGCTAGTCCCAAACCCCCTCTGCTAGACCCAAACCCACTCGGCTAGACCCAAACCCACTCAGCTAGAGCCATACCCACTCGGCTAGTCCCATACCCCCTCTGCTAGACCCAAACCCACTCGGCTAGACCCAAACCCACTCGGCTAGATCCAAACCCACTCGGCTTGACCCAAACCCACTCGGCAAGACCGAAACCCACTCGGCTAGTCCCAATCCCACTCGGCTTGACACAAACCCACTCGGCCAGACCCAAACCCACTCGGCTAGACCCAAACCCACTCGGTTACACCCAAACCCACTCCGCTAGACCCAAACCCACTTGGCTAGACCCAAACCCACTCGGCTGGACCCACACCCACTCGCCTAGACCCAAACCCACTCGGCTAGACCCAAACCCACTCGGCTACACCCAAACCCAGTCCACTAGACCCAAACCCACCCGGCTAGACCCAAACCCACACGGCTAGACCCAAACCCACTCGGCTAGACCCAAACCCACTCGGCTAGATCCAAACCCACTCGGCTAGACCCAAACCCACTCGGCTAGACCCAAACCCAGTCCGCTAGACCCAAACCCACTCGGCTAGACCCAAACCCACTCCGCTAGCCCCAAACCCACTCCGCTAGACCCACACCCACTCGGCTACACCCAAACCCACTCAGCTACACCCAAACCCACTCGGCTAGACCCAAACCCACTCGGCTAGACCCAAACTCACTCGGCGAGACCCAAACCCACTCGTCTAGACCCAAACCCACTCGGCTGGACTCAAACCCACTCGGCTAGACCCAAACCCACTCGGCTAGACACAAACCCACTCGGCTAGACCCAAACCCACTCCGCTAGAGACAAATCCACTCAGCTAGACCCAAACCCACTCAGCTAGCCCCAAACACACTCCGCTAGACCCAAACCCACTCGGCTAGTCCCAAACCCACTCCGCCAGACCCAAACCCACTCCGCTAGACCCAAACCCACTCCGCTAGAGCCAAACCCACTCGGCTAGTCCCAAACCCACTCGGCTAGACCCAAACTCACTCGGCTAGACCCAAACCCACTCGGCTTGACCCAAACCCACTCGGCTAGACCCAAACCCACTCGGCTAGACCCAAACCCACTCGGCTAGACCCAAACACACTCAGCTAGAGCCATACCCACTCGGCTAGTCCCAAACCCCCTCTGCTAGACCCAAACCCACTCGGCTAGACCCAAACCCACTCGGCTAGATCCAAACCCACTCGGCTTGACCCAAACCCACTCGGCAAGACCGAAACCCACTCGGCTAGTCCCAAACCCACTCGGCTTGACACAAACCCACTCGGCAAGACACAAACCCACTCGGCTAGACCCAAACCCACTCGGCTACACCCAAACCCACTCCGCTAGACCCAAACCCACTCGGCTACACCCAAACCCACTCCGCTAGACCCAAACCCACTCGGCTAGACCCAAACCCACTCGGCTAGATCCAAACCCACTCCGCTAGACCCAAACCCACCCGGCTAGACCCAAACCCACACGGCTAGACACAAACCCACTTGGCTAGACCCAAACCCACTCAGCTAGATCCAAACCCACTCGGCTAGACTCAAACCCACTCGGCTAGACCCAATCCCACTCGGCTAGACACAAATCCACTCGGCTAGACCCAAACCCACTCCGCTAGAGCCAAATCCACTCAGCTAGACCCAAACCCACTCGGCTAGACCCATACCCAGTCGGCTAGTCCCAAACCCCCTCTGCTAGACCCAAACCCACTCGGCTAGACCCAAACCCACTCGGCTAGATCCAAACCCACTCGGCTTGACCCAAACCCACTCGGCAACACCGAAACCCACTCGGCTAGTCCCAAACCCACTCGGCTTGACACAAACCCACTCGGCCAGACACAAACCCACTAGGCTAGACCCAAACCCACTCGGCTACACCCAAACCCACTCCGCTAGACCCAAACCCACTTGGCTAGACCCAAACCCACTCGGCTGGACCCACACCCACTCGCCTAGACCCAAACCCACTCGGCTAGACCCAAACCCACTCGGCTACACCCAAACCCAGTCCACTAGACCCAAACCCACCCGGCTAGACCCAAACCCACACGGCTAGACTCAAACCCACTCGGCTAGACCCAAACCCACTCAGCTAGATTCAAACCCACTCGGCTAGACCCAAACCCACTCGGCTACACTCAAACCCAATCCGCTAGACCCAAACCCACTCGGCTAGACCCAAACCCACTCCACTAGCCCCAAACCCACTCCGCTAGACCCACACCCACTCGTCTACACCCAAACCCACTCGGCTACACCCAAACCCACTCGGTTAGACCCAAACCCACTCGGCCAGACCCAAACCCACTCGGCGAGACCTAAAACCCACTCGTCTAGACCCAAACCCACTCGGCTGGACTCAAACCCACTCGGCTAGACCCAAACCCACTCGGCTAGACACAAACCCACTCGGCTAGACCCAAACCCACTCCGCTAGAGCCAAATCCACTCAGCTAGACCTAAACCCACTCGGCTAGACCCTAACCCATTCGGCTAGACCGAAACTTACTCCGCTAGACCCAAACCCACTCCGCTAGACCCAGACCCACTCCGCTAGACCCAAACCCACACCGCTAGACCCAAACCCACTCGGCTAGACCCAATCCCACTCTGCTAGACCCAAACCCACTCGGCTAGACCCAAACCCACTCGGCTAGACCCAAACCCACTCAGCTAGAGCCATACCCACTCGGCTAGTCCCAAACCCCCTCTGCTAGACCCAAACCCACTCGGCTAGACCCAAACCCACTCGGCTAGATCCAAACCCACTCGGCTTGACCCAAACCCACTCGGCAAGACCGAAACCCACTCGGCTAGTCCCAAACCCACTCGGCTTGACACAAACCCACTCGGCCAGACACAAACCCACTCGGCTAGACCCAAACCCACTCGGCTACACCCAAACCCACTCCGCTAGACCCAAACCCACTTGGCTAGACCCAAACCCACACGGCTGGACCCACACCCACACGCCTAGACCCAAACCCACTCGGCTAGACCCAAACCCACTCGGCTACACCCAAACCCAGTCCACTAGACCCAAACCCACCCGGCTAGACCCAAACCCACACGGCTAGACACAAACCCACTCGGCTAGACCCAAACCCACTCAGCTAGATCCAAACCCACTCGGCTAGACCCAAACCCACTCGGCTAGACCCAAACCCAATCCGCTAGACCCAAACCCACTCGGCTAGAGCCAAACCCAATCCGCTAGCCCCTAACCCACCCCGCTAGACCCACACCCACTCGGCTACACCCAAACCCACTCGGCTACACCCAAACCCACTCGGCTAGACCCAAACCCACTCGGCTAGACCCAAACCCACTCGGCGAGACCCAAACCCACTCGTCCAGACCCAAACCCACTCGGCTGGACTCAAACCCACTCGGCTAGACCCAAACCCACTCGGCTAGACACAAACCCACTCGGCTAGACCCAAACCCACTCCGCTAGAGCCAAATCCACTCAGCTAGACCCAAACCCACTCGGCTAGACCCAAACCCACTCGGCTAGACCCAATCCCACTCGGCTAGACCCAAACCCACTCGGCTAGACCCAAACCCACTCGGCTAGACCCAAACCCACTCGGCTAGACCCAAACCCACTCGGCTAGACCCAAACCCACTCGGCTAGACCCAAACCCACTCCGCTAGACCCAAACCCACTTGGCTAGACCCAAACCCACTCCGCTAGCCCCAAACACACTCCGCTAGACCCAAACCCACTCGGCTAGTCCCAAACCCACTCCGCTAGACCCAAACCCACTCCGCTAGACCCAAACCCACTCCGCTAGAGCCAAACCCACTCGGCTAGTCCCAAACCCATTCGGCTAGACCCAAACCCACTCGGCTAGACCCAAACCCACTCGGCTTGACCCAAACCCACTCGGCTAGACCCAAACCCACTCGGCTAGACCCAAACCCACTCGGCTAGACCCAAACCCACTCGGCTAGAGACATACCCACTCGGCTAGTCCCAAACCCCCTCTGCTAGACCCAAACCCACTCGGCTAGACCCAAACCCACTCGGCTAGATCCAAACCCACTCGGCTCGACCCAAACCCACTCGGCTAGACCCAAACCCACTCGGCTAGACACAAACCACTCGGCCAGACCGAAACCCACTCGGCTAGTCCCAAACCCACTCGGCTTGACACAAACCCACTCGGCCAGACCCAAACCCACTCGGCTAGACCCAAACCCACTCGGCTAGACCCAAACCCACTCGGCTAGACCCAAACCCACTCGGCTAGACCCAAACCCACTCGGCTAGACCCAAACCCACTCAGCTAGACCCAAACCCACTCGGCTAGACCCAAACCCTCTCCGCTAGACCCAAATCCACTCCGCTACACCCAAACCCACTCGGCTAGACCCAAACCCATTCGGCTAGACCCAAACACACTCCGCTAGACCCAAACCCACTCCGCTAGATGCAAACCCACTCCGCTAGACCCAAACCCACTCCGCGAGACCCAAACCCACTCGGCTAGACCGAAACCCACTAGGCTAGACCCAAACGCACTCGGCTAGACACAAACCCACTCGGCCAGACCCAAACCCACTAAGCTAGACCCAAACCCACTCGGCTAGACCCAAACCCACTCGGCTAGACCCAAACCCACTCCGCTAGACCCAAACCCACTCGGCTAGACCTAAACCCACTCGGCTAGACCCAAACCCATTCGGCTAGACCCAAACCCACTTGGCTAGACCCAAACCCACTCGGCTAGACCCAAACCCACTCGGCTACACCCAAACCCACTCGGCTAGACCCAAACCCACTCGGCTAGACCCAAACCCACTCGGCTAGACCCAAACCCACTCGGCTCGACCCAAACCCACTCGGCTAGACGCAAACCCACTCGGCTAGACCCAAACCCACTCCGCTACACCCAAACCCACTCGTCTAGACCCAAACACACTCGACGAGACCCAAACCCACTCGGCTAGACCCAGACCCACTCGGCTAGATCCAAACCCACTTGGCTTGACCCAAACCTACTCGGCTTGGCCCAAACCCACTCGGCTAGACCCAAACCCATTCCGCTAGACCCAAATCCACTCAGCTAGACCCAAACCCACTCGGCTAGACCCAAACCCATTCGGCTAGACCGAAACCCACTCCGCTAGACCCAAACCCACTCCGCTAGACCCAGACCCACTCCGCTAGACCCAAACCCACACCGCTAGACCCAAACCCACTCGGCTAGACCCAATCCCACTCGGCTAGACCCAAACCCACTCGGCTAGACCCAAACCCACTCGGCTAGACCCAAACCCACTTGGCTAGAACCAAACCCACTCGGCTAGACCCAAACCCACTCCGCTAGACCCAAACCCACTTGGCTAGACACAAACCCACTCCGCTAGCCCCAAACACACTCCGCTAGACCCAAACCCACTTGGCTAGACACAAACCCACTCCGCTAGCCCCAAACACACTCCGCTAGACCCAAACCCACTCGGCTAGTCCCAAACCCACTCCGCTAGACCCAAACCCACTCGGCTAGACCCAAACCCACTCGGCTAGACCCAAACCCACTCCGCTAGACCCAGACCCACTCCGCTAGACCCAAACCCACACCGCTAGACCCAAACACACTCGGCTAGACCCAATCCCACTCGGCTAGACCCAAACCCACTCGGCTAGACCCAAACCCACTCGGCTGGACCCAAACCCACTCGGCTAGACCCAATCCCACTCGGCTAGACCCAAACCCACTCGGCTAGACCCAAACCCACTCGGCTAGACCCAAACCCACTCGGCTAGACCCAAACCCGCTCGGCTAGACCCAAACCCACTCGGCTAGACCCAAACCCACTCCGCTAGACCCAAACCCACTTGGCTAGACCCAAACCCACTCCGCTAGACCCAAACCCACTCCGCTAGACCCAAACCCACTCCGCTAGAGCCAAACCCACTCGGCTAGTCCCAAACCCATTCGGCTGGACCCAAACCCACTCGGCTAGACCCAAACCCACTCGGCTTGACCCAAACACACTCGGCTAGACCCAAACCCACTCGGCTAGACCCAAACCCACTCGGCTAGACCCAAACCCACTCGGCTAGAGACATACCCACTCGGCTAGTCCCAAACCCCCTCTGCTAGACCCAAACCCACTCGGCTAGATCCAAACCCACTCGGCTCGACCCAAACCCACTCGGCTAGACCCAAACCCACTCGGCTAGACACAAACCACTCGGCCAGACCGAAACCCACTCGGCTAGTCCCAAACCCACTCGGCTTGACACAAACCCACTCGGCCAGACCCAAACCCACTCGGCTAGACCCAAACCCACTCGGCTAGACCCAAACCCACTCGGCTAGACCCAAACCCACTCGGCTAGCCCAAACCCACTCGGCTAGACCCAAACCCACTCAGCTAGACCCAAACCCACTCGGCTAGACCCAAACCCACTCCGCTAGACCCAAATCCACTCCGCTACACCCAAACCCACTCGGCTAGACCCAAACCCATTCGGCTAAACCCAAACACACTCCGCTCGACCCAAACCCACTCGGCTAGACGCAAACCCACTCGGCTAGACCCAAACCCACTCCGCTACACCCAAACCCACTCGGCTAGACCCAAACACACTCGGCGAGACCCAAACCCACTCGGCTAGACCCAGACCCACTCGGCTAGATCCAAACCCACTTGCCTTGACCCAAACCCACTCGGCTTGACCCAAACCCACTCGGCTAGACCCAAACCCACTCCGCTAGACCCAAATCCACTCAGCTAGACCCAAACCCACTCGGCTAGACCCAAACCCATTCGGCTAGACCGAAACCCACTCGGCTAGACCCAATCCCACTCGGCTAGACCCAAACCCACTCGGCTAGACCCAAACCCACTCGGCTAGACCCAAACCCACTCGGCTAGACACAAACCCACTCGGCTAGACACAAACCCACTCCGCTAGACCCAAACCCACTCGGCTAGACCCAAACCCACTCCGCTAGCCCCAAACACACTCCGCTAGACCCAAACCCACTCGGCTAGTCCCAAACCCACTCCGCTAGACCCAAACCCACTCCGCTAGACCCAAACCCACTCCGCTAGAGCCAAACCCACTCGGCTAGTCCCAAAACCATTCGGCTAGACCCAAACCCACTCGGCTAGACCCAAACCCACTCGGCTTGACCCAAACCCACTCGGCTAGACCCAAACCCACTCGGCTAGACCCAAACCCACTCGGCTAGACCCAAACCCACTCGGCTTGACCCAAACCCACTCGGCTCGACCCAAACCCACTCGGCTAGACCCAAACCCACTCGGCTAGACAAAAACCACTCGGCCAGACCGAAACCCGCTCGGCTAGTCCCAAACCCACTCGGCTTGACACAAACCCACTCGGCTAGAGACATACCCACTCGGCTAGTCCCAAACCCCCTCTGCTAGACCCAAACCCACTCGGCTAGACCCAAACCCACTCGGCTAGATCCAAACCCACTCGGCTCGACCCAAACCCACTCGGCTAGACCCAAACCCACTCGGCTAGACACAAACCACTCGGCCAGACCGAAACCGACTCGGCTACTCCCAAACCCACTCGGCTTGACACAAACCCACTCGGCCAGACCCAAACCCACTCGGCTAGACCCAAACCCACTCGGCTAGACCCAAACCCACTCGGCTAGACCCAAACCCACTCGGCTAGACCCAAACCCACTCGGCTAGACCCAAACCCACTCAGCTAGACCCAAACCCACTCGGCTAGACCCAAACCTACTCCGCTAGACCCAAATCCACTCCGCTACACCCAAACCCACTCGGCTAGACCCAAACCCATTCGGCTAAACCCAAACACACTCCGCTCGACCCAAACCCACTCGGCTAGACGCAAACCCACTCGGCTAGACCCAAACCCACTCCGCTACACCCAAACCCACTCGGCTAGACCCAAACACACTCGGCGAGACCCAAACCCACTCGGCTAGACCCAGACCCACTCGGCTAGATCCAAACCCACTTGGCTTGACCCAAACCCACTCGGCTTGACCCAAACCCACCCGGCTAGACCCAAACCCACTCCGCTAGACCCAAATCCACTCAGCTAGACCCAAACCCACTCGGCTAGACCCAAACCCATTCGGCTAGACCGAAACCCACTCCGCTAGACCCAAACCCACTCCGCTAGACCCAGACCCACTCCGCTAGACCCAAACCCACTTGGCTAGACCCAAACCCAATCCGCTAGCCCCAAACACACTCCGCTAGACCCGAACCTACTCGGCTAGTCCCAAACCCACTCCGCTAGACCCAAACCCACTCGGCTAGACCCAAACCCACTCGGCTAGACCCAAACCCACTCGTCTAGACCCAAACCCACTCGGCTGGACTCAAACCCACTCGGCTAGACCCAAACCCACTCGGCTAGACCGAAACCCACTCCGCTAGACCCAAACCCACTCCGCTAGACCCAGACCCACTCCGCTAGACCCAAACCCACACCGCTAGACCCAAACCCACTCGGCTAGACCCAATCCCACTCGGCTAGACCCAAACCCACTCGGCTAGACCCAAACCCACTCGGCTAGACCCAAACCCACTCGGCTAGATCCAAACCCACTCGGCTAGACCCAAACCCACTCCGCAAGACCCAAACCCACTTGGCTAGACCCAAACCCAATCCGCTAGCCCCAAACACACTCCGCTAGACCCGAACCTACTCGGCTAGTCCCAAACCCACTCCGCTAGACCCAAACCCACTCGGCTAGACCCAAACCCACTCGGCTAGACCCAAACCCACTCGGCGAGACCCAAACCCACTCGTCTAGACCCAAACCCACTCGGCTGGACTCAAACCCACTCGGCTAGACCCAAACCCACTCGGCTAGACACAAACCCACTCGGCTAGACCCAAACCCACTCCGCTAGAGCCAAATCCACTCAGCTAGACCCAAACCCACTCGGCTAGACCCAAGCCCATTCGGCTAGACCGAAACTTACTCCGCTAGACCCAAACCCACTCCGCTAGACCCAGACCCACTCCGCTAGACCCAAACCCACACCGCTAGACCCAAACCCACTCGGCTAGACCCAATCCCACTCGGCTAGACCCAAACCCACTCGGCTAGACCCAGACCCAATCCGCTAGACCCAAACCCACACCGCTAGACCCAAACCCACTCGGCTAGACCCAATCCCACTCGGCTAGACCCAAACCCACTCGGCTAGACCCAAACCCACTCGGCTAGACCCAAACCCACTCGGCTAGACCCAAACCCACTCGGCTAGACCCAAACCCACTCCGCAAGACCCAAACCCACTTGGCTAGACCCAAACCCAATCCGCTAGCCCCAAACACACTCCGCTAGACCCGAACCTACTCGGCTAGTCCCAAACCCACTCCGCTAGACCCAAACCCACTCGGCTAGACCCAAACCCACTCGGCTAGACCCAAACCCACTCGGCGAGACCCAAACCCACTCGTCTAGACCCAAACCCACTCGGCTGGACTCAAACCCACTCGGCTAGACCCAAACCCACTCGGCTAGACACAAACCCACTCGGCTAGACCCAAACCCACTCCGCTAGAGCCAAATCCACTCAGCTAGACCCAAACCCACTCGGCTAGACCCAAGCCCATTCGGCTAGACCGAAACTTACTCCGCTAGACCCAAACCCACTCCGCTAGACCCAGACCCACTCCGCTAGACCCAAACCCACACCGCTAGACCCAAACCCACTCGGCTAGACCCAATCCCACTCGGCTAGACCCAAACCCACTCGGCTAGACCCAAACCCACTCGGCTAGACCCAAACCCACTCGGCTAGACCCAATCCCACTCGGCTAGACCCAAACCCACTCGGCTAGACCCAAACCCACTCGGCTAGACCCAAACCCACTCGGCTAGACACAAACCCACTCGGCTAGACCCAAACCCACTCCGCTAGACCCAAACCCACTTGGCTAGACCCAAACCCACTCCGCTAGCCCCAAACACACTCCGCTAGACCCAAACCCACTCGGCTAGTCCCAAACCCACTCCGCTAGACCCAAACCCACTCCGCTAGACCCAAACCCACTCCGCTAGAGCCAAACCCACTCGGCTAGTCCCAAACCCATTCGGCGAGCCCCAAACCCACTCGGCTAGACCAAAACCCACTCGGCTTGACCCAAACCCACTCGGCTAGACCCAAACCCACTCGGCTAGACCCAAACCCACTCTGCTAGACCCAAACCCACTCGGCTAGAGACATACCCACTCGGCTAGTCCCAAACCCCCTCTGCTAGACCCAAACCCACTCGGCTAGACCCAAACCCACTCGGCTAGATCCAAACCCACTCGGCTCGACCCAAACCCACTCGGCTAGTCCCAAACCCACTCGGCTTGACACAAACCCACTCGGCCAGACCCAAACCCACTCGGCTAGACCCAAACCCACTCGGCTAGACCCAAACTCACTCGGCTAGACCCAAACCCACTCGGCTAGACCCAAACCCACTTGGCAAGACCCAAACCCACTCAGCGAGACCCAAACCCACTCGGCTAGACCTAACCCCACTCCGCTAGACCCAAATCCACTCTGCTACACCCAAACCCACTCGGCTAGACCCAAACCCATTCGGCTAGACCCAAACACACTCCGCTAGACCCAAACCCACTCCGCTAGATGCAAACCCACTCCGCTAGACCCAAACCCACTCCGCTAGACCCAAACCCACTCGGCTAGACCGAAACCCACTAGGCTAGACCCAAACCCACTCGGCTAGACCCAAACCCACTCGGCTAGACCCAAACCCACTCGGCTAGACCTAAACCCACTCGGCTAGACCCAAACCCACTCGGCTGGACCCAAACCCACTCCGCTAGACCCAAACCCACTTGGCTAGACCCAAACCCACTCCGCTAGCCCCAAACCCACTCCGCTAGACCCAAACCCACTCCGCTAGAGCCAAACCCACTCGGCTAGTCCCAAACCCATTCGGCTAGACCCAAACCCACTCGGCTAAACCCAAACCCACTCGGCTTCACCCAAACCCACTCGGCTAGACCCAAACCCACTCGGCTAGACCCAAACCCACTCGGCTAGACCCAAACCCACTCGGCTAGAGACATACCCACTCGGCTAGTCCCAAACCCCCTCTGCTAGACCCAAACCCACTCGGCTAGACCCAAACTTACTCGGCTAGATCCAAACCCACTCGGCTCGACGCAAACCCACTCGGCTAGACCCAAACCCACTCGGCTGGACACAAACCACTCGGCCAGACCGAAACCCACTCGGCTAGTCCCAAACCCACTCGGCTTGACACAAACCCACTCGGCCAGACCCAAACCCACTCGGCTAGACCCAAACCCACTCGGCTAGACCCAAACCCACTCGGCTAGACGCAAACCCACTCGGCTAGACCCAAACCCACTCGGCTGGACCCAAACCCACTCCGCTAGACCCAAATCCACTCCGCTACACCCAAACCCACTCGGCTAGACCCAAACCCATTCGGCTAGACCCAAACACACTCCGCTAGACCCAGACCCACTCCGCTAGACCCAAACCCACACCGCTAGACCCAAACCCACTCGGCTAGACCCAATCCCACTCGGCTAGACCCAAACCCACTCGGCTAGACCCAAACCCACTCGGCTAGACCCAAACCCACTCGGCTAGACCCAAACCCACTCCGCTAGACCCAAACCCACTTGGCTAGACCCAAACCCACTCCGCAAGACCCAAACCCACTTGGCTAGACCCAAACCCAATCCGCTAGCCCCAAACACACTCCGCTAGACCCGAACCTACTCGGCTAGTCCCAAACCCACTCCGCTAGACCCAAACCCACTCGGCTAGACCCAAACCCACTCGGCTAGACCCAAACCCACTCGTCTAGACCCAAACCCACTCGGCTGGACTCAAACCCACTCGGCTAGACCCAAACCCACTCGGCTAGACCGAAACCCACTCCGCTAGACCCAAACCCACTCCGCTAGACCCAGACCCACTCCGCTAGACCCAAACCCACACCGCTAGACCCAAACCCACTCGGCTAGACCCAATCCCACTCGGCTAGACCCAAACCCACTCGGCTAGACCCAAACCCACTCGGCTAGACCCAAACCCACTCGGCTAGATCCAAACCCACTCGGCTAGACCCAAACCCACTCCGCAAGACCCAAACCCACTTGGCTAGACCCAAACCCAATCCGCTAGCCCCAAACACACTCCGCTAGACCCGAACCTACTCGGCTAGTCCCAAACCCACTCCGCTAGACCCAAACCCACTCGGCTAGACCCAAACCCACTCGGCTAGACCCAAACCCACTCGGCGAGACCCAAACCCACTCGTCTAGACCCAAACCCACTCGGCTGGACTCAAACCCACTCGGCTAGACCCAAACCCACTCGGCTAGACACAAACCCACTCGGCTAGACCCAAACCCACTCCGCTAGAGCCAAATCCACTCAGCTAGACCCAAACCCACTCGGCTAGACCCAAGCCCATTCGGCTAGACCGAAACTTACTCCGCTAGACCCAAACCCACTCCGCTAGACCCAGACCCACTCCGCTAGACCCAAACCCACACCGCTAGACCCAAACCCACTCGGCTAGACCCAATCCCACTCGGCTAGACCCAAACCCACTCGGCTAGACCCAGACCCAATCCGCTAGACCCAAACCCACACCGCTAGACCCAAACCCACTCGGCTAGACCCAATCCCACTCGGCTAGACCCAAACCCACTCGGCTAGACCCAAACCCACTCGGCTAGACCCAAACCCACTCGGCTAGACCCAAACCCACTCGGCTAGACCCAAACCCACTCCGCAAGACCCAAACCCACTTGGCTAGACCCAAACCCAATCCGCTAGCCCCAAACACACTCCGCTAGACCCGAACCTACTCGGCTAGTCCCAAACCCACTCCGCTAGACCCAAACCCACTCGGCTAGACCCAAACCCACTCGGCTAGACCCAAACCCACTCGGCGAGACCCAAACCCACTCGTCTAGACCCAAACCCACTCGGCTGGACTCAAACCCACTCGGCTAGACCCAAACCCACTCGGCTAGACACAAACCCACTCGGCTAGACCCAAACCCACTCCGCTAGAGCCAAATCCACTCAGCTAGACCCAAACCCACTCGGCTAGACCCAAGCCCATTCGGCTAGACCGAAACTTACTCCGCTAGACCCAAACCCACTCCGCTAGACCCAGACCCACTCCGCTAGACCCAAACCCACACCGCTAGACCCAAACCCACTCGGCTAGACCCAATCCCACTCGGCTAGACCCAAACCCACTCGGCTAGACCCAAACCCACTCGGCTAGACCCAAACCCACTCGGCTAGACCCAATCCCACTCGGCTAGACCCAAACCCACTCGGCTAGACCCAAACCCACTCGGCTAGACCCAAACCCACTCGGCTAGACACAAACCCACTCGGCTAGACCCAAACCCACTCCGCTAGACCCAAACCCACTTGGCTAGACCCAAACCCACTCCGCTAGCCCCAAACACACTCCGCTAGACCCAAACCCACTCGGCTAGTCCCAAACCCACTCCGCTAGACCCAAACCCACTCCGCTAGACCCAAACCCACTCCGCTAGAGCCAAACCCACTCGGCTAGTCCCAAACCCATTCGGCGAGCCCCAAACCCACTCGGCTAGACCAAAACCCACTCGGCTTGACCCAAACCCACTCGGCTAGACCCAAACCCACTCGGCTAGACCCAAACCCACTCTGCTAGACCCAAACCCACTCGGCTAGAGACATACCCACTCGGCTAGTCCCAAACCCCCTCTGCTAGACCCAAACCCACTCGGCTAGACCCAAACCCACTCGGCTAGATCCAAACCCACTCGGCTCGACCCAAACCCACTCGGCTAGTCCCAAACCCACTCGGCTTGACACAAACCCACTCGGCCAGACCCAAACCCACTCGGCTAGACCCAAACCCACTCGGCTAGACCCAAACTCACTCGGCTAGACCCAAACCCACTCGGCTAGACCCAAACCCACTCGGCAAGACCCAAACCCACTCAGCGAGACCCAAACCCACTCGGCTAGACCTAACCCCACTCCGCTAGACCCAAATCCACTCTGCTACACCCAAACCCACTCGGCTAGACCCAAACCCATTCGGCTAGACCCAAACACACTCCGCTAGACCCAAACCCACTCCGCTAGATGCAAACCCACTCCGCTAGACCCAAACCCACTCCGCTAGACCCAAACCCACTCGGCTAGACCGAAACCCACTAGGCTAGACCCAAACCCACTCGGCTAGACCCAAACCCACTCGGCTAGACCCAAACCCACTCGGCTAGACCTAAACCCACTCGGCTAGACCCAAACCCACTCGGCTGGACCCAAACCCACTCCGCTAGACCCAAACCCACTTGGCTAGACCCAAACCCACTCCGCTAGCCCCAAACCCACTCCGCTAGACCCAAACCCACTCCGCTAGAGCCAAACCCACTCGGCTAGTCCCAAACCCATTCGGCTAGACCCAAACCCACTCGGCTAAACCCAAACCCACTCGGCCTCACCCAAACCCACTCGGCTAGACCCAAACCCACTCGGCTAGACCCAAACCCACTCGGCTAGACCCAAACCCACTCGGCTAGAGACATACCCACTCGGCTAGTCCCAAACCCCCTCTGCTAGACCCAAACCCACTCGGCTAGACCCAAACTTACTCGGCTAGATCCAAACCCACTCGGCTCGACCCAAACCCACTCGGCTAGACCCAAACCCACTCGGCTGGACACAAACCACTCGGCCAGACCGAAACCCACTCGGCTAGTCCCAAACCCACTCGGCTTGACACAAACCCACTCGGCCAGACCCAAACCCACTCGGCTAGACCCAAACCCACTCGGCTAGACCCAAACCCACTCGGCTAGACGCAAACCCACTCGGCTAGACCCAAACCCACTCGGCTGGACCCAAACCCACTCCGCTAGACCCAAATCCACTCCGCTACACCCAAACCCACTCGGCTAGACCCAAACCCATTCGGCTAGACCCAAACACACTCCGCTCGACCCAAACCCACTCGGCTAGACGCAAACCCACTCGGCTAGACCCAAACCCACTCGGCTAGACCCAAACCCACTCGGCTAGACCCAAACACACTCGGCGAGACCCAAACCCACTCGGCTAGACCCAGACCCACTCGGCTAGATCCAAACCCACTTGGCTTGACCCAAACCCACTCGGCTTGACCCAAACCCACTCGGCTAGACCCAAACCCACTCCGCTAGACCCAAATCCACTCAGCTAGACCCAAACCCACTCGGCTAGACCCAAACCCATTCGGCTAGACCGAAACCCACTCCGCTAGACCCAAACCCACTCCGCTAGACCCAGACCCACTCCGCTAGACCCAAACCCACACCGCTAGACCCAAACCCACTCGGCTAGACCCAATCCCACTCGGCTAGACCCAAACCCACTCGGCTAGACCCAAACCCACTCGGCTAGACCCAAACCCACTCGGCTAGACCCAAACCCACTCCGCTAGACCCAAACCCACTTGGCTAGACCCAAACCCACTCCGCTAGCCCCAAACACACTCCGCTAGACCGAAACCCACTCGGCTAGTCCCAAACCCACTCCGCTAGACCCAAACCCACTCGGCTAGACCCAAACCCACTCGGCTAGACCCAAACCCACTCGGCGAGACCCAAACCCACTCATCTAGACCCAAACCCACTCGGCTGGACTCAAACCCACTCGGCTAGACCCAAACCCACTCGGCTAGACACAAACCCACTCGGCTAGACCCAAACCCACTCCGCTAGAGCCAAATCCACTCAGCTAGACCCAAACCCACTCGGCTAGACCCAAGCCCATTCGGCTAGACCGAAACTTACTCCGCTAGACCCAAACCCACTCCACTAGACCCAGACCCACTCCGCTAGACCCAAACCCACACCGCTAGACCCAAACCCACTCGGCTAGACCCAATCCCACTCGGCTGGACCCAAACCCACTCAGCTAGACCCAAACCCACTCGGCTAGACCCAAACCCACTCGGCTAGAGACATACCCACTCGGCTAGTCCCAAGCCCCCTCTGCTAGACCCAAACCCACTCGGCTAGACCCAAACCCACTCGGCTAGATCCAAACCCACTCGGCTCGACCCAAACCCACTCGGCTAGACCCAAACCCACTCGGCTGGACACAAACCACTCGGCCAGACCGAAACCCACTCGGCTAGTCCCAAACCCACTCGGCTTGACACAAACCCACTCGGCCAGACCCAAACCCACTCGGCTAGACCCAAACCCACTCGGCTAGACCCAAACCCACTCGGCTAGACCCAAACCCACTCGGCTAGACCCAAACCCACTCGGCTGAACCCAAACCCACTCCGCTAGACCCAAATCCACTCCGCTACACCCAAACCCACTCGGCTAGACCCAAACCCATTCGGCTAGACCCAAACACACTCCGCTCGACCCAAACCCACTCGGCTAGACGCAAACCCACTCGGCTAGACCCAAACCCACTCCGCTACACCCAAACCCACTCGGCTAGACCCAAACACACTCGGCGAGACCCAAACCCACTCGGCTAGACCCTGACCCACTCGGCTAGATCCAAACCCACTTGGCTTGACCCAAACCCACTCGGCTTGATCCAAACCCACTCGGCTAGACCCAAACCCACTCCGCTAGACCCAAATCCACTCAGCTAGACCCAAACCCACTCGGCTAGACCCAAACCCATTCGGCTAGACCGAAACCCACTCCGCTAGACCCAAACCCACTCCGCTAGACCCAGACCCACTCCGCTAGACCCAAACCCACACCGCTAGACCCAAACCCACTCGGCTAGACCCAATCCCACTCGGCTAGACCCAAACCCACTCGGCTAGACCCAAACCCACTCGGCTAGACCCAAACCCACTCGGCTAGACCCAAACCCACTCGGCTAGACCCAAACCCACTCCGCTAGACCCAAACCCACTTGGCTAGACCCAAACCCACTCCGCTAGCCCCAAACACACTCCGCTAGACCCAAACCCACTCGGCTAGTCCCAAACCCACTCCGCTAGACCCAAACCCACTCGGCTAGACCCAAACCCACTCGGCTAGACCCAAACCCACTCGGCGAGACCCAAACCCACTCATCTAGACCCAAACCCACTCGGCTGGACTCAAACCCACTCGGCTAGACCCAAACCCACTCGGCTAGACACAAACCCACTCGGCTAGACCCAAACCCACTCCGCTAGAGCCAAATCCACTCAGCTAGACCCAAACCCACTCGGCCAGACCCAAGCCCATTCGGCTAGACCGAAACTTACTCCGCTAGACCCAAACCCACTCCACTAGACCCAGACCCACTCCGCTAGACCCAAACCCACACCGCTAGACCCAAACCCACTCGGCTAGACCCAATCCCACTCGGCTGGACCCAAACCCACTCAGCTAGACCCAAACCCACTCGGCTGGACCGAAACCCACTCGGCTAGACCCAATCCCACTCGGCTAGACCCAAACCCACTCGGCTAGACCCAAACCCACTCGGCTAGACCCAAACCCACTCGGCTAGACACAAACCCACTCGGCTAGACCCAAACCCACTCCGCTAGACCCAAACCCACTCGGCTAGAGACATACCCACTCGGCTAGTCCCAAACCCCCTCTGCTAGACACAAACCCACTCGGCTAGACCCAAACCCACTCGGCTAGATCCAAACCCACTCGGCTCGACCCAAACCCACTCGGCTAGACCCAAAGCCACTCGGCTAGACACAAACCACTCGGCCAGACCGAAACCCACTCGGCTAATCCCAAACCCACTCGGCTTGACACAAACCCACTCGGCCAGACCCAAACCCACTCGGCTAGACCCAAACCCACTCGGCTAGACCCAAACCCACTCGGCTAGACCCAAACCCATTCGGCTAGACCCAAACCCACTCGGCTAGACCCAAACCCACTCGGCAAGACCCAAACCCACTCAGCTAGACCCAAACCCACTCGGCTAGACCTAAACCCACTCCGTTAGACCCAAATCCACTCTGCTACACCCAAACCCACTCGGCTAGACCCAAACCCATTCGGCTAGACCCAAACACACTCCGCTAGACCCAAACCCACTCCGCTAGATGCAAACCCACTCCGCTAGACCCAAACCCACTCCGCTAGACCCAAACCCACTCCGCTAGACCGAAACCCACTAGGCTAGATCCAAACGCACTTGGCTAGACTCAAACCCACTCGGCCAGACCCAAACCCACTCAGCTAGACCCAAACCCACTCGGCTAGACCCAAACCCACTCCGCTAGACCCAAACCCACTCCGCTAGACCCAAACCCACTCGGCTAGACCTAAACCCACTCGGCTAGACCCAAACCCATTCGGCTAGACCCAAACCCACTAGGCTAGACCCAAACCCACTCGGCTAGACCCAAACCCACTCGGCTAGACCCAAACCCACTCGGCTAGACCCAAACCCACTCGGCTAGACCCAAACCCACTCGGCTAGACCCAAACCCACTCCGCTACACCCAAACCCACTCGGCTAGACCCAAACACACTCGGCGAGACCCAAACCCACTCGGCTCGACCCAGACCCACTCGGCTAGATCCAAACCCACTTGGCTTGACCCAAACCCACTCGGCTTGACCCAAACCCTCTCGGCTAGACCCAAACCCACTCCGCTAGACCCAAATCCACTCAGCTAGACCCAAACCCACTCGGCTAGACCCAAACCCATTCGGCTAGACCGAAACCCACTCCGCTAGACCCAAACCCACTCCGCTAGACCCAGACCCACTCCGCTAGACCCAAACCCACACCGCTAGACCCAAACCCACTCGGCTAGACCCAATCCCACTCGGCTAGACCCAAACCCACTCGGCTAGACCCAAACCCACTCGGCTAGACCCAAACCCACTCGGCTAGACCCAAACCCACTCGGCTGGACCCAAACCCACTCGGCTAGACCCAAACCCACTCCGCTAGACCCAAACCCACTTGGCTAGACCCAAACCCACTCCGCTAGCCCCAAACACACTCCGCTAGACCCAAACCCACTCGGCTAGTCCCAAACCCACTCCGCTAGACCCAAACACACTCCGCTAGACCCAAACCCACTCTGCTAGAGCCAAACCCACTTGGCTAGTCCCAAACCCACTCGGCTAGACCCAAACCCACTCGGCCAGACCCAAACCCACTCGGCTAGACCCAAACCCACTCGGCTAGACCCAAACCCACTCGGCTAGACCCAAACCCACTCGGCTAGACCCAAACCCACTCGGCAAGACCCAAACCCACTCAGCTAGACCCAAACCCACTCGGCTAGACCTAAACCCACTCCGTTAGACCCAAATCCACTCTGCTACACCCAAACCCACTCGGCTAGACCCAAACCCATTCGGCTAGACCCAAACACACTCCGCTAGACCCAAACCCACTCCGCTAGATGCAAACCCACTCCGCTAGACCCAAACCCACTCCGCTAGACGCAAACCCACTCCGCTAGACCGAAACCCACTAGGCTAGACCCAAAGGCACTTGGCTAGACTCAAACCCACTCGGCCAGACCCAAACCCACTCAGCTAGACCCAAACCCACTCGGCTAGACCCAAACCTACTCCGCTAGACCCAAACCCACTCCGCTAGACCCAAACCCACTCGGCTAGACCTAAACCCACTCGGCTAGACCCAAACCCATTCGGCTAGACCCAAACCCACTTGGCTAGACCCAAACCCACTCGGCTAGACCCAAACCCACTCGGCTAGACCCAAACCCACTCGGCTAGACCCAAACCCACTCGGCTAGACCCAAACCCACTCGGCTCGACCCAAACCCACTCGGATAGACGCAAACCCACTCGGCTAGACCCAAACCCACTCCACTACACCCAAACCCACTCGGCTAGACCCAAACACACTCGGCGAGACCCAAACCCACTCGGCTCGACCCAGACCCACTCGGCTAGATCCAAACCCACTTGGCTTGACCCAAACCCACTCGGCTTGACCCAAACCCACTCGGCTAGACCCAAACCCACTCCGCTAGACCCAAATCCACTCAGCTAGACCCAAACCCACTCGGCTAGACCCAAACCCATTCGGCTAGACCGAAACCCACTCCGCTAGACCCAAACCCACTCCGCTAGACCCAGACCCACTCCGCTAGACCCAAACCCACACCGCTAGACCCAAACCCACTCGGCTAGACCCAATCCCACTCGGCTAGACCCAAACCCACTCGGCTAGACCCAAACCCACTCGGCTAGACCCAAACCCACTCGGCTAGACCCAAACCCACTCGGCTGGACCCAAACCCACTCGGCTAGACCCAAACCCACTCCGCTAGACCCAAACCCACTTGGCTAGACCCAAACCCACTCCGCTAGCCCCAAACACACTCCGCTAGACCCAAACCCACTCGGCTAGTCCCAAACCCACTCCGCTAGACCCAAACACACTCCGCTAGACCCAAACCCACTCTGCTAGAGCCAAACCCACTTGGCTAGTCCCAAACCCACTCGGCTAGACCCAAACCCACTCGGCTACACCCAAACCCACTCGGCTAGACCCAAACCCACTCGGCTAGATCCAAACCCACTCCACTAGACCCAAACCCATTCGGCTGGACCCAAACCCACTCGGCTAGACCCAAACCCATTCGGCGAGACCCAAACCCACTCGGCTAGACCCAAACCCACTCGGCTAGACCCAAACCCATTCGGCTAGACCCAAATCCACTCCGCTAGACCCAAACCCACTCGGCTAGACCCAAATCCACTCGGCTAGACGCAAACCCACTCGGCTAGACCCAAACCCACTCGGCTAGACCCAAACCCACTTGGCTAGACCCAAACCCACTCGGCTGGAACCAAACCCACTCGGCTGGACCCAAACCCACTCGGCTGGACCCAAACCCACTCGGCTAGACCCAAACCCACTCAGTTCGACCCAGACCCACTCGGCTACACCCAAACCCACTCCACTAGACACAAACCCACTCGGGTAGACCCAAACCCACACGGCTAGACCCAAACCCACTCGGCTAGACCCAAACCCACTCGGCTGGACCCAAACCCACTTGGCTAGACCCAAACCCACACGGCTAGACCCAAACCCACTCGGCGAGACCCAAACCCACTCGGCTGGACCCAAACCCATTCCGCTAAACCCAAACCCACTCCGCTAGACCCAAACCGACTCGGCTAGACCCAAACCCACTCGGCTAGACCCAAACCCACTCCGCTAGTCCCAAACCCACTCGGCCAGACCCAAACCCACTCGGCTAGACCCAAACCCACTCCACTAGACCCAAACCCACTTGGCTACACCCAAACCCACTCGGCTACACCCAAACCCACTCGGCTAGACCCAAACTCACTCGGCTAGACCAAAACCCACACGGCTAGACCCAAACCCACTCGGCTTGACCCAAACCCACTCGGCTAGACCCAAACCCACTCGGCTGGACCCAAACCCACTCGGCTAGACCCAAACCCACTCGGCTACACCCAAACCCAGTCCACTAGACCCAAACCCACTCGGCTAGATCCAAACCCACTCGGCTAGACCCAAACCCACTCGGCTAGATCCAAACCCACTCCGCTAGACCCAAACCCACTCGGCTAGACCCAAACCCACTCGGCTAGACCCAAACCCACTCCGCTAGACACACACCCACTCGGCTACACCCAAACCCACTCGGCTACACCCAAGCCCACTCGGCTAGACCCAAACCCACTCGGCTGGACTCAAACACAATCGGCTAGACCCAAACCCACTCGGCTAGACCCAAACCCACTCGGCTAGACACAAACCCACTCGGCTAGACGCAAACCCACTCGGCTAGACCCAAACCCACTCTGCTAGACCCAAACCCACTCCGCTAGACCCAAACCCACTCCACTAGAGCCAAACCCACTCGGCTAGTCCCAAACCCACTCGGCTAGACCCAAACGCACTCGGCTAGACCCAAACCCACTCGGCTTGACCCAAACCCACTCGGCTGGACCCAAGCCCCCTCGGCTAGACCCAAACCCACTCGGCTAGACCCAAACCCACTCGGCTTGACCCAAACCCACTCGGCTGGACCCAAGCCCCCTCGGCTAGACCCAAACCCACTCGGCTAGACCCAAACCCACTCGGCTAGAGCCATACCCACTCGGTTAGTCCCAAATCCCCTCTGCTAGACCCAAACCCACTCGGCTAGACCCAAACCCACTCGGCTAGATCCAAACCCACTCGGCTCGACCCAAATCCACTCGGCTAGACCCAAACCCACTCGTCTAGACCCAAACCCACTCGGCAAGACCCAAACCCACTCCGCTAGTCCCAAACCCACTCGGCTAGACACCAACCCACTCGGCTAGACCCAAACCCACTCGGCTAGACCCAAACCCACTCGGCTACACCCAAACCCACTCGGCTAGACCCAAACCCACTCGGCTAGACACAAACCCACTCGGCTAGACCCAAACCCACTCGTCTAGACCCAAACCCACTCGGCTGGACTCAAACCCACTCGGCTAGACCCAAACCCACTCGGCTGGACACACACCCACTCGTCTAGACCCAAACCCACTCGGCTAGACCCAAACCCACTCGGCTACACCCAAACCCAGTCCACTAGTCCCAAACCCACCCGGCTAGACCCAAACCCACACGGCTAGACCCAAACCCACTCGGCTAGGCCCAAACCCAATCAGCTAGATCCAAACCCACTCGGCTAGACCCAAACCCACTCGGCAAGACCCAAACCCACTCCGCAAGACCCAAACCCACTCGGCTAGACCCAAACCCACTCCGCTAGACCCAAACCCACTCGGCTAGACCCAAACCCACTCGGCTAGACCCAAACCCACTCGTCTAGACCCAAACCCACTCGGCTGGACTCAAACCTACTCGGCAAGACCCAAACCCACTCGGCTAGACACAAATCCACTCGGGTAGACCCAAACCCACTCGGCTAGACCCAAACCCACTCGGCTAGATGCAAACCCACTCGGCTAGACACAAACACACTCGGCTAGACCCAAACCCACTCGGCTAGACCCAAACCCACTCGGCTAGACTCAAACCCACTCGGCAAAACCAAACCCACTCGGCTTCACCCAAACCCAGTCCACTAGACCCAAACCCACCCGGCTAGACCCAAACCCACACGGCTAGACCCAAACCCACCCGGCTAGACCCAAACCCACACGGCTAGACCCAAACCCACTCGGCTAGACCCAAACCCAATCAGCTAGATCCAAACCCACTCGGCTAGACCCAAACCCACTCGGCTAGACCCAAACCCACTCCGCTAGACCCAAACCCACTCGGCTAGACCCAAACCCACTCCGCTAGACCCAAACCCACTCCGCTAGACCCACACCCACTCGGCTACACCCAAACCCACTCGGCTACACCCAAACCCACTCGGCTGGACCCAAACCCACTCGGCTAGACCCAAACCCACTCGGCTACACCCAAACCCACTCGTCTAGACCCAAACCCACTCGGCTAGACTCAAACCCACTCGGCTAGACCCAAACCCACTCGGCTGGACCCACACCCACTCGTCTAGACCCAAACCCACTCGGCTACACCCAAGCCCACTCGGCTAGACCCAAACCCACTCGGCTGGACTCAAACACAATCGGCTAGACCCAAACCCACTCGGCTAGACCCAAACCCACTCGGCTAGACACAAACCCACTCGGCTAGACGCAAACCCACTCGGCTAGACCCGAACCCACTCCGCTAGACCCAAACCCACTCCGCTAGACCCAAACCCACTCCGCTAGAGCCAAACCCACTCGGCTAGTCCCAAACCCACTCGGCTAGACCCAAACCCACTCGGCTAGACCCAAACCCACTCGGCTTGACCTAAACCCACTCGGCTGGACCCAAGCCCCCTCGGCTAGACCCAAACCCACTCGGCTAGACCCAAACCCACTCGGCTTGACCCAAACCCACTCGGCTGGACCCAAGCCCCCTCGGCTAGACCCAAACCCACTCGGCTAGACCCAAACCCACTCGGCTAGAGCCATACCCACTCGGTTAGTCCCAAATCCCCTCTGCTAGACCCAAACCCACTCGGCTAGACCCAAACCCACTCGGCTAGATCCAAACCCACTCGGCTCGACCCAAATCCACTCGGCTAGACCCAAACCCACTCGTCTAGACCCAAACCCACTCGGCAAGACCCAAACCCACTCCGCTAGTCCCAAACCCACTCGGCTAGACACCAACCCACTCGGCTAGACCCAAACCCACTCGGCTAGACCCAAACCCACTCGGCTACACCCAAACCCACTCGGCTAGACCCAAACCCACTCGGCTAGACCCAAACCCACTCGGCTAGACCCAAACCCACTCGTCTAGACCCAAACCCACTCGGCTGGACTCAAACCCACTCGGCTAGACCCAAACCCACTCTGCTGGACACACACCCACTCGTCTAGACCCAAACCCACTCGGCTAGACCCAAACCCACTCGGCTACACCCAAACCCAGTCCACTAGTCCCAAACCCACCCGGCTAGACCCAAACCCACACGGCTAGACCCAAACCCACTCGGCTAGGCCCAAACCCAATCAGCTAGATCCAAACCCACTCGGCTAGACCCAAACCCACTCGGCAAGACCCAAACCCGCTCCGCAAGACCCAAACCCACTCGGCCAGACCCAAACCCACTCCGCTAGACCCAAACCCACTCCACTAGACCCACACCCACTCGGCTACACCCAAACCCACTCGGCTACACCCAAACCCACTCGGCTAGACCCAAACCCACTCGGCTAGACCCAAACCCACTCGGCTAGACCCAAACCCACTCGTCTAGACCCAAACCCACTCGGCTGGACTCAAACCTACTGGGCAAGACCCAAACCCACTCGGCTAGACACAAATCCACTCGGGTAGACCCAAACCCACTCGGCTAGACCCAAACCCACTCGGCTAGACGCAAACCCACTCGGCTAGACCCAAACACACTCGGCTAGACCCAAACCCACTCGGCTAGACCCAAACCCACTCGGCTAGACTCAAACCCACTCGGCAAAACCAAACCCACTCGGCTTCACCCAAACCCAGTCCACTAGACCCAAACCCACCCGGCTAGACCCAAACCCACACGGCTAGACCCAAACCCACTCGGCTAGACCCAAACCCAATCAGCTAGATCCAAACCCACTCGGCTAGACCCAAACCCACTCGGCTAGACCCAAACCCACTCCGCTAGACCCAAACCCACTCGGCTAGACCCAAACCCACTCCGCTAGACCCAAACCCACTCCGCTAGACCCACACCCACTCGGCTACACCCAAACCCACTCGGCTACACCCAAACCCACTCGGCTAGACCCAAACCCACTCGGCTACACCCAAACCCACTCGGCTACACCCAAACCCACTCGTCTAGACCCAAACCCACTCGGCTGGACTCAAACCCACTCGGCTAGACCCAAACCCACTCGGCTGGACCCACACCCACTCGTCTAGACCCAAACCCACTCGGCTAGACCCAAACCCACTCGGCTACACCCAAACCCAGTCCACTAGAACCAAACCCACACGGCTAGACCCAAACCCACACGGCAAGACCCAAACCCACTCGGCTAGACCCAAACCCAATCAGCTAGATCCAAACCCACTCGGCTAGACCCAAACCCACTCGGCTAGACCCAAACCCACTCCGCTAGAGCCAAATCCACTCAGCTAGACCCAAACCCACTCGGCTAGACCCAAGCCCATTCGGCTAGACCGAAACTTACTCCGCTAGACCCAAACCCACTCCGCTAGACCCAGACCCACTCCGCTAGACCCAAACCCACACCGCTAGACCCAAACCCACTCGGCTAGACCCAATCCCACTCGGCTAGACCCAAACCCACTCGGCTAGACCCAAACCCACTCGGCTAGACCCAAACCCACTCGGCTAGACCCAATCCCACTCGGCGAGACCCAAACCCACTCGGCTAGACCCAAACCCACTCGGCTAGACCCAAACCCACTCGGCTAGACACAAACCCACTCGGCTAGACCCAAACCCACTCCGCTAGACCCAAACCCACTTGGCTAGACCCAAACCCACTCCGCTAGCCCCAAACACACTCCGCTAGACCCAAACCCACTCGGCTAGTCCCAAACCCACTCCGCTAGACCCAAACCCACTCCGCTAGACCCAAACCCACTCCGCTAGAGCCAAACCCACTCGGCTAGTCCCAAACCCATTCGGCGAGCCCCAAACCCACTCGGCTAGACCAAAACCCACTCGGCTTGACCCAAACCCACTCGGCTAGACCCAAACCCACTCGGCTAGACCCAAACCCACTCTGCTAGACCCAAACCCACTCGGCTAGAGACATACCCACTCGGCTAGTCCCAAACCCCCTCTGCTAGACCCAAACCCACTCGGCTAGACCCAAACCCACTCGGCTAGATCCAAACCCACTCGGCTCGACCCAAACCCACTCGGCTAGTCCCAAACCCACTCGGCTTGACACAAACCCACTCGGCCAGACCCAAACCCACTCGGCTAGACCCAAACCCACTCGGCTAGACCCAAACTCACTCGGCTAGACCCAAACCCACTCGGCTAGACCCAAACCCACTCGGCAAGACCCAAACCCACTCAGCGAGACCCAAACCCACTCGGCTAGACCTAACCCCACTCCGCTAGACCCAAATCCACTCTGCTACACCCAAACCCACTCGGCTAGACCCAAACCCATTCGGCTAGACCCAAACACACTCCGCTAGACCCAAACCCACTCCGCTAGATGCAAACCCACTCCGCTAGACCCAAACCCACTCCGCTAGACCCAAACCCACTCGGCTAGACCGAAACCCACTAGGCTAGACCCAAACCCACTCGGCTAGACCCAAACCCACTCGGCTAGACCCAAACCCACTCGGCTAGACCCAAACCCACTCGGCTAGACCCAAACCCACTCGGCTGGACCCAAACCCACTCCGCTAGACCCAAACCCACTTGGCTAGACCCAAACCCACTCCGCTAGGCCCAAACCCACTCCGCTAGACCCAAACCCACTCCGCTAGAGCCAAACCCACTCGGCTAGTCCCAAACCCATTCGGCTAGACCCAAACCCACTCGGCTAAACCCAAACCCACTCGGCTTCACCCAAACCCACTCGGCTAGACCCAAACCCACTCGGCTAGACCCAAACCCACTCGGCTAGACCCAAACCCACTCGGCTAGAGACATACCCACTCGGCTAGTCCCAAACCCCCTCTGCTAGACCCAAACCCACTCGGCTAGACCCAAACTTACTCGGCTAGATCCAAACCCACTCGGCTCGACCCAAACCCACTCGGCTAGACCCAAACCCACTCGGCTGGACACAAACCACTCGGCCAGACCGAAACCCACTCGGCTAGTCCCAAACCCACTCGGCTTGACACAAACCCACTCGGCCAGACCCAAACCCACTCGGCTAGACCCAAACCCACTCGGCTAGACCCAAACCCACTCGGCTAGACGCAAACCCACTCGGCTAGACCCAAACCCACTCGGCTGGACCCAAACCCACTCCGCTAGACCCAAATCCACTCCGCTACACCCAAACCCACTCGGCTAGACCCAAACCCATTCGGCTAGACCCAAACACACTCCGCTCGACCCAAACCCACTCGGCTAGACGCAAACCCACTCGGCTAGACCCAAACCCACTCCGCTACACCCAAACCCACTCGGCTAGACCCAAACACACTCGGCGAGACCCAAACCCACTCGGCTAGACCCAGACCCACTCGGCTAGATCCAAACCCACTTGGCTTGACCCAAACCCACTCGGCTTGACCCAAACCCACTCGGCTAGACCCAAACCCACTCCGCTAGACCCAAATCCACTCAGCTAGACCCAAACCCACTCGGCTAGACCCAAACCCATTCGGCTAGACCGAAACCCACTCCGCTAGACCCAAACCCACTCCGCTAGACCCAGACCCACTCCGCTAGACCCAAACCCACACCGCTAGACCCAAACCCACTCGGCTAGACCCAATCCCACTCGGCTAGACCCAAACCCACTCGGCTAGACCCAAACCCACTCGGCTAGACCCAAACCCACTTGGCTAGACCCAAACCCACTCGGCTAGACCCAAACCCACTCCGCTAGACCCAAACCCACTTGGCTAGACCCAAACCCACTCCGCTAGCCCCAAACACACTCCGCTAGACCCAAACCCACTCGGCTAGTCCCAAACCCACTCCGCTAGACCCAAACCCACTCGGCTAGACCCAAACCCACTCGGCTAGACCCAAACCCACTCGGCGAGACCCAAACCCACTCATCTAGACCCAAACCCACTCGGCTGGACTCAAACCCACTCGGCTAGACCCAAACCCACTCGGCTAGACACAAACCCACTCGGCTAGACCCAAACCCACTCCGCTAGAGCCAAATCCACTCAGCTAGACCCAAACCCACTCGGCTAGACCCAAGCCCATTCGGCTAGACCGAAACTTACTCCGCTAGACCCAAACCCACTCCACTAGACCCAGACCCACTCCGCTAGACCCAAACCCACACCGCTAGACCCAAACCCACTCGGCTAGACCCAATCCCACTCGGCTGGACCCAAACCCACTCAGCTAGACCCAAACCCACTCGGCTAGACCCAAACCCACTCGGCTAGAGACATACCCACTCGGCTAGTCCCAAGCCCCCTCTGCTAGACCCAAACCCACTCGGCTAGACCCAAACCCACTCGGCTAGATCCAAACCCACTCGGCTCGACCCAAACCCACTCGGCTAGACCCAAACCCACTCGGCTGGACACAAACCACTCGGCCAGACCGAAACCCACTCGGCTAGTCCCAAACCCACTCGGCTTGACACAAACCCACTCGGCCAGACCCAAACCCACTCGGCTAGACCCAAACCCACTCGGCTAGACCCAAATCCACTCGGCTAGACGCAAACCCACTCGGCTAGACCCAAACCCACTCGGCTAGACCCAAACCCACTTGGCTAGACCCAAACCCACTCGGCTGGAACCAAACCCACTCGGCTGGACCCAAACCCACTCGGCTGGACCCAAACCCACTCGGCTAGACCCAAACCCACTCAGTTCGACCCAGACCCACTCGGCTACACCCAAACCCACTCCACTAGACACAAACCCACTCGGGTAGACCCAAACCCACACGGCTAGACCCAAACCCACTCGGCTAGACCCAAACCCACTCGGCTGGACCCAAACCCACTTGGCTAGACCCAAACCCACACGGCTAGACCCAAACCCACTCGGCGAGACCCAAACCCACTCGGCTGGACCCAAACCCATTCCGCTAAACCCAAACCCACTCCGCTAGACCCAAACCGACTCGGCTAGACCCAAACCCACTCGGCTAGACCCAAACCCACTCCGCTAGTCCCAAACCCACTCGGCCAGACCCAAACCCACTCGGCTAGACCCAAACCCACTCCACTAGACCCAAACCCACTTGGCTACACCCAAACCCACTCGGCTACACCCAAACCCACTCGGCTAGACCCAAACTCACTCGGCTAGACCAAAACCCACACGGCTAGACCCAAACCCACTCGGCTTGACCCAAACCCACTCGGCTAGACCCAAACCCACTCGGCTGGACCCAAACCCACTCGGCTAGACCCAAACCCACTCGGCTACACCCAAACCCAGTCCACTAGACCCAAACCCACTCGGCTAGATCCAAACCCACTCGGCTAGACCCAAACCCACTCGGCTAGATCCAAACCCACTCCGCTAGACCCAAACCCACTCGGCTAGACCCAAACCCACTCGGCTAGACCCAAACCCACTCCGCTAGACACACACCCACTCGGCTACACCCAAACCCACTCGGCTACACCCAAGCCCACTCGGCTAGACCCAAACCCACTCGGCTGGACTCAAACACAATCGGCTAGACCCAAACCCACTCGGCTAGACCCAAACCCACTCGGCTAGACACAAACCCACTCGGCTAGACGAAAACCCACTCGGCTAGACCCAAACCCACTCCGCTAGACCCAAACCCACTCCGCTAGACCCAAACCCACTCCACTAGAGCCAAACCCACTCGGCTAGTCCCAAACCCACTCGGCTAGACCCAAACGCACTCGGCTAGACCCAAACCCACTCGGCTTGACCCAAACCCACTCGGCTGGACCCAAGCCCCCTCGGCTAGACCCAAACCCACTCGGCTAGACCCAAACCCACTCGGCTTGACCCAAACCCACTCGGCTGGACCCAAGCCCCCTCGGCTAGACCCAAACCCACTCGGCTAGACCCAAACCCACTCGGCTAGAGCCATACCCACTCGGTTAGTCCCAAATCCCCTCTGCTAGACCCAAACCCACTCGGCTAGACCCAAACCCACTCGGCTAGATCCAAACCCACTCGGCTCGACCCAAATCCACTCGGCTAGACACAAACCCACTCGTCTAGACCCAAACCCACTCGGCAAGACCCAAACCCACTCCGCTAGTCCCAAACCCACTCGGCTAGACACCAACCCACTCGGCTAGACCCAAACCCACTCGGCTAGACCCAAACCCACTCGGCTACACCCAAACCCACTCGGCTAGACCCAAACCCACTCGGCTAGACACAAACCCACTCGGCTAGACCCAAACCCACTCGTCTAGACCCAAACCCACTCGGCTGGACTCAAACCCACTCGGCTAGACCCAAACCCACTCGGCTGGACACACACCCACTCGTCTAGACCCAAACCCACTCGGCTAGACCCAAACCCACTCGGCTACACCCAAACCCAGTCCACTAGTCCCAAACCCACCCGGCTAGACCCAAACCCACACGGCTAGACCCAAACCCACTCGGCTAGGCCCAAACCCAATCAGCTAGATCCAAACCCACTCGGCTAGACCCAAACCCACTCGGCAAGACCCAAACCCACTCCGCAAGACCCAAACCCACTCGGCTAGACCCAAACCCACTCCGCTAGACCCAAACCCACTCGGCTAGACCCAAACCCACTCGGCTAGACCCAAACCCACTCGTCTAGACCCAAACCCACTCGGCTGGACTCAAACCTACTCGGCAAGACCCAAACCCACTCGGCTAGACACAAATCCACTCGGGTAGACCCAAACCCACTCGGCTAGACCCAAACCCACTCGGCTAGATGCAAACCCACTCGGCTAGACACAAACACACTCGGCTAGACCCAAACCCACTCGGCTAGACCCAAACCCACTCGGCTAGACTCAAACCCACTCGGCAAAACCAAACCCACTCGGCTTCACCCAAACCCAGTCCACTAGACCCAAACCCACCCGGCTAGACCCAAACCCACACGGCTAGACCCAAACCCACCCGGCTAGACCCAAACCCACACGGCTAGACCCAAACCCACTCGGCTAGACCCAAACCCAATCAGCTAGATCCAAACCCACTCGGCTAGACCCAAACCCACTCGGCTAGACCCAAACCCACTCCGCTAGACCCAAACCCACTCGGCTAGACCCAAACCCACTCCGCTAGACCCAAACCCACTCCGCTAGACCCACACCCACTCGGCTACACCCAAACCCACTCGGCTACACCCAAACCCACTCGGCTGGACCCAAACCCACTCGGCTAGACCCAAACCCACTCGGCTACACCCAAACCCACTCGTCTAGACCCAAACCCACTCGGCTAGACTCAAACCCACTCGGCTAGACCCAAACCCACTCGGCTGGACCCACACCCACTCGTCTAGACCCAAACCCACTCGGCTACACCCAAGCCCACTCGGCTAGACCCAAACCCACTCGGCTGGACTCAAACACAATCGGCTAGACCCAAACCCACTCGGCTAGACCCAAACCCACTCGGCTAGACACAAACCCACTCGGCTAGACGCAAACCCACTCGGCTAGACCCGAACCCACTCCGCTAGACCCAAACCCACTCCGCTAGACCCAAACCCACTCCGCTAGAGCCAAACCCACTCGGCTAGTCCCAAACCCACTCGGCTAGACCCAAACCCACTCGGCTAGACCCAAACCCACTCGGCTTGACCTAAACCCACTCGGCTGGACCCAAGCCCCCTCGGCTAGACCCAAGCCCCCTCGGCTAGACCCAAACCCACTCGGCTAGACCCAAACCCACTCGGCTAGAGCCATACCCACTCGGTTAGTCCCAAATCCCCTCTGCTAGACCCAAACCCACTCGGCTAGACCCAAACCCACTCGGCTAGATCCAAACCCACTCAGCTCGACCCAAATCCACTCGGCTAGACCCAAACCCACTCGTCTAGACCCAAACCCACTCGGCAAGACCCAAACCCACTCCGCTAGTCCCAAACCCACTCGGCTAGACACCAACCCACTCGGCTAGACCCAAACCCACTCGGCTAGACCCAAACCCACTCGGCTACACCCAAACCCACTCGGCTAGACCCAAACCCACTCGGCTAGACCCAAACCCACTCGGCTAGACCCAAACCCACTCGTCTAGACCCAAACCCACTCGGCTGGACTCAAACCCACTCGGCTAGACCCAAACCCACTCTGCTGGACACACACCCACTCGTCTAGACCCAAACCCACTCGGCTAGACCCAAACCCACTCGGCTACACCCAAACCCAGTCCACTAGTCCCAAACCCACCCGGCTAGACCCAAACCCACACGGCTAGACCCAAACCCACTCGGCTAGGCCCAAACCCAATCAGCTAGATCCAAACCCACTCGGCTAGACCCAAACCCACTCGGCAAGACCCAAACCCGCTCCGCAAGACCCAAACCCACTCGGCCAGACCCAAACCCACTCCGCTAGACCCAAACCCACTCCACTAGACCCACACCCACTCGGCTACACCCAAACCCACTCGGCTACACCCAAACCCACTCGGCTAGACCCAAACCCACTCGGCTAGACCCAAACCCACTCGGCTAGACCCAAACCCACTCGTCTAGACCCAAACCCACTCGGCTGGACTCAAACCTACTCGGCAAGACCCAAACCCACTCGGCTAGACACAAATCCACTCGGGTAGACCCAAACCCACTCGGCTAGACCCAAACCCACTCGGCTAGACGCAAACCCACTCGGCTAGACCCAAACACACTCGGCTAGACCCAAACCCACTCGGCTAGACCCAAACCCACTCGGCTAGACTCAAACCCACTCGGCAAAACCAAACCCACTCGGCTTCACCCAAACCCAGTCCACTAGACCCAAACCCACCCGGCTAGACCCAAACCCACACGGCTAGACCCAAACCCACTAGGCTAGACCCAAACCCAATCAGCTAGATCCAAACCCACTCGGCTAGACCCAAACCCACTCGGCTAGACCCAAACCCACTCCGCTAGACCCAAACCCACTCGGCTAGACCCAAACCCACTCCGCTAGACCCAAACCCACTCCGCTAGACCCACACCCAATCGGCTACACCCAAACCCACTCGGCTACACCCAAACCCACTCGGCTAGACCCAAACCCACTCGGCTACACCCAAACCCACTCGGCTACACCCAAACCCACTCGTCTAGACCCAAACCCACTCGGCTGGACTCAAACCCACTCGGCTAGACCCAAACCCACTCGGCTGGACCCACACCCACTCGTCTAGACCCAAACCCACTCGGCTAGACCCAAACCCACTCGGCTACACCCAAACCCAGTCCACTAGAACCAAACCCACACGGCTAGACCCAAACCCACACGGCAAGACCCAAACCCACTCGGCTAGACCCAAACCCAATCAGCTAGATCCAAACCCACTCGGCTAGACCCAAACCCACTCGGCTAGACCCAAACCCACTCCGCTAGAGCCAAATCCACTCAGCTAGACCCAAACCCACTCGGCTAGACCCAAGCCCATTCGGCTAGACCGAAACTTACTCCGCTAGACCCAAACCCACTCCGCTAGACCCAGACCCACTCCGCTAGACCCAAACCCACACCGCTAGACCCAAACCCACTCGGCTAGACCCAATCCCACTCGGCTAGACCCAAACCCACTCGGCTAGACCCAAACCCACTCGGCTAGACCCAAACCCACTCGGCTAGACCCAATCCCACTCGGCTAGACCCAAACCCACTCGGCTAGACCCAAACCCACTCGGCTAGACCCAAACCCACTCGGCTAGACACAAACCCACTCGGCTAGACCCAAACCCACTCCGCTAGACCCAAACCCACTTGGCTAGACCCAAACCCACTCCGCTAGCCCCAAACACACTCCGCTAGACCCAAACCCACTCGGCTAGTCCCAAACCCACTCCGCTAGACCCAAACCCACTCCGCTAGACCCAAACCCACTCCGCTAGAGCCAAACCCACTCGGCTAGTCCCAAACCCATTCGGCGAGCCCCAAACCCACTCGGCTAGACCAAAACCCACTCGGCTTGACCCAAACCCACTCGGCTAGACCCAAACCCACTCGGCTAGACCCAAACCCACTCTGCTAGACCCAAACCCACTCGGCTAGAGACATACCCACTCGGCTAGTCCCAAACCCCCTCTGCTAGACCCAAACCCACTCGGCTAGACCCAAACCCACTCGGCTAGATCCAAACCCACTCGGCTCGACCCAAACCCACTCGGCTAGTCCCAAACCCACTCGGCTTGACACAAACCCACTCGGCCAGACCCAAACCCACTCGGCTAGACCCAAACCCACTCCGCTAGACCCAGACCCACTCCGCTAGACCCAAACCCACACCGCTAGACCCAAACCCACTCGGCTAGACCCAATCCCACTCGGCTAGACCCAAACCCACTCGGCTATACCCAAACCCACTCGGCTAGACCCAAAACCACTCGGCTAGACCCAATCCCACTCGGCTAGACCCAAACCCACTCGGCTAGACCCAAACCCACTCGGCTAGACCCAAACCCACTCGGCTAGACACAAACCCACTCGGCTAGACCCAAACCCACTCCGCTAGACCCAAACCCACTTGGCTAGACCCAAACCCACTCCGCTAGCCCCAAACACACTCCGCTAGACCCAAACCCACTCGGCTAGTCCCAAACCCACTCCGCTAGACCCAAACCCACTCCGCTAGACCCAAACCCACTCCGCTAGAGCCAAACCCACTCGGCTAGTCCCAAACCCATTCGGCGAGCCCCAAACCCACTCGGCTAGACCAAAACCCACTCGGCTTGACCCAAACCCACTCGGCTAGACCCAAACCCACTCGGCTAGACCCAAACCCACTCTGCTAGACCCAAACCCACTCGGCTAGAGACATACCCACTCGGCTAGTCCCAAACCCCCTCTGCTAGACCCAAACCCACTCGGCTAGACCCAAACCCACTCGGCTAGATCCAAACCCACTCGGCTCGACCCAAACCCACTCGGCTAGTCCCAAACCCACTCGGCTTGACACAAACCCACTCGGCCAGACCCAAACCCACTCGGCTAGACCCAAACCCACTCGGCTAGACCCAAACTCACTCGGCTAGACCCAAACCCACTCGGCTAGACCCAAACCCACTCGGCAAGACCCAAACCCACTCAGCGAGACCCAAACCCACTCGGCTAGACCTAACCCCACTCCGCTAGACCCAAATCCACTCTGCTACACCCAAACCCACTCGGCTAGACCCAAACCCATTCGGCTAGACCCAAACACACTCCGCTAGACCCAAACCCACTCCGCTAGATGCAAACCCACTCCGCTAGACCCAAACCCACTCCGCTAGACCCAAACCCACTCGGCTAGACCGAAACCCACTAGGCTAGACCCAAACCCACTCGGCTAGACCCAAACCCACTCGGCTAGACCCAAACCCACTCGGCTAGACCCAAACCCACTCGGCTAGACCCAAACCCACTCGGCTGGACCCAAACCCACTCCGCTAGACCCAAACCCACTTGGCTAGACCCAAACCCACTCCGCTAGGCCCAAACCCACTCCGCTAGACCCAAACCCACTCCGCTAGAGCCAAACCCACTCGGCTAGTCCCAAACCCATTCGGCTAGACCCAAACCCACTCGGCTAAACCCAAACCCACTCGGCTTCACCCAAACCCACTCGGCTAGACCCAAACCCACTCGGCTAGACCCAAACCCACTCGGCTAGACCCAAACCCACTCGGCTAGAGACATACCCACTCGGCTAGTCCCAAACCCCCTCTGCTAGACCCAAACCCACTCGGCTAGACCCAAACTTACTCGGCTAGATCCAAACCCACTCGGCTCGACCCAAACCCACTCGGCTAGACCCAAACCCACTCGGCTGGACACAAACCACTCGGCCAGACCGAAACCCACTCGGCTAGTCCCAAACCCACTCGGCTTGACACAAACCCACTCGGCCAGACCCAAACCCACTCGGCTAGACCCAAACCCACTCGGCTAGACCCAAACCCACTCGGCTAGACGCAAACCCACTCGGCTAGACCCAAACCCACTCGGCTGGACCCAAACACACTCCGCTAGACCCAAATCCACTCCGCTACACCCAAACCCACTCGGCTAGACCCAAACCCATTCGGCTAGACCCAAACACACTCCGCTCGACCCAAACCCACTCGGCTAGACGCAAACCCACTCGGCTAGACCCAAACCCACTCCGCTACACCCAAACCCACTCGGCTAGACCCAAACACACTCGGCGAGACCCAAACCCACTCGGCTAGACCCAGACCCACTCGGCTAGATCCAAACCCACTTGGCTTGACCCAAACCCACTCGGCTTGACCCAAACCCACTCGGCTAGACCCAAACCCACTCCGCTAGACCCAAATCCACTCAGCTAGACCCAAACCCACTCGGCTAGACCCAAACCCATTCGGCTAGACCGAAACCCACTCCGCTAGACCCAAACCCACTCCGCTAGACCCAGACCCACTCCGCTAGACCCAAACCCACACCGCTAGACCCAAACCCACTCGGCTAGACCCAATCCCACTCGGCTAGACCCAAACCCACTCGGCTAGACCCAAACCCACTCGGCTAGACCCAAACCCACTTGGCTAGACCCAAACCCACTCGGCTAGACCCAAACCCACTCCGCTAGACCCAAACCCACTTGGCTAGACCCAAACCCACTCCGCTAGCCCCAAACACACTCCGCTAGACCCAAACCCACTCGGCTAGTCCCAAACCCACTCCGCTAGACCCAAACCCACTCGGCTAGACCCAAACCCACTCGGCTAGACCCAAACCCACTCGGCGAGACCCAAACCCACTCATCTAGACCCAAACCCACTCGGCTGGACTCAAACCCACTCGGCTAGACCCAAACCCACTCGGCTAGACACAAACCCACTCGGCTAGACCCAAACCCACTCCGCTAGAGCCAAATCCACTCAGCTAGACCCAAACCCACTCGGCTAGACCCAAGCCCATTCGGCTAGACCGAAACTTACTCCGCTAGACCCAAACCCACTCCACTAGACCCAGACCCACTCCGCTAGACCCAAACCCACACCGCTAGACCCAAACCCACTCGGCTAGACCCAATCCCACTCGGCTGGACCCAAACCCACTCAGCTAGACCCAAACCCACTCGGCTAGACCCAAACCCACTCGGCTAGAGACATACCCACTCGGCTAGTCCCAAGCCCCCTCTGCTAGACCCAAACCCACTCGGCTAGACCCAAACCCACTCGGCTAGATCCAAACCCACTCGGCTCGACCCAAACCCACTCGGCTAGACCCAAACCCACTCGGCTGGACACAAACCACTCGGCCAGACCGAAACCCACTCGGCTAGTCCCAAACCCACTCGGCTTGACACAAACCCACTCGGCCAGACCCAAACCCACTCGGCTAGACCCAAACCCACTCGGCTAGACCCAAACCCACTCGGCTAGACCCAAACCCACTCGGCTAGACCCAAACCCACTCGGCTGGACCCAAACCCACTCCGCTAGACCCAAATCCACTCCGCTACACCCAAACCCACTCGGCTAGACCCAAACCCATTCGGCTAGACCCAAACACACTCCGCTCGACCCAAACCCACTCGGCTAGACGCAAACCCACTCGGCTAGACCCAAACCCACTCCGCTACACCCAAACCCACTCGGCTAGACCCAAACACACTCGGCGAGACCCAAACCCACTCGGCTAGACCCTGACCCACTCGGCTAGATCCAAACCCACTTGGCTTGACCCAAACCCACTCGGCTTGATCCAAACCCACTCGGCTAGACCCAAACCCACTCCGCTAGACCCAAATCCACTCAGCTAGACCCAAACCCACTCGGCTAGACCCAAACCCATTCGGCTAGACCGAAACCCACTCCGCTAGACCCAAACCCACTCCGCTAGACCCAGACCCACTCCGCTAGACCCAAACCCACACCGCTAGACCCAAACCCACTCGGCTAGACCCAATCCCACTCGGCTAGACCCAAACCCACTCGGCTAGACCCAAACCCACTCGGCTAGACCCAAACCCACTCGGCTAGACCCAAACCCACTCGGCTAGACCCAAACCCACTCCGCTAGACCCAAACCCACTTGGCTAGACCCAAACCCACTCCGCTAGCCCCAAACACACTCCGCTAGACCCAAACCCACTCGGCTAGTCCCAAACCCACTCCGCTAGACCCAAACCCACTCGGCTAGACCCAAACCCACTCGGCTAGACCCAAACCCACTCGGCGAGACCCAAACCCACTCATCTAGACCCAAACCCACTCGGCTGGACTCAAACCCACTCGGCTAGACCCAAACCCACTCGGCTAGACACAAACCCACTCGGCTAGACCCAAACCCACTCCGCTAGAGCCAAATCCACTCAGCTAGACCCAAACCCACTCGGCCAGACCCAAGCCCATTCGGCTAGACCGAAACTTACTCCGCTAGACCCAAACCCACTCCACTAGACCCAGACCCACTCCGCTAGACCCAAACCCACACCGCTAGACCCAAACCCACTCGGCTAGACCCAATCCCACTCGGCTGGACCCAAACCCGCTCAGCTAGACCCAAACCCACTCGGCTGGACCCAAACCCACTCGGCTAGACCCAATCCCACTCGGCTAGACCCAAACCCACTCGGCTAGACCCAAACCCACTCGGCTAGACCCAAACCCACTCGGCTAGACACAAACCCACTCGGCTAGACCCAAACCCACTCCGCTAGACCCAAACCCACTCGGCTAGAGACATACCCACTCGGCTAGTCCCAAACCCCCTCTGCTAGACACAGACCCACTCGGCTAGACCCAAACCCACTCGGCTAGATCCAAACCCACTCGGCTCGACCCAAACCCACTCATCTAGACCCAAACCCACTCGGCTGGACTCAAACCCACTCGGCTAGACCCAAACCCACTCGGCTAGACACAAACCCACTCGGCTAGACCCAAACCCACTCCGCTAGAGCCAAATCCACTCAGCTAGACCCAAACCCACTCGGCCAGACCCAAGCCCATTCGGCTAGACCGAAACTTACTCCGCTAGACCCAAACCCACTCCACTAGACCCAGACCCACTCGGCTAGACCCAATCCCACTCGGCTGGACCCAAACCCACTCAGCTAGACCCAAACCCACTCGGCTGGACCCAAACCCACTCGGCTAGACCCAATCCCACTCGGCTAGACCCAAACCCACTCGGCTAGACCCAAACCCACTCGGCTAGACCCAAACCCACTCGGCTAGACACAAACCCACTCGGCTAGACCCAAACCCACTCGGCTAGACCCAAACCCACTCGGCTAGACCCAAACCCACTCGGCTAGACACAAACCCACTCGGCTAGACCCAAACCCACTCCGCTAGACCCAAACCCACTCGGCTAGAGACATACCCACTCGGCTAGTCCCAAACCCCCTCTGCTAGACACAGACCCACTCGGCTAGACCCAAACCCACTCGGCTAGATCCAAACCCACTCGGCTCGACCCAAACCCACTCGGCTAGACCCAAAGCCACTCGGCTAGACACAAACCACTCGGCCAGACCGAAACCCACTCGGCTAATCCCAAACCCACTCGGCTTGACACAAACCCACTCGGCCAGACCCAAACCCACTCGGCTAGACCCAAACCCACTCAGCTCGACCCAAACCCACTCGGCTAGACCCAAAGCCACTCGGCTAGACACAAACCACTCGGCCAGACCGAAACCCACTCGGCTAATCCCAAACCCACTCGGCTTGACACAAACCCACTCGGCTAGACCCAAACCCACTCGGCAAGACCCAAACCCACTCAGCTAGACCCAAACCCACTCGGCTAGACCTAAACCCACTCCGTTAGACCCAAATCCACTCTGCTACACCCAAACCCACTCGGCTAGACCCAAACCCATTCGGCTAGACCCAAACACACTCCGCTAGACCCAAACCCACTCCGCTAGATGCAAACCCACTCCGCTAGACCCAAACCCACTCCGCTAGACCCAAACCCACTCCGCTAGACCGAAACCCACTAGGCTAGATCCAAACGCACTTGGCTAGACTCAAACCCACTCGGCCAGACCCAAACCCACTCAGCTAGACCCAAACCCACTCGGCTAGACCCAAACCCACTCCGCTAGACCCAAACCCACTCCGCTAGACCCAAACCCACTCGGCTAGACCTAAACCCACTCGGCTAGACCCAAACCCATTCGGCTAGACCCAAACCCACTAGGCTAGACCCAAACCCACTCGGCTAGACCCAAACCCACTCGGCTAGACCCAAACCCACTCGGCTAGACCCAAACCCACTCGGCTAGACCCAAACCCACTCGGCTAGACCCAAACCCACTCCGCTACACCCAAACCCACTCGGCTAGACCCAAACACACTCGGCGAGACCCAAACCCACGCGGCTCGACCCAGACCCACTCGGCTAGATCCAAACCCACTTGGCTTAACCCAAACCCACTCGGCTTGACCCAAACCCTCTCGGCTAGACCCAAACCCACTCCGCTAGACCCAAATCCACTCAGCTAGACCCAAACCCACTCGGCTAGACCCAAACCCATTCGGCTAGACCGAAACCCACTCCGCTAGACCCAAACCCACTCCGCTAGACCCAGACCCACTCCGCTAGACCCAAACCCACACCGCTAGACCCAAACCCACTCGGCTAGACCCAATCCCACTCGGCTAGACCCAAACCCACTCGGCTAGACCCAAACCCACTCGGCTAGACCCAAACCCACTCGGCTTGACCCAAACCCACTCGGCTGGACCCAAACCCACTCGGCTAGACCCAAACCCACTCCGCTAGACCCAAACCCACTTGGCTAGACCCAAACCCACTCCGCTAGCCCCAAACACACTCCGCTAGACCCAAACCCACTCGGCTAGTCCCAAACCCACTCCGCTAGACCCAAACACACTCCGCTAGACCCAAACCCACTCTGCTAGAGCCAAACCCACTTGGCTAGTCCCAAACCCACTCGGCTAGACCCAAACCCACTCGGCCAGACCCAAACCCACTCGGCTAGACCCAAACCCACTCGGCTAGACCCAAACCCACTCGGCTAGACCCAAACCCACTCGGCTAGACCCAAACCCACTCGGCAAGACCCAAACCCACTCAGCTAGACCCAAACCCACTCGGCTAGACCTAAACCCACTCCGTTAGACCCAAATCCACTCTGCTACACCCAAACCCACTCGGCTAGACCCAAACCCATTCGGCTAGACCCAAACACACTCCGCTAGACCCAAACCCACTCCGCTAGATGCAAACCCACTCCGCTAGACCCAAACCCACTCCGCTAGACGCAAACCCACTCCGCTAGACCGAAACCCACTAGGCTAGACCCAAAGGCACTTGGCTAGACTCAAACCCACTCTGCCAGACCCAAACCCACTCAGCTAGACCCAAACCCACTCGGCTAGACCCAAACCCACTCCGCTAGACCCAAACCCACTCCGCTAGACCCAAACCCACTCGGCTAGACCTAAACCCACTCGGCTAGACCCAAACCCATTCGGCTAGACCCAAACCCACTTGGCTAGACCCAAACCCACTCGGCTAGACCCAAACCCACTCGGCTAGACCCAAACCCACTCGGCTAGACCCAAACCCACTCGGCTAGACCCAAACCCACTCGGCTAGACCCAAACCCACTCGGCTCGACCCAAACCCACTCGGATAGACGCAAACCCACTCGGCTAGACCCAAACCCACTGCGCTACACCCAAACCCACTCGGCTAGACCCAAACACACTCGGCGAGACCCAAACCCACTCGGCTCGACCCAGACCCACTCGGCTAGATCCAAACCCACTTGGCTTGACCCAAACCCACTCGGCTTGACCCAAACCCACTCGGCTAGACCCAAACCCACTCCGCTAGACCCAAATCCACTCAGCTAGACCCAAACCCACTCGGCTAGACCCAAACCCATTCGGCTAGACCGAAACCCACTCCGCTAGACCCAAACCCACTCCGCTAGACCCAGACCCACTCCGCTAGACCCAAACCCACACCGCTAGACCCAAACCCACTCGGCTAGACCCAATCCCACTCGGCTAGACCCAAACCCACTCGGCTAGACCCAAACCCACTCGGCTAGACCCAAACCCACTCGGCTAGACCCAAACCCACTCGGCTGGACCCAAACCCACTCGGCTAGACCCAAACCCACTCCGCTAGACCCAAACCCACTTGGCTAGACCCAAACCCACTCCGCTAGCCCCAAACACACTCCGCTAGACCCAAACCCACTCGGCTAGTCCCAAACCCACTCCGCTAGACCCAAACACACTCCGCTAGACCCAAACCCACTCTGCTAGAGCCAAACCCACTTGGCTAGTCCCAAACCCACTCGGCTAGACCCAAACCCACTCGGCTACACCCAAACCCACTCGGCTAGACCCAAACCCACTCGGCTAGATCCAAACCCACTCCACTAGACCCAAACCCATTCGGCTGGACCCAAACCCACTCGGCTAGACCCAAACCCATTCGGCGAGACCCAAACCCACTCGGCTAGACCCAAACCCACTCGGCTAGACCCAAACCCATTCGGCTAGACCCAAATCCACTCCGCTAGACCCAAACCCACTCGGCTAGACCCAAATCCACTCGGCTAGACGCAAACCCACTCGGCTAGACCCAAACCCACTCGGCTAGACCCAAACCCACTTGGCTAGACCCAAACCCACTCGGCTGGAACCAAACCCACTCGGCTGGACCCAAACCCACTCGGCTGGACCCAAACCCACTCGGCTAGACCCAAACCCACTCAGTTCGACCCAGACCCACTCGGCTACACCCAAACCCACTCCACTAGACACAAACCCACTCGGGTAGACCCAAACCCACACGGCTAGACCCAAACCCACTCGGCTAGACCCAAACCCACTCGGCTGGACCCAAACCCACTTGGCTAGACCCAAACCCACACGGCTAGACCCAAACCCACTCGGCGAGACCCAAACCCACTCGGCTGGACCCAAACCCATTCCGCTAAACCCAAACCCACTCCGCTAGACCCAAACCGACTCGGCTAGACCCAAACCCACTCGGCTAGACCCAAACCCACTCCGCTAGTCCCAAACCCACTCGGCCAGACCCAAACCCACTCGGCTAGACCCAAACCCACTCCACTAGACCCAAACCCACTTGGCTACACCCAAACCCACTCGGCTACACCCAAACCCACTCGGCTAGACCCAAACTCACTCGGCTAGACCAAAACCCACACGGCTAGACCCAAACCCACTCGGCTTGACCCAAACCCACTCGGCTAGACCCAAACCCACTCGGCTGGACCCAAACCCACTCGGCTAGACCCAAACCCACTCGGCTACACCCAAACCCAGTCCACTAGACCCAAACCCACTCGGCTAGATCCAAACCCACTCGGCTAGACCCAAACCCACTCGGCTAGATCCAAACCCACTCCGCTAGACCCAAACCCACTCGGCTAGACCCAAACCCACTCGGCTAGACCCAAACCCACTCCGCTAGACACACACCCACTCGGCTACACCCAAACCCACTCGGCTACACCCAAGCCCACTCGGCTAGACCCAAACCCACTCGGCTGGACTCAAACACAATCGGCTAGACCCAAACCCACTCGGCTAGACCCAAACCCACTCGGCTAGACACAAACCCACTCGGCTAGACGCAAACCCACTCGGCTAGACCCAAACCCACTCCGCTAGACCCAAACCCACTCCGCTAGACCCAAACCCACTCCGCTAGAGCCAAACCCACTCGGCTAGTCCCAAACCCACTCGGCTAGACCCAAACGCACTCGGCTAGACCCAAACCCACTCGGCTTGACCCAAACCCACTCGGCTGGACCCAAGCCCCCTCGGCTAGACCCAAACCCACTCGGCTAGACCCAAACCCACTCGGCTTGACCCAAACCCACTCGGCTGGACCCAAGCCCCCTCGGCTAGACCCAAACCCACTCGGCTAGACCCAAACCCACTCGGCTAGAGCCATACCCACTCGGTTAGTCCCAAATCCCCTCTGCTAGACCCAAACCCACTCGGCTAGACCCAAACCCACTCGGCTAGATCCAAACCCACTCGGCTCGACCCAAATCCACTCGGCTAGACCCAAACCCACTCGTCTAGACCCAAACCCACTCGGCAAGACCCAAACCCACTCCGCTAGTCCCAAACCCACTCGGCTAGACACCAACCCACTCGGCTAGACCCAAACCCACTCGGCTAGACCCAAACCAACTCGGCTACACCCAAACCCACTCGGCTAGACCCAAACCCACTCGGCTAGACACAAACCCACTCGGCTAGACCCAAACCCACTCGTCTAGACCCAAACCCACTCGGCTGGACTCAAACCCACTCGGCTAGACCCAAACCCACTCGGCTGGACACACACCCACTCGTCTAGACCCAAACCCACTCGGCTAGACCCAAACCCACTCGGCTACACCCAAACCCAGTCCACTAGTCCCAAACCCACCCGGCTAGACCCAAACCCACACGGCTAGACCCAAACCCACTCGGCTAGGCCCAAACCCAATCAGCTAGATCCAAACCCACTCGGCTAGACCCAAACCCACTCGGCAAGACCCAAACCCACTCCGCAAGACCCAAACCCACTCGGCTAGACCCAAACCCACTCCGCTAGACCCAAACCCACTCGGCTAGACCCAAACCCACTCGGCTAGACCCAAACCCACTCGTCTAGACCCAAACCCACTCGGCTGGACTCAAACCTACTCGGCAAGACCCAAACCCACTCGGCTAGACACAAATCCACTCGGGTAGACCCAAACCCACTCGGCTAGACCCAAACCCACTCGGCTAGATGCAAACCCACTCGGCTAGACACAAACACACTCGGCTAGACCCAAACCCACTCGGCTAGACCCAAACCCACTCGGCTAGACTCAAACCCACTCGGCAAAACCAAACCCACTCGGCTTCACCCAAACCCAGTCCACTAGACCCAAACCCACTCGGCTAGACGCAAACCCACTCCGCTAGACCGAAACCCACTAGGCTAGACCCAAAGGCACTTGGCTAGACTCAAACCCACTCGGCCAGACCCAAACCCACTCAGCTAGACCCAAACCCACTCGGCTAGACCCAAACCCACTCCGCTAGACCCAAACCCACTCCGCTAGACCCAAACCCACTCGGCTAGACCTAAACCCACTCGGCTAGACCCAAACCCATTCGGCTAGACCCAAACCCACTTGGCTAGACCCAAACCCACTCGGCTAGACCCAAACCCACTCGGCTAGACCCAAACCCACTCGGCTAGACCCAAACCCACTCGGCTAGACCCAAACCCACTCGGCTAGACCCAAACCCACTCGGCTCGACCCAAACCCACTCGGATAGACGCAAACCCACTCGGCTAGACCCAAACCCACTGCGCTACACCCAAACCCACTCGGCTAGACCCAAACACACTCGGCGAGACCCAAACCCACTCGGCTCGACCCAGACCCACTCGGCTAGATCCAAACCCACTTGGCTTGACCCAAACCCACTCGGCTTGACCCAAACCCACTCGGCTAGACCCAAACCCACTCCGCTAGACCCAAATCCACTCAGCTAGACCCAAACCCACTCGGCTAGACCCAAACCCATTCGGCTAGACCGAAACCCACTCCGCTAGACCCAAACCCACTCCGCTAGACCCAGACCCACTCCGCTAGACCCAAACCCACACCGCTAGACCCAAACCCACTCGGCTAGACCCAATCCCACTCGGCTAGACCCAAACCCACTCGGCTAGACCCAAACCCACTCGGCTAGACCCAAACCCACTCGGCTAGACCCAAACCCACTCGGCTGGACCCAAACCCACTCGGCTAGACCCAAACCCACTCCGCTAGACCCAAACCCACTTGGCTAGACCCAAACCCACTCCGCTAGCCCCAAACACACTCCGCTAGACCCAAACCCACTCGGCTAGTCCCAAACCCACTCCGCTAGACCCAAACACACTCCGCTAGACCCAAACCCACTCTGCTAGAGCCAAACCCACTTGGCTAGTCCCAAACCCACTCGGCTAGACCCAAACCCACTCGGCTACACCCAAACCCACTCGGCTAGACCCAAACCCACTCGGCTAGATCCAAACCCACTCCACTAGACCCAAACCCATTCGGCTGGACCCAAACCCACTCGGCTAGACCCAAACCCATTCGGCGAGACCCAAACCCACTCGGCTAGACCCAAACCCACTCGGCTAGACCCAAACCCATTCGGCTAGACCCAAATCCACTCCGCTAGACCCAAACCCACTCGGCTAGACCCAAATCCACTCGGCTAGACGCAAACCCACTCGGCTAGACCCAAACCCACTCGGCTAGACCCAAACCCACTTGGCTAGACCCAAACCCACTCGGCTGGAACCAAACCCACTCGGCTGGACCCAAACCCACTCGGCTGGACCCAAACCCACTCGGCTAGACCCAAACCCACTCAGTTCGACCCAGACCCACTCGGCTACACCCAAACCCACTCCACTAGACACAAACCCACTCGGGTAGACCCAAACCCACACGGCTAGACCCAAACCCACTCGGCTAGACCCAAACCCACTCGGCTGGACCCAAACCCACTTGGCTAGACCCAAACCCACACGGCTAGACCCAAACCCACTCGGCGAGACCCAAACCCACTCGGCTGGACCCAAACCCATTCCGCTAAACCCAAACCCACTCCGCTAGACCCAAACCGACTCGGCTAGACCCAAACCCACTCGGCTAGACCCAAACCCACTCCGCTAGTCCCAAACCCACTCGGCCAGACCCAAACCCACTCGGCTAGACCCAAACCCACTCCACTAGACCCAAACCCACTTGGCTACACCCAAACCCACTCGGCTACACCCAAACCCACTCGGCTAGACCCAAACTCACTCGGCTAGACCAAAACCCACACGGCTAGACCCAAACCCACTCGGCTTGACCCAAACCCACTCGGCTAGACCCAAACCCACTCGGCTGGACCCAAACCCACTCGGCTGGACCCAAACCCACTCGGCTACACCCAAACCCAGTCCACTAGACCCAAACCCACTCGGCTAGATCCAAACCCACTCGGCTAGACCCAAACCCACTCGGCTAGATCCAAACCCACTCCGCTAGACCCAAACCCACTCGGCTAGACCCAAACCCACTCGGCTAGACCCAAACCCACTCCGCTAGACACACACCCACTCGGCTACACCCAAACCCACTCGGCTACACCCAAGCCCACTCGGCTAGACCCAAACCCACTCGGCTGGACTCAAACACAATCGGCTAGACCCAAACCCACTCGGCTAGACCCAAACCCACTCGGCTAGACACAAACCCACTCGGCTAGACGCAAACCCACTCGGCTAGACCCAAACCCACTCCGCTAGACCCAAACCCACTCCGCTAGACCCAAACCCACTCCGCTAGAGCCAAACCCACTCGGCTAGTCCCAAACCCACTCGGCTAGACCCAAACGCACTCGGCTAGACCCAAACCCACTCGGCTTGACCCAAACCCACTCGGCTGGACCCAAGCCCCCTCGGCTAGACCCAAACCCACTCGGCTAGACCCAAACCCACTCGGCTTGACCCAAACCCACTCGGCTGGACCCAAGCCCCCTCGGCTAGACCCAAACCCACTCGGCTAGACCCAAACCCACTCGGCTAGAGCCATACCCACTCGGTTAGTCCCAAATCCCCTCTGCTAGACCCAAACCCACTCGGCTAGACCCAAACCCACTCGGCTAGATCCAAACCCACTCGGCTCGACCCAAATCCACTCGGCTAGACCCAAACCCACTCGTCTAGACCCAAACCCACTCGGCAAGACCCAAACCCACTCCGCTAGTCCCAAACCCACTCGGCTAGACACCAACCCACTCGGCTAGACCCAAACCCACTCGGCTAGACCCAAACCCACTCGGCTACACCCAAACCCACTCGGCTAGACCCAAACCCACTCGGCTAGACACAAACCCACTCGGCTAGACCCAAACCCACTCGTCTAGACCCAAACCCACTCGGCTGGACTCAAACCCACTCGGCTAGACCCAAACCCACTCGGCTGGACACACACCCACTCGTCTAGACCCAAACCCACTCGGCTAGACCCAAACCCACTCGGCTACACCCAAACCCAGTCCACTAGTCCCAAACCCACCCGGCTAGACCCAAACCCACACGGCTAGACCCAAACCCACTCGGCTAGGCCCAAACCCAATCAGCTAGATCCAAACCCACTCGGCTAGACCCAAACCCACTCGGCAAGACCCAAACCCACTCCGCAAGACCCAAACCCACTCGGCTAGACCCAAACCCACTCCGCTAGACCCAAACCCACTCGGCTAGACCCAAACCCACTCGGCTAGACCCAAACCCACTCGTCTAGACCCAAACCCACTCGGCTGGACTCAAACCTACTCGGCAAGACCCAAACCCACTCGGCTAGACACAAATCCACTCGGGTAGACCCAAACCCACTCGGCTAGACCCAAACCCACTCGGCTAGATGCAAACCCACTCGGCTAGACACAAACACACTCGGCTAGACCCAAACCCACTCGGCTAGACCCAAACCCACTCGGCTAGACTCAAACCCACTCGGCAAAACCAAACCCACTCGGCTTCACCCAAACCCAGTCCACTAGACCCAAACCCACCCGGCTAGACCCAAACCCACACGGCTAGACCCAAACCCACCCGGCTAGACCCAAACCCACACGGCTAGACCCAAACCCACTCGGCTAGACCCAAACCCAATCAGCTAGATCCAAACCCACTCGGCTAGACCCAAACCCACTCGGCTAGACCCAAACCCACTCCGCTAGACCCAAACCCACTCGGCTAGACCCAAACCCACTCCGCTAGACCCAAACCCACTCCGCTAGACCCACACCCACTCGGCTACACCCAAACCCACTCGGCTACACCCAAACCCACTCGGCTGGACCCAAACCCACTCGGCTAGACCCAAACCCACTCGGCTACACCCAAACCTACTCGTCTAGACCCAAACCCACTCGGCTAGACTCAAACCCACTCGGCTAGACCCAAACCCACTCGGCTGGACCCACACCCACTCGTCTAGACCCAAACCCACTCGGCTACACCCAAGCCCACTCGGCTAGACCCAAACCCACTCGGCTGGACTCAAACACAATCGGCTAGACCCAAACCCACTCGGCTAGACCCAAACCCACTCGGCTAGACGCAAACCCACTCGGCTAGACGCAAACCCACTCGGCTAGACCCGAACCCACTCCGCTAGACCCAAACCCACTCCGCTAGACCCAAACCCACTCCGCTAGAGCCAAACCCACTCGGCTAGTCCCAAACCCACTCGGCTAGACCCAAACCCACTCGGCTAGACCCAAACCCACTCGGCTTGACCTAAACCCACTCGGCTGGACCCAAGCCCCCTCGGCTAGACCCAAACCCACTCGGCTAGACCCAAACCCACTCGGCTTGACCCAAACCCACTCGGCTGGACCCAAGCCCCCTCGGCTAGACCCAAACCCACTCGGCTAGACCCAAACCCACTCGGCTAGAGCCATACCCACTCGGTTAGTCCCAAATCCCCTCTGCTAGACCCAAACCCACTCGGCTAGACCCAAACCCACTCGGCTAGATCCAAACCCACTCGGCTCGACCCAAATCCACTCGGCTAGACCCAAACCCACTCGTCTAGACCCAAACCCACTCGGCAAGACCCAAACCCACTCCGCTAGTCCCAAACCCACTCGGCTAGACACCAACCCACTCGGCTAGACCCAAACCCACTCGGCTAGACCCAAACCCACTCGGCTACACCCAAACCCACTCGGCTAGACCCAAACCCACTCGGCTAGACCCAAACCCACTCGGCTAGACCCAAACCCACTCGTCTAGACCCAAACCCACTCGGCTGGACTCAAACCCACTCGGCTAGACCCAAACCCACTCGGCTGGACACACACCCACTCGTCTAGACCCAAACCCACTCGGCTAGACCCAAACCCACTCGGCTACACCCAAACCCAGTCCACTAGTCCCAAACCCACCCGGCTAGACCCAAACCCACACGGCTAGACCCAAACCCACTCGGCTAGGCCCAAACCCAATCAGCTAGATCCAAACCCACTCGGCTAGACCCAAACCCACTCGGCAAGACCCAAACCCGCTCCGCAAGACCCAAACCCACTCGGCCAGACCCAAACCCACTCCGCTAGACCCAAACCCACTCCACTAGACCCACACCCACTCGGCTACACCCAAACCCACTCGGCTACACCCAAACCCACTCGGCTAGACCCAAACCCACTCGGCTAGACCCAAACCCACTCGGCTAGACCCAAACCCACTCGTCTAGACCCAAACCCACTCGGCTGGACTCAAACCTACTCGGCAAGACCCAAACCCACTCGGCTAGACACAAATCCACTCGGGTAGACCCAAACCCACTCGGCTAGACCCAAACCCACTCGGCTAGACGCAAACCCACTCGGCTAGACCCAAACACACTCGGCTAGACCCAAACCCACTCGGCTAGACCCAAACCCACTCGGCTAGACTCAAACCCACTCGGCAAAACCAAACCCACTCGGCTTCACCCAAACCCAGTCCACTAGACCCAAACCCACCCGGCTAGACCCAAACCCACACGGCTAGACCCAAACCCACTCGGCTAGACCCAAACCCAATCAGCTAGATCCAAACCCACTCGGCTAGACCCAAACCCACTCGGCTAGACCCAAACCCACTCCGCTAGACCCAAACCCACTCGGCTAGACCCAAACCCACTCCGCTAGACCCAAACCCACCCCGCTAGACCCACACCCACTCGGCTACACCCAAACCCACTCGGCTACACCCAAACCCACTCGGCTAGACCCAAACCCACTCGGCTACACCCAAACCCACTCGGGTACACCCAAACCCACTCGTCTAGACCCAAACCCACTCGGCTGGACTCAAACCCACTCGGCTAGACCCAAACCCACTCGGCTGGACCCACACCCACTCGTCTAGACCCAAACCCACTCGGCTAGACCCAAACCCACTCGGCTACACCCAAACCCAGTCCACTAGAACCAAACCCACACGGCTAGACCCAAACCCACACGGCAAGACCCAAACCCACTCGGCTAGACCCAAACCCAATCAGCTAGATCCAAACCCACTCGGCTAGACCCAAACCCACTCGGCTAGACCCAAACCCACTCCGCAAGACCCAAACCCACTCGGCTAGACCCAAACCCACTCCGCTAGACCTAAACCCACTGCGCTAGACCCACACCCACTCGGCTACGCCCAAACCCACTCGGCTACACACAAACCCACTCGGCTAGACCCAAACCCACTCGGCTAGACCCAAACCCACTCGGCTAGACCCAAACCCACTCGTCTAGACCCAAACCCACTCGGCTGGACTCAAACCTACTCGGCTAGACCCAAACCCACTCGGCTAGACCCAAACCCACTCGGCTAGACCCAGAGCCACTCAGATAGACCCAAACCCACTCGGCTAGACACAAACCCACTCGGGTAGACACAAACCCACTCGGCTAGACCCAAACCCACTCGGCTAGACCCAAACCCACTCGGCTAGACCCAAACCCACTCGGCTAGACCCAAACCCACTCGGCTAGACCCAAACCCACTAGGCTAGACCCAAACCCACTCGGCTAGACCCAAACCCACTCGGCTAGACCCAAACCCACTCGGCTAGACCCAAACCCACTCGGCTAGACCCAAACCCACTCGGCTAGACCCAGACCCACTCGGCTAGACCCACACACACTCGGCTAGATCCAAACCCACTCGGCGAGACCAAAACCCACTTGGCTAGACCCAAACCCATTCGGCTAGACCCAAACCCACTCGGCTGGACCCAAACCCACTCGGCTAGACCTAAACCCACTCGGCTAGACCCAAACCCACTCGGCTAGACCCAAACCCACTCGGCTACACCCAAACCCACTCCACTAGACACAAACCCACTCGGCTAGATCCAAACCCACACGGCTAGACCCAAACCTACTCGGCTAGACCCAAACCCACTCGGCTTTACCCAAACCCACTCGGCTAGACCCAAACCCACACGGCTGGACCCAAACCCAATCGGCTAGACCCAAACCCACTCGGCTAGACCCAAACCCACTCCGCTAAACACAAACCCACTCCGCTAGACCCAAACCCACCAGGCTAGACCCAAACCCACTCGGCTAGACCCAAACCCACTCGTCTAGACCCAAACCCACTCGGCTGGACTCAAACCTACTCGGCAAGACCCAAACCCACTCGGCTAGACACAAATCCACTCGGGTAGACCCAAACCCACTCGGCTAGACCCAAACCCACTCGGCTAGACGCAAACCCACTCGGCTAGACCCAAACACACTCGGCTAGACCCAAACCCACTCGGCTAGACCCAAACCCACTCGGCTAGACTCAAACCCACTCGGCAAAACCAAACCCACTCGGCTTCACCCAAACCCAGTCCACTAGACCCAAACCCACCCGGCTAGACCCAAACCCACACGGCTAGACCCAAACCCACTCGGCTAGACCCAAACCCAATCAGCTAGATCCAAACCCACTCGGCTAGACCCAAACCCACTCGGCTAGACCCAAACCCACTCCGCTAGACCCAAACCCACTCGGCTAGACCCAAACCCACTCCGCTAGACCCAAACCCACTCCGCTAGACCCACACCCACTCGGCTACACCCAAACCCACTCGGCTACACCCAAACCCACTCGGCTACACCCAAACCCACTCGGCTAGACCCAAACCCACTCGGCTACACCCAAACCCACTCGTCTAGACCCAAACCCACTCGGCTGGACTCAAACCCACTCGGCTAGACCCAAACCCACTCGGCTGGACCCACACCCACTCGTCTAGACCCAAACACACTCGGCTAGACCCAAACCCACTCGGCTACACCCAAACCCAGTCCACTAGAACCAAACCCACACGGCTAGACCCAAACCCACACGGCAAGACCCAAACCCACTCGGCTAGACCCAAACCCAATCAGCTAGATCCAAACCCACTCGGCTAGACCCAAACCCACTCGGCTAGACCCAAACCCACTCCGCAAGACCCAAACCCACTCGGCTAGACCCAAACCCACTCCGCTAGACCCAAACCCACTGCGCTAGACCCACACCCACTCGGCTACGCCCAAACCCACTCGGCTACACACAAACCCACTCGGCTAGACCCAAACCCACTCGGCTAGACCCAAACCCACTCGGCTAGACCCAAACCCACTCGTCTAGACCCAAACCCACTCGGCTGGACTCAAACCTACTCGGCTAGACCCAAACCCACTCGGCTAGACCCAAACCCACTCGGCTAGACCCAGAGCCACTCAGATAGACCCAAACCCACTCGGCTAGACACAAACCCACTCGGGTAGACACAAACCCACTCGGCTAGACCCAAACCCACTCGGCTAGACCCAAACCCACTCGGCTAGACCCAAACCCACTCGGCTAGACCCAAACCCACTCGGCTAGACCCAAACCCACTAGGCTAGACCCAAACCCACTCGGCTAGACCCAAACCCACTCGGCTAGACCCAAACCCACTCGGCTAGACCCAAACCCACTCGGCTAGACCCAAACCCACTCGGCTAGACCCAGACCCACTCGGCTAGACCCACACACACTCGGCTAGATCCAAACCCACTCGGCGAGACCAAAACCCACTTGGCCAGACCCAAACCCATTCGGCTAGACCCAAACCCACTCGGCTGGACCCAAACCCACTCGGCTAGACCTAAACCCACTCGGCTAGACCCAAACCCACTCGGCTAGACCCAAACCCACTCGGCTACACCCAAACCCACTCCACTAGACACAAACCCACTCGGCTAGATCCAAACCCACACGGCTAGACCCAAACCTACTCGGCTAGACACAAACCCACTCGGCTTTACCCAAACCCACTCGGCTAGACCCAAACCCACACGGCTGGACCCAAACCCAATCGGCTAGACCCAAACCCACTCGGCTAGACCCAAACCCACTCCGCTAAACACAAACCCACTCCGCTAGACCCAAACCCACTAGGCTAGACCCAAACCCACTCGGCTAGTCCCAAACCCACTCGGCTAGACCCAAACCCACTCGCCTAGACACAAACCCACTCGGCTATACCCAAACCCACTCGGCTAGACCCAAACCCACTCGGCTAGACCCAAACCCACTCGGCTAGACCCAAACCCACTCGTCTAGACCCAAACCCACTCGGCTGGACTCAAACCCACTCGGCTAGACCCAAACCCACTCGGCTGGACCCACACCCACTCGTCTAGACCCAAACCCACTCGGCTAGACCCAAACCCACTCGGCTACACCCAAACCCAGTCCACTAGTCCCAAACCCACCCGGCTAGACCCAAACCCACACGGCTAGACCCAAACCCAATCAGCTAGATCCAAACCCACTCGGCTAGACCCAAACCCACTCGGCAAGACCCAAACCCACTCCGCAAGACCCAAACCCACTCGGCTAGACCCAAACCCACTCCGCTAGACCCAAACCCACTCCACTAGACCCACACCCACTCGGCTACACCCAAACCCACTCGGCTACACCCAAACACACTCGGCTAGACCCAAACCCACTCGGCTAGACCCAAACCCACTCGGCTAGACTCAAACCCACTCGGCAAAACCAAACCCACTCGGCTTCACCCAAACCCAGTCCACTAGACCCAAACCCACCCGGCTAGACCCAAACCCACACGGCTAGACCCAAACCCACTCGGCTAGACCCAAACCCAATCAGCTAGATCCAAACCCACTCGGCTAGACCCAAACCCACTCGGCTAGACCCAAACCCACTCCGCTAGACCCAAACCCACTCGGCTGGACCCAAACCCACTCCGCTAGACCCAAACCCACTCCGCTAGACGCACACCCACTCGGCTACACCCAAACCCACTCGGCTACACCCAAACCCACTCGGCTAGACCCAAACCCACTCGGCTAGACCCAAACCCACTCGGCTACACCCAAACCCACTCGTCTAGACCCAAACCCACTCGGCTGGACTCAAACCCACTCGGCTAGACCCAAACCCACTCGGCTGGACCCACACCCACTCGTCTAGACCCAAACCCACTCGGCTGGACCCAAACCCACTCGGCTACACCCAAACCCAGTCCACTAGACCCAAACCCACCCGGCTAGACCCAAACCCACACGGCAAGACCCAAACCCACTCGGCTAGACCCAAACCCAATCAGCTAGATCCAAACCCACTCGGCTAGACCCAAACCCACTCGGCTAGACCCAAACCCACTCCGCAAGACCCAAACCCACTCGGCTAGACCCAAACCCACTACGCTAGACCCAAACCCACTGCACTAGACCCACACCCACTCGGCTACGCCCAAACCCACTCGGCTACACACAAACCCACTCGGCTAGACCCAAACCCACTCGGCTAGACCCAAACCCGCTCGGCTAGACCCAAACCCACTCGTCTAGACCCAAACCCACTCGGCTGGACTCAAACTTACTCGGCTAGACCCAAACCCACTCGGCTAGACCCAAACCCACTCGGCTAGACCCAGAGCCACTCAGATAGACCCAAACCCACTCGGCTAGACACAAACCCACTCGGGTAGACACAAACCCACTCGGCTAGACCCAAACCCACTCGGCTAGACCCAAACCCACTCGGCTAGACCCAAACCCACTCGGCTAGACCCAAACCCACTCGGCTAGACCCAAACCCACTCGGCTAGACCCAAACCCACTCGGCTAGACCCAAACCCACTCGGCTAGACCCAAACCCACTCGGCTAGACCCAAACCCACTCGGCTAGACCTAAACCCACTCGGCTAGACCCAAACCCACTCGGCTAGACCCAAACCCATTTGGCTAGACCCAAACCCACTCGGCTGGACCCAAACCCACTCGGCTAGACCTAAACCCACTCGGCTAGACCCAAACCCACTCGGCTAGACCCAAACCCACTCGGCTACACCCAAACCCACTCCACTAGACACAAACCCACTCGGCTAGATCCAAACCCACACGGCTAGACCCAAACCCACTCGGCTAGACCCAAACCCACTCGGCTAGACCCAAACCCACTCGGCTACACCCAAACCCACACGGCTGGACCCAAACCCAATCGGCTAGACCCAAACCCACTCGGCTAGACCCAAACCCACTCCGCTAAACACAAACCCACTCCGCTAGCCCCAAACCCACTAGGCTAGACCCAAACCCACTCGGCTAGACACAAACCCACACGGCTAGTCCCAAACCCACTCGGCTAGACCCAAACTGACTCAGCTAGACCCAAACCCACTCGGCTAGACCCAAACCCACACGGCTAGCCCCAAACCCAGTCGGCTAGACCAAAACCCACTCGGCTAGACCCAAACCCACTCGGCTAGACCCAAACCCACTCGGCTAGAACCAAACACACTCGGCAAGACCTAAACCCACTCGGCTAGACCCAAACCCAATCGGCCAGACCCAAACCCACTCGGCTAGACCCAAACCCACTCGGCTAGACCCAAACCCACTCGGCTAGACCCAAACCCACTCGTCTAGACCCAAACCCACTCGGCTGGACTCAAACCCACTCGGCTAGACCCAAACCCACTCGGCTAGACCCAAACCCACTCGGCTAGACCCAAACCCACTCGGCTAGACCCAAACCCACTCGGCTAGACCCAAACCCACTCGGCTATACCCAAACCCACTCGGCTAGACCCAAACCCACTCGGCTAGACCCAAACCCACTCGGCTAGACCCAAACCCACTCGTCTAGACCCAAACCCACTCGGCTGGACTCAAACCCACTCGGCTAGACCCAAACCCACTCGGCTGGACCCACACCCACTCGTCTAGACCCAAACCCACTCGGCTAGACCCAAACCCACTCGGCTACACCCAAACCCAGTCCACTAGTCCCAAACCCACCCGGCTAGACCCAAACCCACACGGCTAGACCCAAACCCAATCAGCTAGATCCAAACCCACTCGGCTAGACCCAAACCCACTCGGCAAGACCCAAACCCACTCCGCAAGACCCAAACCCACTCGGCTAGACCCAAACCCACTCCGCTAGACCCAAACCCACTCCACTAGACCCACACCCACTCGGCTACACCCAAACCCACTCGGCTACACCCAAACACACTCGGCTAGACCCAAACCCACTCGGCTAGACCCAAACCCACTCGGCTAGACTCAAACCCACTCGGCAAAACCAAACCCACTCGGCTTCACCCAAACCCAGTCCACTAGACCCAAACCCACCCGGCTAGACCCAAACCCACACGGCTAGACCCAAACCCACTCGGCTAGACCCAAACCCAATCAGCTAGATCCAAACCCACTCGGCTAGACCCAAACCCACTCGGCTAGACCCAAACCCACTCCGCTAGACCCAAACCCACTCGGCTGGACCCAAACCCACTCCGCTAGACCCAAACCCACTCCGCTAGACGCACACCCACTCGGCTACACCCAAACCCACTCGGCTACACCCAAACCCACTCGGCTAGACCCAAACCCACTCGGCTAGACCCAAACCCACTCGGCTACACCCAAACCCACTCGTCTAGACCCAAACCCACTCGGCTGGACTCAAACCCACTCGGCTAGACCCAAACCCACTCGGCTGGACCCACACCCACTCGTCTAGACCCAAACCCACTCGGCTGGACCCAAACCCACTCGGCTACACCCAAACCCAGTCCACTAGACCCAAACCCACCCGGCTAGACCCAAACCCACACGGCAAGACCCAAACCCACTCGGCTAGACCCAAACCCAATCAGCTAGATCCAAACCCACTCGGCTAGACCCAAACCCACTCGGCTAGACCCAAACCCACTCCGCAAGACCCAAACCCACTCGGCTAGACCCAAACCCACTACGCTAGACCCAAACCCACTGCACTAGACCCACACCCACTCGGCTACGCCCAAACCCACTCGGCTACACACAAACCCACTCGGCTAGACCCAAACCCACTCGGCTAGACCCAAACCCGCTCGGCTAGACCCAAACCCACTCGTCTAGACCCAAACCCACTCGGCTGGACTCAAACTTACTCGGCTAGACCCAAACCCACTCGGCTACACCCAAACCCACTCGGCTAGACCCAGAGCCACTCAGATAGACCCAAACCCACTCGGCTAGACACAAACCCACTCGGGTAGACACAAACCCACTCGGCTAGACCCAAACCCACTCGGCTAGACCCAAACCCACTCGGCTAGACCCAAACCCACTCGGCTAGACCCAAACCCACTCGGCTAGACCCAAACCCACTCGGCTAGACCCAAACCCACTCGGCTAGACCCAAACCCACTCGGCTAGACCCAAACCCACTCGGCTAGACCCAAACCCACTCGGCTAGACCTAAACCCACTCGGCTAGACCCAAACCCACTCGGCTAGACCCAAACCCATTTGGCTAGACCCAAACCCACTCGGCTGGACCCAAACCCACTCGGCTAGACCTAAACCCACTCGGCTAGACCCAAACCCACTCGGCTAGACCCAAACCCACTCGGCTACACCCAAACCCACTCCACTAGACACAAACCCACTCGGCTAGATCCAAACCCACACGGCTAGACCCAAACCCACTCGGCTAGACCCAAACCCACTCGGCTAGACCCAAACCCACTCGGCTACACCCAAACCCACACGGCTGGACCCAAACCCAATCGGCTAGACCCAAACCCACTCGGCTAGACCCAAACCCACTCCGCTAAACACAAACCCACTCCGCTAGCCCCAAACCCACTAGGCTAGACCCAAACCCACTCGGCTAGACACAAACCCACACGGCTAGTCCCAAACCCACTCGGCTAGACCCAAACTGACTCAGCTAGACCCAAACCCACTCGGCTAGACCCAAACCCACACGGCTAGCCCCAAACCCAGTCGGCTAGACCAAAACCCACTCGGCTAGACCCAAACCCACTCGGCTAGACCCAAACCCACTCGGCTAGAACCAAACACACTCGGCAAGACCTAAACCCACTCGGCTAGACCCAAACCCAATCGGCCAGACCCAAACCCACTCGGCTAGACCCAAACCCACTCGGCTAGACCCAAACCCACTCGGCTAGACCCAAACCCACTCGTCTAGACCCAAACCCACTCGGCTGGACTCAAACCCACTCGGCTAGACCCAAACCCACTCGGCTGGACCCACACCCACTCGTCTAGACCCAAACCCACTCGGCTAGACCCAAACCCACTCGGCTACACCCAAACCCAGTCCACTAGTCCCAAACCCACCCGGCTAGACCCAAACCCACACGGCTAGACCCAAACCCACTCGGCTAGACCCAAACCCAATCAGCTAGATCCAAACCCACTCGGCTAGACCCAAACCCACTCGGCAAGACCCAAACCCACTCCGCAAGACCCAAACCCACTCGGCTAGACCCAAACCCACTCCGCTAGACCCAAACCCACTCCACTAGACCCACACCCACTCGGCTACACCCAAACCCACTCGGCTACACCCAAACCCACTCGGCTAGACACAAACCCACTCGGCTAGACCCAAACCCACTCGGCTAGACCCAAACCCACTCGTCTAGACCCAAACCCACTCGGCTGGACTCAAACCTACTCGGCAAGACCCAAACCCACTCGGCTAGACACAAATCCACTCGGGTAGACCCAAACCCACTCGGCTAGACCCAAACCCACTCGGCTAGACCCAAACCCACTCGGCTAGACCCAAACACACTCGGCTAGACCCAAACCCACTCGGCTAGACCCAAACCCACTCGGCTACACTCAAACCCACTCGGCAAAACCAAACCCACTCGGCTTCACCCAAACCCAGTCCACTAGACCCAAACCCACCCGGCTGGACCCAAACCCACACGGCTAGACCCAAACCCACTCGGCTAGACCCAAACCCAATCAGCTAGATCCAAACCCACTCGGCTAGACCCAAACCCACTCGGCTAGACCCAAACCCACTCCGCTAGACCCAAACCCACTCGGCTGGACCCAAACCCACTCCGCTAGACCCACACCCACTCGGCTACACCCAAACCCACTCGGCTACACCCAAACCCACTCGGCTAGACCCAAACCCACTCGGCTAGACCCAAACCCACTCGGCTACACCCAAACCCACTCGTCTAGACCCAAACCCACTCGGCTGGACTAAAACCCACTCGGCTAGACCCAAACCCACTCGGCTGGACCCACACCCACTCGTCTAGACCCAAACACACTCGGCTAGACCCAAACCCACTCGGCTACACCCAAACCCAGTCCACTAGAACCAAACCCACACGGCTAGACCCAAACCCACACGGCAAGACCCAAACCCACTCGGCTAGACCCAAACCCAATCAGCTAGATCCAAACCCACTCGGCTAGACCCAAACCCACTCGGCTAGACCCAAACCCACTCCGCAAGACCCAAACCCACTCGGCTAGACCCAAACCCACTCCGCTAGACCCAAACCCACTGCGCTAGACCCACACCCACTCGGCTACGCCCAAACCCACTCGGCTACACACAAACCCACTCGGCTAGACCCAAACCCACTCGGCTAGACCCAAACCCACTCGGCTAGACCCAAACCCACTCGTCTAGACCCAAACCCACTCGGCTGGACTCAAACCTACTCGGCTAGACCCAAACCCACTCGGCTAGACCCAAACCCACTCGGCTAGACCCAGAGCCACTCAGATAGACCCAAACCCACTCGGCTGGACACAAACCCACTCGGGTAGACACAAACCCACTCGGCTAGACCCAAACCCACTCGGCTAGACCCAAACCCACTCGGCTAGACCCAAACCCACTCGGCTAGACCCAAACCCACTCGGCTAGACCCAAACCCACTAGGCTAGACCCAAACCCACTCGGCTAGACCCAAACCCACTCGGCTAGACCCAAACCCACTCGGCTAGACCCAAACCCACTCGGCTAGACCCAAACCCACTCGGCTAGACCCAGACCCACTCGGCTAGACCCACACACACTCGGCTAGATCCAAACCCACTCGGCGAGACCAAAACCCACTTGGCTAGACCCAAACCCATTCGGCTAGACCCAAACCCACTCGGCTGGACCCAAACCCACTCGGCTAGACCTAAACCCACTCGGCTTGACCCAAACCCACTCGGCTAGACCCAAACCCACTCGGCTACACCCAAACCCACTCCACTAGACACAAACCCACTCGGCTAGATCCAAACCCACACGGCTAGACCCAAACCTACTCGGCTAGACACAAACCCACTCGGCTTTACCCAAACCCACTCGGCTAGACCCAAACCCACACGGCTGGACCCAAACCCAATCGGCTAGACCCAAACCCACTCGGCTAGACCCAAACCCACTCCGCTAAACACAAACCCACTCCGCTAGACCCAAACCCACTAGGCTAGACCCAAACCCACTCGGCTAGTCCCAAACCCACTCGGCTAGACCCAAACCCACTCGCCTAGACACAAACCCACTCGGCTATACCCAAACCCACTCGGCTAGACCCAAACCCACTCGGCTAGACCCAAACCCACTCGGCTAGACCCAAACCCACTCGTCTAGACCCAAACCCACTCGGCTGGACTCAAACCCACTCGGCTAGACCCAAACCCACTCGGCTGGACCCACACCCACTCGTCTAGACCCAAACCCACTCGGCTAGACCCAAACCCACTCGGCTACACCCAAACCCAGTCCACTAGTCCCAAACCCACCCGGCTAGACCCAAACCCACACGGCTAGACCCAAACCCAATCAGCTAGATCCAAACCCACTCGGCTAGACCCAAACCCACTCGGCAAGACCCAAACCCACTCCGCAAGACCCAAACCCACTCGGCTAGACCCAAACCCACTCCGCTAGACCCAAACCCACTCCACTAGACCCACACCCACTCGGCTACACCCAAACCCACTCGGCTACACCCAAACCCACTCGGCTAGACCCAAACCCACTCGGCTAGACCCAAACACACTCGGCTAGACCCAAACCCACTCGTCTAGACCCAAACCCACTCGGCTGGACTCAAACCTACTCGGCAAGACCCAAACCCACTCGGCTAGACACAAACCCACTCGGGTAGACCCAAACACACTCGGCTAGACCCAAACCCACTCGGCTAGACCCAAACCCACTCGGCTAGACCCAAACACACTCGGCTAGACCCAAACCCACTCGGCTAGACCCAAACCCACTCGGCTAGACTCAAACCCACTCGGCAAAACCAAACCCACTCGGCTTCACCCAAACCCAGTCCACTAGACCCAAACCCACCCGGCTAGACCCAAACCCACACGGCTAGACCCAAACCCACTCGGCTAGACCCAAACCCAATCAGCTAGATCCAAACCCACTCGGCTAGACCCAAACCCACTCGGCTAGACCCAAACCCACTCCGCTAGACCCAAACCCACTCGGCTGGACCCAAACCCACTCCGCTAGACCCAAACCCACTCCGCTAGACGCACACCCACTCGGCTACACCCAAACCCACTCGGCTACACCCAAACCCACTCGGCTAGACCCAAACCCACTCGGCTAGACCCAAACCCACTCGGCTACACCCAAACCCACTCGTCTAGACCCAAACCCACTCGGCTGGACTCAAACCCACTCGGCTAGACCCAAACCCACTCGGCTGGACCCACACCCACTCGTCTAGACCCAAACCCACTCGGCTGGACCCAAACCCACTCGGCTACACCCAAACCCAGTCCACTAGACCCAAACCCACCCGGCTAGACCCAAACCCACACGGCAAGACCCAAACCCACTCGGCTAGACCCAAACCCAATCAGCTAGATCCAAACCCACTCGGCTAGACCCAAACCCACTCGGCTAGACCCAAACCCACTCCGCAAGACCCAAACCCACTCGGCTAGACCCAAACCCACTCCGCTAGACCCAAACCCACTGCACTAGACCCACACCCACTCGGCTACGCCCAAACCCACTCGGCTACACACAAACCCACTCGGCTAGACCCAAACCCACTCGGCTAGACCCAAACCCGCTCGGCTAGACCCAAACCCACTCGTCTAGACCCAAACCCACTCGGCTGGACTCAAACTTACTCGGCTAGACCCAAACCCACTCGGCTAGACCCAAACCCACTCGGCTAGACCCAGAGCCACTCAGATAGACCCAAACCCACTCGGCTAGACACAAACCCACTCGGGTAGACACAAACCCACTCGGCTAGACCCAAACCCACTCGGCTAGACCCAAACCCACTCGGCTAGACCCAAACCCACTCGGCTAGACCCAAACCCACTCGGCTAGACCCAAACCCACTCGGCTAGACCCAAACCCACTCGGCTAGACCCAAACCCACTCGGCTAGACCCAAACCCACTCGGCTAGACCCAAACCCACTCGGCTAGACCTAAACCCACTCGGCTAGACCCAAACCCACTCGGCTAGACCCAAACCCATTTGGCTAGACCCAAACCCACTCGGCTGGACCCAAACCCACTCGGCTAGACCTAAACCCACTCGGCTAGACCCAAACCCACTCGGCTACACCCAAACCCACTCCACTAGACACAAACCCACTCGGCTAGATCCAAACCCACACGGCTAGACCCAAACCCACTCGGCTAGACCCAAACCCACTCGGCTAGACCCAAACCCACTCGGCTACACCCAAACCCACACGGCTGGACCCAAACCCAATCGGCTAGACCCAAACCCACTCGGCTAGACCCAAACCCACTCCGCTAAACACAAACCCACTCCGCTAGCCCCAAACCCACTAGGCTAGACCCAAACCCACTCGGCTAGACACAAACCCACACGGCTAGTCCCAAACCCACTCGGCTAGACCCAAACTGACTCAGCTAGACCCAAACCCACTCGGCTAGACCCAAACCCACACGGCTAGCCCCAAACCCAGTCGGCTAGACCAAAACCCACTCGGCTAGACCCAAACCCACTCGGCTAGACCCAAACCCACTCGGCTAGAACCAAACACACTCGGCAAGACCTAAACCCACTCGGCTAGACCCAAACCCAATCGGCCAGACCCAAACCCACTCGGCTAGACCCAAACCCACTCGGCTAGACCCAAACCCACTCGGCTAGACCCAAACCCACTCGTCTAGACCCAAACCCACTCGGCTGGACTCAAACCCACTCGGCTAGACCCAAACCCACTCGGCTGGACCCACACCCACTCGTCTAGACCCAAACCCACTCGGCTAGACCCAAACCCACTCGGCTACACCCAAACCCAGTCCACTAGTCCCAAACCCACCCGGCTAGACCCAAACCCACACGGCTAGACCCAAACCCACTCGGCTAGACCCAAACCCAATCAGCTAGATCCAAACCCACTCGGCTAGACCCAAACCCACTCGGCAAGACCCAAACCCACTCCGCAAGACCCAAACCCACTCGGCTAGACCCAAACCCACTCCGCTAGACCCAAACCCACTCCACTAGACCCACACCCACTCGGCTACACCCAAACCCACTCGGCTACACCCAAACCCACTCGGCTACACCCAAACCCACTCGGCTACACTCAAACCCACTCGGCAAAACCAAACCCACTCGGCTTCACCCAAACCCAGTCCACTAGACCCAAACCCACCCGGCTGGACCCAAACCCACACGGCTAGACCCAAACCCACTCGGCTAGACCCAAACCCAATCAGCTAGATCCAAACCCACTCGGCTAGACCCAAACCCACTCGGCTAGACCCAAACCCACTCCGCTAGACCCAAACCCACTCGGCTGGACCCAAACCCACTCCGCTAGACCCAAACCCACTCCGCTAGACCCACACCCACTCGGCTACACCCAAACCCACTCGGCTACACCCAAACCCACTCGGCTAGACCCAAACCCACTCGGCTAGACCCAAACCCACTCGGCTACACCCAAACCCACTCGTCTAGACCCAAACCCACTCGGCTGGACTCAAACCCACTCGGCTCGACCCAAACCCACTCGGCTGGACCCACACCCACTCGTCTAGACCCAAACCCACTCGGCTGGACCCAAACCCACTCGGCTACACCCAAACCCAGTCCACTAGACCCAAACCCACCCGGCTAGACCCAAACCCACACGGCAAGACCCAAACCCACTCGGCCAGACCCAAACCCAATCAGCTAGATCCAAACCCACTCGGCTAGACCCAAACCCACTCGGCTAGACCCAAACCCACTCCGCAAGACCCAAACCCACTCGGCTAGACCCAAACCCACTCCGCTAGACCCAAACCCACTGCGCTAGACCCACACCCACTCGGCTACGCCCAAACCCACTCGGCTACACACAAACCCACTCGGCTAGACCCAAACCCACTCGGCTAGATCCAAACCCACTCGGCTAGACCCAAACCCACTCGTCTAGACCCAAACCCACTCGGCTGGACCCAAACTTACTCGGCTAGACCCAAACCCACTCGGCTAGACCCAAACCCACTCGGCTAGACCCAGAGCCACTCAGATAGACCCAAACCCACTCGGCTAGACACAAACCCACTCGGGTAGACACAAACCCACTCGGCTAGACCCAAACCCACTCGGCTAGACCCAAACCCACTCGGCTAGACCCAAACCCACTCGGCTAGACCCAAACCCACTCGGCTAGACCCAAACCCACTCGGCTAGACCCAAACCCACTCGGCTAGACCCAAACCCACTCGGCTAGACCCAAACCCACTCGGCTAGACCCAGACCCACTCGGCTAGGCCCACACCCACTCGGCTAGATCCAAACCCACTCGGCGAGACCAAAACCCACTTGGCTAGACCCAAACCCATTCGGCTAGACCCAAACCCACTCGGCTGGACCCAAACCCACTCGGCTAGACCTAAACCCACTCGGCCAGACCCAAACCCACTCGGGTAGACCCAAACCCACTCGGCTACACCCAAACCCACTCCACTAGACACAAACCCACTCGGCTAGATCCAAACCCACACGGCTAGACCCAAACCCACTCGGCTAGACCCAAACCCACTCGGCTAGACCCAAACCCACTCGGCTAGACCCAAACCCACACGGCTGGACCCAAACCCAATCGGCTAGACCCAAACCCACTCGGCTAGACCCAAACCCACTCCGCTAAACACAAACCCACTCCGCTAGCCCCAAACCCACTAGGCTAGACCCAAACCCACTCGGCTAGTCCCAAACCCACTCGGCTAGACCCAAACCCACTCGCCTAGACACAAACCCACTCGGCTATACCCAAAGCCACTCGGCTAGACCCAAACCCACTCGGCTAGACCCAAACCCACTCGGCTAGACCCAAACCCACTCGGCTAGACACAAACCCACACGGCTAGTCCCAAACCCACTCGGCTAGACCCAAACTGACTCAGCTAGACCCAAACCCACTCGGCTAGACCAAAACCCACTCGGCTAGACCCAAACCCACTCGGCTAGACCCAAACCCACTCGGCTAGAACCAAACACACTCGGCAAGACCTAAACCCACTCGGCTAGACCCAAACCCAATCGGCTAGACCCAAACCCACTCCGCTAGACCCCAACCCACTCGGCTAGACCCAAACCCACTCGGCTGGACCGAAACCCACTCGGCTGGACCCAACCCCACTCGGCTGGACCCAAACCCACTCAGTTCGACCCAAACCCACTCGGCTACACCCAAACCCACTGCACTAGACACAAACACACTCGGCTCGACCCAAACCCACACGGCAAGACCCAAACCCATTCGGCTAGACCCAAACCCACTCAGTTCGACCCAAACCCACTCGGCTACACCCAAACCCACTGCACTAGACCAAAACCCACTCGGCTGGACCTAAACCCACTCGGCTAGAACCAAACCCACTCGGCTAGACCCAAACCCACTCCGCTAGACCCAAACCCACTCGGCTAGACCCAAACCCATTCGGCTAGACCCAAACCCACTCCGCTAGACCCAAACCCACTCGGCTAGACCCAAACCCACTCGGCTAGACCAAAACCCACTCGGCTAGACCCAAACCCACTCGGCTAGACCCAAACCCACTCGGCTACACCCAAACCCACTCCACTAGACACAAACCCACTCGGCTAGACCCAAACCCACACGGCTAGACCCAAACCCACTCGGCTAGACCCAAACCCACTCGGCTAGACCCAAACCCACTCGGCTAGACCCAAACCCACTCGGCTAGAACCAAACCCACACGGCTAGACCCAAACCCACTCGGCTAGACCCAACCCCTCTCGGCTGGACCCAAACCCACTCGGCTGGACCCAAACCCACTCGGCTGGACCCAAACCCACTCGGCTAGACCCAAACCCACTCAGTTCGACCCAAACCCACTCGGCTACACCCAAACCCTCTGCACTAGACACAAACCCACTCGGCTAGACCCAAACCCACACGGCAAGACCCAAACCCACTCGGCTAGACCCAAACCCACTCGGCTGGACCCAAACCCACTCGGCTAGACCCAAACCCACACGGCTAGACCCAAACCCACTCGGCTAGACCCAAAACCACTCCGCTAGACCCAAACCCACTCCGCTAAACCCAAACCCACTCCGCTAGACCCAAACCCACTCGGCTAGACCCAAACCCACTCGGCTAGACCCAAACCCACTCGGCTAGACCCAGACCCACTCGGCTAGACCCACACCCACTCGGCTAGATCCAAACCCACTCGGCGAGACCAAAACCCACTTGGCTAGACCCAAACCCATTCGGCTAGACCCAAACCCACACGGCTGGACCCAAACCCACTCGGCTAGACCTAAACCCACTCGGCTAGACCCAAACCCACTCGGCTAGACCCAAACCCACTCGGCTACACCCAAACCCACTCCACTAGACACAAACCCACTCGGCTAGATCCAAACCCACACGGCTAGACCCAAACCCACTCGGCTAGACCCAAACCCGCTCGGCTTGACCCAAACCCACTCGGCTAGACCCAAACCCACACGGCTGGACCCAAACCCAATCGGCTAGACCCAAACCCACTCGGCTAGACCCAAACCCACTCCGCTAAACACAAACCCACTCCGCTAGACCCAAACCCACTCGGCTAGACCCAAACCCACTCGGCTAGACCCAAACCCACTCGGCTAGACCCAGACCCACTCGGCTAGACCCACACCCACTCGGCTAGATCCAAACCCACTCGGCGAGACCAAAACCCACTTGGCTAGACCCAAACCCATTCGGCTAGACCCAAACCCACTCGGCTGGACCCAAACCCACTCGGCTAGACCTAAACCCACTCGGCTAGACCCAAACCCACTCGGCTAGACCCAAACCCACTCGGCTACACCCAAACCCACTCCACTAGACACAAACCCACTCGGCTAGATCCAAACCCACACGGCTAGACCCAAACCCACTCGGCTAGACCCAAACCCACTCGGCTTGACCCAAACCCACTCGGCTAGACCCAAACCCACACTGCTGGACCCAAACCCAATCGGCTAGACCCAAACCCACTCGGCTAGACCCAAACCCACTCCGCTAAACACAAACCCACTCCGCTAGACCCAAACCCACTAGGCTAGACCCAAACCCACTCGGCTAGTCCCAAACCCACTCGGCTAGACCCAAACCCACTCGCCTAGACACAAACCCACTCGGCTATACCCAAACCCACTCGGCTAGACCCAAACCCACTCGGCTAGACCCAAACCCACTCGGCTAGACCCAAACCCACTCGTCTAGACCCAAACCCACTCGGCTGGACTCAAACCCACTCGGCTAGACGCAAACCCACTCGGCTGGACCCACACCCACTCGTCTCGACCCAAACCCACTCGGCTAGACCCAAACCCACTCGGCTACACCCAAACCCAGTCCACTAGTCCCAAACCCACCCGGCTAGACCCAAACCCACACGGCTAGACCCAAACCCACTCGGCTAGACCCAAACCCAATCAGCTAGATCCAAACCCACTCGGCTAGACCCAAACCCACTCGGCAAGACCCAAACCCACTCCGCAAGACCCAAACCCACTCGGCTAGACCCAAACCCACTCGCCTAGACACAAACCCACTCGTCTAGACCCAAACCCACTCGGCTGGACTCAAACCTACTCGGCAAGACCCAAACCCACTCGGCTAGACACAAACCCACTCGGGTAGACCCAAACCCACTCGGCTAGACCCAAACCCACTCGGCTAGACCCAAACCCACTCGGCTAGACCCAAACACACTTGGCTAGACCCAAACCCACTCGGCTAGACCCAAACCCACTCGGCTAGACTCAAACCCACTCGGCAAAACCAAACCCACTCGGCTTCACCCAAACCCAGTCCACTAGACCCAAACCCACCCGGCTAGACCCAAACCCACACGGCTTGACCCAAACCCACTCGGCTAGACCCAAACCCAATCAGCTAGATCCAAACCAACTCGGCTAGACCCCAACCCACTCGGCTAGACCCAAACCCACTCCGCTAGACCCAAACCCACTCGGCTGGACCCAAACCCACTCCGCTAGACCCAAACCCACTCCGCTAGACCCACACCCACTCGGCTACACCCAAACCCACTCGGCTACACCCAAACCCACTCGGCTAGACCCAAACCCACTCGGCTAGACCCAAACCCACTCGGCTACACCCAAACCCACTCGTCTAGACCCAAACCCACTCGGCTGGACTCAAACCCACTCGGCTAGACCCAAACCCACTCGGCTGGACCCACACCCACTCGTCTAGACCCAAACCCACTCGGCTGGACCCAAACCCACTCGGCTACACCCAAACCCAGTCCACTAGACCCAAACCCACCCGGCTAGACCCAAACCCACACGGCAAGACCCAAACCCACTCGGCTAGACCCAAACCCAATCAGCTAGATCCAAACCCACTCGGCTAGACCCAAACCCACTCGGCTAGACCCAAACCCACTCCGCAAGACCCAAACCCACTCGGCTAGACCCAAACCCACTCCGCTAGACCCAAACCCACTGCGCTAGACCCACACCCACTCGGCTACGCCCAAACCCACTCGGCTACACACAAACCCACTCGGCTAGACCCAAACCCACTCGGCTAGACCCAAACCCACTCAGCTAGACCCAAACCCACTCGTCTAGACCCAAACCCAATCGGCTGGACTCAAACTTACTCGGCTAGACCCAAACCCACTCGGCTAGACCCAAACCCACTCGGCTAGACCCAAACCCACTCGGCTAGACCCAAACCCACTCGGCTAGACACAAACCCACACGGCTAGTCCCAAACCCACTCGGCTAGACCCAAACTGACTCAGCTAGACCCAAACCCACTCGGCTAGACCCAAACCCACACGGCTAGCCCCAAACCCAGTCGGCTAGACCAAAACCCACTCGGCTAGACCCAAACCCACTCGGCTAGACCCAAACCCACTCGGCTAGAACCAAACACACTCGGCAAGACCTAAACCCACTCGGCTAGACCCAAACCCAATCGGCTAGACCCAAACCCACTCCGCTAGACCCCAACCCACTCGGCTAGACCCAAACCCACTCGGCTGGACCGAAACCCACTCGGCTGGACCCAACCCCACTCGGCTGGACCCAAACCCACTCAGTTCGACCCAAACCCACTCGGCTACACCCATACCCACTGCACTAGACACAAACACACTCGGCTCGACCCAAACCCACAAGGCAAGACCCAAACCCATTCGGCTAGACCCAAACCCACTCGGCTAGACCCAAACCCACTCGGCTAGACCCCGAGCCACTCAGCTAGACCCAAACCCACTCGGCTAGACACAAACCCACTCGGGTAGACACACACCCACTCGGCTAGACCCAAACCCACTCGGCTAGACCCAAACCCACTTGGCTAGACCCAAACCCACTCGGCTAGACGCAAACCCACTCGGCTAGACCCAAACCCACTCGGCTAGACCCAAACCCACTCGGCTGGACCCAAACCCACTCGGCTAGACCCAAACCCACTCGGCTAGACCCAGACCCACTCGGCTAGACCCAAACCCACTCGGCTCGACCCAAACCCACTCGGCCAGACCAAAACCCACTCGGCTAGACCCAAACCCACTCGGCTAGACCCAAACCCACTCGGCTAGACCCAACCCCTCTCGGCTGGACCCAAACCCACTCGGCTGGACCCAAACCCACTCGGCTGGACCCAAACCCACTCGGCTAGACACAAACCCACTCAGTTCGACCCAAACCCACTCAGCTACACCCAAACCCACTGCACTAGACCAAAACCCACTCGGCTGGACCTAAACCCACTCGGCTAGAACCAAACCCACTCGGCTAGACCCAAACCCACTCCGCTAGACCCAAACCCACTCGGCTAGACCCAAACCCATTCGGCTAGACCCAAACCCACTCCGCTAGACCCAAACCCACTCGGCTAGACCCAAACCCACTCGGCTAGACCCAAACCCACTCGGCTGGACCGAAACCCACTCGGCTGGACCCAACCCCACTCGGCTGGACCCAAACCCACTCAGTTCGACCCAAACCCACTCGGCTACACCCATACCCACTGCACTAGACACAAACACACTCGGCTCGACCCAAACCCACACGGCAAGACCCAAACCCATTCGGCTAGACCCAAACCCACTCGGCTAGACCCAAACCCACTCGGCTAGACCCCGAGCCACTCAGCTAGACCCAAACCCACTCGGCTAGACACAAACCCACTCGGGTAGACACACACCCACTCGGCTAGACCCAAACCCACTCGGCTAGACCCAAACCCACTTGGCCAGACCCAAACCCACTCGGCTAGACGCAAACCCACTCGGCTAGACCCAAACCCACTCGGCTAGACCCAAACCCACTCGGCTGGACCCAAACCCACTCGGCTAGACCCAAACCCACTCGGCTAGACCCAGACCCACTCGGCTAGACCCAAACCCACTCGGCTCGACCCAAACCCACTCGGCCAGACCAAAACCCACTCGGCTAGACCCAAACCCACTCGGCTAGACCCAAACCCACTCGGCTAGACCCAACCCCTCTCGGCTGGACCCAAACCCACTCGGCTGGACCCAAACCCACTCGGCTGGACCCAAACCCACTCGGCTAGACACAAACCCACTCAGTTCGACCCAAACCCACTCGGCTACACCCAAACCGACTGCACTAGACCAAAACCCACTCGGCTGGACCCAAACCCACTCGGCTAGACACAAACCCACTCGGGTAGACACACACCCACTCGGCTAGACCCAAACCCACTCGGCTAGACCCAAACCCACTTGGCTAGACCCAAACCCACTCGGCTAGACGCAAACCCACTCGGCTAGACCCAAACCCACTCGGCTAGACCCAAACCCACTCGGCTGGACCCAAACCCACTCGGCTAGACCCAAACCCACTCGGCTAGACCCAGACCCACTCGGCTAGACCCAAACCCACTCGGCTCGACCCAAACCCACTCGGCCAGACCAAAACCCACTCGGCTAGACCCAAACCCACTCGGCTACACCCAAACCCACTCGGCTAGACCCAACCCCTCTCGGCTGGACCCAAACCCACTCGGCTGGACCCAAACCCACTCGGCTGGACCCAAACCCACTCGGCTAGACACAAACCCACTCAGTTCGACCCAAACCCACTCGGCTACACCCAAACCCACTGCACTAGACCAAAACCCACTCGGCTGGACCTAAACCCACTCGGCTAGAACCAAACCCACTCGGCTAGACCCAAACCCACTCCGCTAGACCCAAACCCACTCGGCTAGACCCAAACCCATTCGGCTAGACCCAAACCCACTCCGCTAGACCCAAACCCACTCGGCTAGACCCAAACCCACTCGGCTAGACCAAAACCCACTCGGCTAGACCCAAACCCACTCGGCTAGACCCAAACCCACTCGGCTACACCCAAACCCACTCCACTAGACACAAACCCACTCGGCTAGACCCAAACCCACACGGCTAGACCCAAACCCACTCGGCTAGACCCAAACCCACTCGGCTAGACCCAAACCCACTCGGCTAGACCCAAACCCACTCGGCTAGAACCAAACCCACACGGCTAGACCCAAACCCACTTGGCTAGACCCAAACCCACTCGGCTAGACGCAAACCCACTCGGCTAGACCCAAACCCACTCGGCTAGACCCAAACCCACTCGGCTGGACCCAAACCCACTCGGCTAGACCCAAACCCACTCGGCTAGACCCAGACCCACTCGGCTAGACCCAAACCCACTCGGCTCGACCCAAACCCACTCGGCCAGACCAAAACCCACTCGGCTAGACCCAAACCCACTCGGCTAGACCCAAACCCACTCGGCTAGACCCAACCCCTCTCGGCTGGACCCAAACCCACTCGGCTGGACCCAAACCCACTCGGCTGGACCCAAACCCACTCGGCTAGACACAAACCCACTCAGTTCGACCCAAACCCACTCGGCTACACCCAAACCCACTGCACTAGACCAAAACCCACTCGGCTGGACCTAAACCCACTCGGCTAGAACCAAACCCACTCGGCTAGACCCAAACCCACTCCGCTAGACCCAAACCCACTCGGCTAGACCCAAACCCATTCGGCTAGACCCAAACCCACTCCGCTAGACCCAAACCCACTCGGCTAGACCCAAACCCACTCGGCTAGACCCAAACCCACTCGGCTGGACCGAAACCCACTCGGCTGGACCCAACCCCACTCGGCTGGACCCAAACCCACTCAGTTCGACCCAAACCCACTCGGCTACACCCATACCCACTGCACTAGACACAAACACACTCGGCTCGACCCAAACCCACACGGCAAGACCCAAACCCATTCGGCTAGACCCAAACCCACTCGGCTAGACCCAAACCCACTCGGCTAGACCCCGAGCCACTCAGCTAGACCCAAACCCACTCGGCTAGACACAAACCCACTCGGGTAGACACACACCCACTCGGCTAGACCCAAACCCACTCGGCTAGACCCAAACCCACTTGGCTAGACCCAAACCCACTCGGCTAGACGCAAACCCACTCGGCTAGACCCAAACCCACTCGGCTAGACCCAAACCCACTCGGCTGGACCCAAACCCACTCGGCTAGACCCAAACCCACTCGGCTAGACCCAGACCCACTCGGCTAGACCCAAACCCACTCGGCTCGACCCAAACCCACTCGGCCAGACCAAAACCCACTCGGCTAGACCCAAACCCACTCGGCTAGACCCAAACCCACTCGGCTAGACCCAACCCCTCTCGGCTGGACCCAAACCCACTCGGCTGGACCCAAACCCACTCGGCTGGACCCAAACCCACTCGGCTAGACACAAACCCACTCAGTTCGACCCAAACCCACTCGGCTACACCCAAACCCACTGCACTAGACCAAAACCCACTCGGCTGGACCCAAACCCACTCGGCTAGACACAAACCCACTCGGGTAGACACACACCCACTCGGCTAGACCCAAACCCACTCGGCTAGACCCAAACCCACTTGGCTAGACCCATACCCACTCGGCTAGACGCAAACCCACTCGGCTAGACCCAAACCCACTCGGCTAGACCCAAACCCACTCGGCTGGACCCAAACCCACTCGGCTAGACCCAAACCCACTCGGCTAGACCCAGACCCACTCGGCTAGACCCAAACCCACTCGGCTCGACCCAAACCCACTCGGCCAGACCAAAACCCACTCGGCTAGACCCAAACCCACTCGGCTAGACCCAAACCCACTCGGCTAGACCCAACCCCTCTCGGCTGGACCCAAACCCACTCGGCTGGACCCAAACCCACTCGGCTGGACCCAAACCCACTCGGCTAGACACAAACCCACTCAGTTCGACCCAAACCCACTCGGCTACACCCAAACCCACTGCACTAGACCAAAACCCACTCGGCTGGACCTAAACCCACTCGGCTAGAACCAAACCCACTCGGCTAGACCCAAACCCACTCCGCTAGACCCAAACCCACTCGGCTAGACCCAAACCCATTCGGCTAGACCCAAACCCACTCCGCTAGACCCAAACCCACTCGGCTAGACCCAAACCCACTCGGCTAGACCAAAACCCACTCGGCTAGACCCAAACCCACTCGGCTAGACCCAAACCCACTCGGCTACACCCAAACCCACTCCACTAGACACAAACCCACTCGGCTAGACCCAAACCCACACGGCTAGACCCAAACCCACTCGGCTAGACCCAAACCCACTCGGCTAGACCCAAACCCACTCGGCTAGACCCAAACCCACTCGGCTAGAACCAAACCCACACGGCTAGACCCAAACCCACTCGGCTAGACCCAACCCCTCTCGGCTGGACCCAAACCCACTCGGCTGGACCCAAACCCACTCGGCTGGACCCAAACCCACTCGGCTAGACCCAAACCCACTCAGTTCGACCCAAACCCACTCGGCTACACCCAAACCCTCTGCACTAGACACAAACCCACTCGGCTAGACCCAAACCCACACGGCAAGACCCAAACCCACTCGGCTAGACCCAAACCCACTCGGCTGGACCCAAACCCACTCCGCTAAACCCAAACCCACTCCGCTAGACCCAAACCCACTCGGCTAGACCCAAACCCACTCGGCTAGACCCAAACCCACTCGGCTAGACCCAGACCCACTCGGCTAGACCCACACCCACTCGGCTAGATCCAAACCCACTCGGCGAGACCAAAACCCACTTGGCTAGACCCAAACCCATTCGGCTAGACCCAAACCCACTCGGCTGGACCCAAACCCACTCGGCTAGACCTAAACCCACTCGGCTAGACCCAAACCCACTCGGCTAGACCCAAACCCACTCGGCTACACCCAAACCCACTCCACTAGACACAAACCCACACGGCTAGACCCAAACCCACTCGGCTAGACCCAAACCCACTCGGCTTGACCCAAACCCACTCGGCAAGACCCAAACCCACACGGCTGGACCCAAACCCAATCGGCTAGACCCAAACCCACTCGGCTAGACCCAAACCCACTCCGCTAAACACAAACCCACTCCGCTAGACCCAAACCCACTAGGCTAGACCCAAACCCACTCGGCTAGTCCCAAACCCACTCGGCTAGACCCAAACCCACTCGCCTAGACACAAACCCACTCGGCTATACCCAAACCCACTCGGCTAGACCCAAACCCACTCGGCTAGACCCAAACCCACTCGGCTAGACCCAAACCCACTCCGCTAGACCCAAACCCACTCGGCTAGACCCAAACCCACTCGGCTGGACCGAAACCCACTCGGCTGGACCCAAACCCACTCGGCTGGACCCAAACCCACTCAGTTCGACCCAAACCCACTCGGCTACACCCAAACCCACTGCACTAGACACAAACACACTCGGCTAGACCCAAACCCACACGGCAAGACCCAAACCCATTCGGCTAGACCCAAACCCACTCGGCTAGACCCAAACCCACTCGGCTAGACCCAGAGCCACTCAGCTAGACCCAAACCCACTCGGCTAGACACAAACCCACTCGGGTAGACACAAACCCACTCGGCTAGACCCAAACCCACTTGGCTAGACCCAAACCCACTCGGCTAGACCCAAACCCACTCGGCTAGACGCAAACCCACTCGGCTAGACCCAAACCCACTCGGCTAGACCCAAACCCACTCGGCTAGACCCAAACCCACTCGGCTAGACCCAAACCCACTCGGCTACACCCAAACCCACTCGGCTAGACCAAAACCCACTCGGCTAGACCCAAACCCACTCGGCTAGACCCAAACCCACTCGGCTAGACCCAAACCCACTCGGCTAGACCCAAACCCACTCGGCTGGACCCAAACCCACTCGGCTGGACCCAAACCCACTCGGCTAGACCCAAACCCACTCAAGTCGACCCAAACCCACTCGGCTGCACCCAAACCCACTGCACTAGACACAAACCCACTCGGCTCGACCCAAACCCACACGGCAAGACCCAAACCCATTCGGCTAGACCCAAACCCACTCGGCTAGACCCAAACCCACTCGGCTAGACCCCGAGCCACTCAGCTAGACCCAAACCCACTCGGCTAGACACAAACCCACTCGGGTAGACACAAACCCACTCGGCTAGACCCAAACCCACTCGGCTAGACCCAAACCCACTTGGCTAGACCCAAACCCACTCGGCTAGACGCAAACCCACTCGGCTAGACCCAAACCCACTCGGCTAGACCCAAACCCACTCGGCTAGACCCAAACCTACTCGGCTAGACCCAAACCCACTCGGCTAGACCCAGACCCACTCGGCTAGACCCAAACCCACTCGGCTAGACCCAAACCCACTCGGCTAGACCAAAACCCACTCGGCTAGACCCAAACCCACTCGGCTAGACGCAAACCCACTCGGCTACACCCAAACCCACTCCACTAGACACAAACCCACTCGGCTAGACCCAAACCCACACGGCTAGACCCAAACCCACTCGGCTAGACCCAAACCCACTCGGCTAGACCCAAACCCACTCGGCTAGACCCAAACCCACTCGGCTAAAACCAAACCCACTCGGCTAGACCCAAACCCACTCGGCTAGACCCAACCCCTCTCGGCTGGACACAAACCCACTCGGCTGGACCCAAACCCACTCGGCTGGACCCAAACCCACTTGGCTAGACACAAACCCACTCAGTTCGACCCAAACCCACTCGGCTACACCCAAACCCACTGCACTAGACCAAAACCCACTCGGCTGGACCCAAACCCACTCGGCTAGAACCAAACCCACTCGGCTAGACCCAAACCCACTCCGCTAGACCCAAACCCACTCGGCTAGACCCAAACCCATTCGGCTAGACCCAAACCCACTCCGCTAGACCCAAACCCACTCGGCTAGACCCAAACCCACTCGGCTAGACCAAAACCCACTCGGCTAGACCCAAACCCACTCGGCTAGACCCAAACCCACTCGGCTACACCCAAACCCACTCCACTAGACACAAACCCACTCGGCTAGACCCAAACCCACACGGCTAGACCCAAACCCACTCGGCTAGACCCAAACCCACTCGGCTAGACCCAAACCCACTCGGCTAGACCCAAACCCACTCGGCTAGAACCAAACCCACTCGGCTAGACCCAAACCCACTCGGCTAGACCCAACCCCTCTCGGCTGGACCCAAACCCACTCGGCTGGACCCAAACCCACTCGGCTGGACCCAAACCCACTCAGTTCGACCCAAACCCACTCGGCTACACCCAAACCCTCTGCACTAGACACAAACCCACTCGGCTAGACCCAAACCCACACGGCAAGACCCAAACCCACTCGGCTAGACCCAAACCCACTCAGCTGGACCCAAACCCACTCGGCTAGACCCAAACCCATATGGCTAGACCCAAACCCACTCGGCTAGACCCAAACCCACTCCGCTAGACCCAAACCCACTCCGCTAAACCCAAACCCACTCCGCTAGACCCAAACCCACTCGGCTAGACCCAAACCCACTCGGCTAGACCCAAACCCACTCGGCTAGACACAAACCCACTCGGCTAGACCCAAACCCACTCGGCTACACCCAAACCCACTCCACTAGACACAAACCCACTCGGCTAGACCCAAACCCACACGGCAAGACCCAAACCCACTCGGCTAGACCCAAACCCACTCGGCTGGACCCAAACCCACTCGGCTAGACCCAAACCCACACGGCTAGACCCAAACCCACTCGGCTAGACACAAACCCACTCCGCTAGACCCAAACCCACTCCGCTAAACCCAAACCCACTCCGCTAGACACAAACCCACTCGGCTAGACCCAAACCCACTCGGCTAGACACAAACCCACTCGGCTAGACCCAAACCCACTCGGCTACACCCAAACCCACTCCACTAGACACAAACCCACTCGGCTAGACCCAAACCCACACGGCTAGACCCAAACCCACTCGGCTAGACCCAAACCCACTCGGCTAGACCCAAACCCACTCGGCTAGACCCAAACCCACACGGCTGGACCCAAACCCAATCGGCTAGACCCAAACCCACTGGGCTACACCCAAACCCACTCCGCTAAACACAAACCCACTCCGCTAGACCCAAACCCACTAGGCTACACCCAAACCCACTCGGCTAGTCCCAAACCCACTCGACTAGACCCAAACCCACTCGCCTAGACACAAACCCACTCGGCTATACCCAAACCCACTCGGCTAGACCCAAACCCACTCGGCTACACCCAAACCCACTCGGCTCGACCCAAACCCACTCGGCTAGACCCAAACCCACTCGGCTAGACCCAAACCCACTCGGCTAGACCCAAACCCACTCGGCTAGACCCAAACCCACTTGGCGAGACCCAAACCCAATCGGCTAGACCCAAGCCCACTCAGCTAGACCCAAACCCACTCGGCTGCATGCAAACCCACTTGGCTAGACACAAACCCACTCGGCTAGACCCAAACCCACTCGGCTAGGCCCAATCCCACTCGGCTGGACCCAAACCCACTCGGCTAGACCCAAACCCACTCGGCTGCACGCAAACCCACTCGGCGAGACCCAAACCCGCTCGGCTAGACCCAAGCCCGCTCGGCTAGACCCAAACCCCCTCGGCTAGACCCAAACCCACTCGGCTAGACCCAAACCGACTCGTCTAGACCCAAACCCACTCGGCTAGACACAAACCCACTCGGCTAGACCCAAACCGACTCGGCTAGACCCAAACCCACTCGGCTAGACCCTAATCCACTCGGCTACACCCAAACCCACTCGGCGAGACCCAAACCCACTCGGCTACACGCAAACCCACTCGGCTAGACCCAAACCCACTCGGCTAGACCCAAACCCACTCGGCTAGACCCAAACCCACTCGGCTATACCCAAACCCACTCGGCTCGACACAATCTCACTTGGCCAGACCCAAACCCACTCGGCCAGACCCAAACCCACTCGGCTAGACCCAAACCCACTCGGCTAGACCCAAACCCACTCGGCTAGACCCAAACCCACTCGGCTAGACCCAAACCCACTCGGCTAGACCCAAACCCACTCGGCGAGACCCAAACCCATTCGGCTAGACCCAAACCCATTCGGCTAGACCCAAACCCAATCGGCTAGACCCAAGCCCACTCGTCTAGACCCAAACCCCACTCGGCTAGACCCAAACCCACTCGGCTAGACTCAAACCCACTCGGCTAGACCCAAACCCACTCGGCTAGACCCAAACCCACTCGGCTAGACCCAAACCCACTCGGCGAGACCCAAACCCACTCGGCTAGACCCAAAGCCACTCGGCTAGACCCAAACCCAATCGGCTAGACCCAAACCCACTCGGCTAGACTCAAACCCACTCGGCTAGACCCAAGCCCACTCGGCTAGACCCAAACCCACTCGGCTGGACCCACACCCACTCGGCTAGACCCAAACCTACTCGGGCAGACCCAAACCCACTCGGCTAGACACAAACCCACTCGGCTAGACCCAAACCCAATCCGCTAGACCCAAACCCACTCGGCTAGACCCAAACCCACTCGGCTAGACCCAAACCCCCTCGGCTAGACCCAAACCCACTCGGCTAGACCCAAACCCACTCGGCTAGACCCAAACCCACTCGGCTAGACCCAAACCCACTCGGCTCGACCCAATCCCACTCGGCTTGACCCAAACCCACTCGGCTAGACCCAAACCCACTCGGCTAGACCCAAACCCACTCGGCTAGACCCAAACCCACTCGGCTAGACCCAAACCCACTCGGCTCGACCCAAACCCACTCGGCTAGACCCAAACCCAATCGGCTAGACCCAAACCCACTCGGCTAGACCCAAACCCACTCGGCGAGACCCAAACCCACTCGGCTAGACCCAAACCCACTCGGCTAGACCCAAACCCAATCGGCTAGACCCAAGCCCACTCGGCTAGACCTAAACCCACTCGGCTAGACCCACACCCACTCGGCTAGACCCAAACCTACTCGGGTAGACCCAAACCCACTCGGCTAGACACAAACCCACTCGGCTAGACCCAAACCCAATCCGCTAGACCCAAACCCACTCAGCTAGACCCAAACCCACTCGGCTGGACCAAAACCCACTCGCCTAGACCCAAACCCACTCCGCTAGACCCAAACCCACTCCGCTAGACGAAAACCCACTCAGCTAGTCCCAAACCCACTCGGCTAGACCCAAACCCACTCGGCTAGACCCAAACCCACTCGGCTAGACCCAAACCCACTCGGCTAGACCCAATCCCACTCGGCTGGAACCAAACCCACTCGGCTAGACCCAAACCCACTCGGCTGCATGCAAACCCACACGGCTAGACCCAAACCCACTCGGCTAGACCCAAGCCCACTCGGCTAGACCCAATCCCACTCGGCTGGACCCAAACCCAATCGGCTAGACCAAAACCCACTCGGCTAGACCCAAACCCAATCGGCTAGACCCTAATCCACTCGGCTACACCCAAACCCACTCGGCGAGACCCAAACCCACTCGGCTAGACACAAACCCACTCGGCTAGACCCAAACCCACTCGGCTAGACCCAAACCCACTCGGCTAGACCCAAACCCACTCGGCTAGACCCAAACCCACTCGGCTAGACCCAAACCCCCTCGGCTAGACCCAAACCCACTCGGCTAGACCCATACCAACTCGGCTAGACCCAAACCCACTCGGCTCGACCCAATCCCACTCGGCTACACCCAAACCCACTCGGCGAGACCCAAACCCACTCGGCTAGACCCAAACCCACTCGGCTACACGCAAACCAACTCGGCTAGACCCAAACCCGCTCGGCTAGACCCAACCCCACTCGGCTAGACGCAAACCCACTCGGCTAGACCCAAACCCACACGGCTAGACGCAAACCGACTCGGCTACACCCAAACCCACTCGGCTAGACCCAAACCCACTCGGCTAGACCCAATCCCACTCGGCTGGACCCAAACCCACTCGGCTAGACCCAAACCCACTCGGCTGCACGCAAACCCACGCGGCTAGACCCAAACCCGCTCGGCTAGACCCAAGCCCACTCGGCTAGACCCAAACCCACTCGGCTAGACCCAAACCCACTCGGCTAGACCCAAACCCACTCGGCTAGACACAAACCCACTCGGCTAGACACAAACCCACTCGGCTAGACGCAAACCGACTCGGCTAGACCCAAACCCACTCGGCTAGACCCAAACCCACTCGGCTAGACCCAAACCCACTCGGCTAGACACAAACCCACTCGGCTAGACACAAACCCACTCGGCTAGACGCAAACCGACTCGGCTAGACCCAAACCCACTCGGCTAGAACCTAACCCACTCGGCTACACCCAAACCCACTCGGCGACACCCTAACCCACTCGGCTAGACCAAAACCCACTCGGCTAGACCCAAACCCACTCGGCTAGACCCAAACCCACTCGGCTAGACCCAAACCCACTCGGCTAGACCCAAACCCACTCGGCTAGACCCAAACCCACTCGGCTAGACCCAAACCCACTCGGCGAGACCCAAACCCACTCGGCTAGACCCAAACCCACTCGGCTAGACCCAAACCCAATCGGCTAGACCCAAACCCACTCGGCTAGACTCAAACCCACTCGGCTAGACCCAAACCCAATCGGCTAGACCCAAGCCCACTCGGCTAGACCCAAACCCACTCGGCTGGACCCACACCCACTCGGCTAGACCCAAACCTACTCGGGCAGACCCAAACCCACTCGGCTAGACACAAACCCACTCGGCTAGACCCAAACCCAATCCGCTAGACCCAAACCCACTCGGCTAGACCCAAACCCACTCGGCTAGACCCAAACCCCCTCGGCTAGACCCAAACCCACTCGGCTAGACCCAAACCCACTCGGCTAGACCCAAACCCACTCGGCTCGACCCAATCCCACTCGGCTTGACCCAAACCCACTCGGCTAGACCCAAACCCACGCGGCTAGACCCAAACCCACTCGGTTCGAACCAAACCCACTCGGCTAGACCCAAACACACTCGGCTAGACCCAAACCCACTCGGCTAGACCCAAACCCACTCGGCGAGACCCAAACCCACTCGGCTAGACCCAAACCCACTCGGCTAGACCCAAACCCAATCGGCTAGACCCAAGCCCACTCGGCTAGACCCAAACCCACTCGGCTAGACCCACACCCACTCGGCTAGACCCAAACCTACTCGGGTAGACCCAAACCCACTCGGCTAGACCCAAACCCACTCGGCTAGACCCAAACCCACTCGGCTAGACCCAATCCCACTCGGCTGGAACCAAACCCACTCGGCTAGACCCAAACCCACTCGGCTGCATGCAAACCCACTCGGCTAGACGCAAACCCACTCGGCTGGACCCACACCCACTCGGCTAGACCCAAACCTACTCGGGCAGACCCAAACCCACTCGGCTAGACACAAACCCACTCGGCTAGACCCAAACCCAATCCGCTAGACCCAAACCCACTCGGCTAGACCCAAACCCACTCGGCTAGACCCAAACCCCCTCGGCTAGACCCAAACCCACTCGGCTAGACCCAAACACACTCGGCTTGACCCAAACCCACTCGGCTAGACCCAAACCCACTCGGCTAGACCCAAACCCACTCGGCTAGGCCCAATCCCACTCGGCTGGACCCAAACCCACTCGGCTAGACCCAAACCCACTCGGCTAGACCCAAACCCACTCGGCTAGACCCAAACCCACTCGGCTAGACCCAAACCCACTCGGCTAGACCCAAACCCACTCGGCGAGACCCAAACCCACTCGGCTAGACCCAAACCCACTCGGCTAGACCCAAACCCAATCGGCTAGACCCAAACCCACTCGGCTAGACTCAAACCCACTCGGCTAGACCCAAACCCAATCGGCTAGACCCAAGCCCACTCGGCTAGACCCAAACCCACTCGGCTGGACCCACACCCACTCGGCTAGACCCAAACCTACTCGGGCAGACCCAAACCCACTCGGCTAGACACAAACCCACTCGGCTAGACCCAAACCCAATCCGCTAGACCCAAACCCACTCGGCTAGACCCAAACCCACTCGGCTAGACCCAAACCCCCTCGGCTAGACCCAAACCCACTCGGCTAGACCCAAACCCACTCGGCTAGACCCAAACCCACTCGGCTCGACCCAATCCCACTCGGCTTGACCCAAACCCACTCGGCTAGACCCAAACCCACGCGGCTAGACCCAAACCCACTCGGTTCGAACCAAACCCACTCGGCTAGACCCAAACACACTCGGCTAGACCCAAACCCACTCGGCTAGACCCAAACCCACTCGGCGAGACCCAAACCCACTCGGCTAGACCCAAACCCACTCGGCTAGACCCAAACCCAATCGGCTAGACCCAAGCCCACTCGGCTAGACCCAAACCCACTCGGCTAGACCCACACCCACTCGGCTAGACCCAAACCTACTCGGGTAGACCCAAACCCACTCGGCTAGACCCAAACCCACTCGGCTAGACCCAAACCCACTCGGCTAGACCCAATCCCACTCGGCTGGAACCAAACCCACTCGGCTAGACCCAAACCCACTCGGCTGCATGCAAACCCACTCGGCTAGACGCAAACCCACTCGGCTGGACCCACACCCACTCGGCTAGACCCAAACCTACTCGGGCAGACCCAAACCCACTCGGCTAGACACAAACCCACTCGGCTAGACCCAAACCCAATCCGCTAGACCCAAACCCACTCGGCTAGACCCAAACCCACTCGGCTAGACCCAAACCCCCTCGGCTAGACCCAAACCCACTCGGCTAGACCCAAACACACTCGGCTTGACCCAAACCCACTCGGCTAGACCCAAACCCACTCGGCTAGACCCAAACCCACTCGGCTAGGCCCAATCCCACTCGGCTGGACCCAAACCCACTCGGCTAGACCCAAACCCACTCGGCTGCACGCAAACCCACTCGGCTAGACCCAAACCCGCTCGGCTAGACCCAAGCACGCTCGGCTAGACCCAAACCCCCTCGGCTAGACCCAAACCCACTCGGCTAGACCCAAACCGACTCGTCTAGACCCAAACCCACTCGGCTAGACACAAACCCACTCGGCTAGACCCAAACCGACTCGGCTAGACCCAAACCCACTCGGCTAGACCCTAATCCACTCGGCTACACCCAAACCCACTCGGCGAGACCCAAACCCACTCGGCTACACGCAAATCCACTCGGCTAGACCCAAACCCACTCGGCTAGACCCAAACCCACTCGGCTAGACCCAAACCCACTCGGCTAGACCCAAACCCACTCGGCTAGACCCAAACCCCTTCGGCTAGACCCAAACCCACTCGGCTAGACCCAAACCCACTCGGCTATACCAAAACCCACTCGGCTCGACCCAATCCCACTTGGCTTGACCCAAACCCACTCGGCCAGACCCAAACCCACTCGGCTAGACCCAAACCCACTCGGCTAGACCCAAACCCACTCGGCTAGACCCAAACCCACTCGGCTAGACCCAAACCCACTCGGCTAGACCCAAACCCACTCGGCGAGACCCAAACCCACTCGGCTAGACCCAAACCCACTCGGCTAGACCCAAACCCAATCGGCTAGACCCAAACCCACTCGGCTAGACTCAAACCCACTCGGCTAGACCCAAACCCAATCGGCTTGACCCAAACCCAATCGGCTAGACCCAAGCCCACTCGGCTAGACCCAAACCCACTCGGCTAGACCCACACCCAATCGGCTAGACCCAAACCTACTCGGGTAGACCCAAACCCACTCGGCTAGACACAAACCCACTCGGCTAGACCCAAACCCAATCCGCTAGACCCAAACCCACTCAGCTAGACCCAAACCCACTCGGCTGGACCCAAACCCACTCGGCTAGACCCAAACCCACTCCGCTAGACCCAAACCCACTCCGCTAGACGAAAACCCACTCAGCTAGTCCCAAACCCACTCGGCTAGACCCAAACCAACTCGGCTAGACCCAAACCCACTCGGCTAGACCCAAACCCACTCGGCTAGACCCAATCCCACTCGGCTGGAACCAAACCCACTCGGCTAGACCCAAACCCACTCGGCTGCATGCAAACCCACTCGGCTAGACCCAAACCCACTCGGCTAGACCCAAACCCAATCGGCTAGACCCAAGCCCACTCGGCTAGACCCAAACCCACTCGGCTGGACCCACACCCACTCGGCTAGACCCAAACCTACTCGGGCAGACCCAAACCCACTCGGCTAGACACAAACCCACTCAGCTAGACCCAAACCCAATCCGCTAGACCCAAACCCACTCGGCTAGACCCAAACCCACTCGGCTAGACCCAAAACCCCTCGGCTAGACCCAAACCCACTTGGCTAGACCCAAACCCACTCGGCTAGACCCAAACCCACTCGGCTCGACTCAATCCCACTCGGCTTGACCCAAACCCACTCGGCTAGACCCAAACCCACTCGGCTAGACCCAAACCCACTCGGCTAGACCCAAACCCACTCGGCTAGACCCAAACCCACTCGGTTCGACCCAAACCCACTCGGCTAGACCCAAACACACTCGGCTAGACCCAAACCCACTCGGCTAGACCCAAACCCACTCGGCGAGACCCAAACCCACTCGGCTAGACCCAAACCCACTCGGCTAGACCCAAACCCAATCGGCTAGACCCAAGCCCACTCGGCTAGACCCAAACCCACTCGGCTAGACCCACACCCACTCGGCTAGACCCAAACCTACTCGGGTAGACCCAAACCCACTCGGCTAGACCCAAACCCACTCGGCTAGACCCAAACCCACTCGGCTAGACCCAATCCCACTCGGCTGGAACCAAACCCACTCGGCTAGACCCAAACCCACTCGGCTGCATGCAAACCCACTCGGCTAGACGCAAACCCACTCGGCTGGACGCACACCCACTCGGCTAGACCCAAACCTACTCGGGCAGACCCAAACCCACTCGGCTAGACACAAACCCACTCGGCTAGACCCAAACCCAATCCGCTAGACCCAAACCCACTCGGCTAGACCCAAACCCACTCGGCTAGACCCAAACCCCCTCGGCTAGACCCAAACCCACTCGGCTAGACCCAAACCCACTCGGCTAGACCCAAACCCACTCGGCTCGACCCAATCCCACTCGGCTTGACCCAAACCCACTCGGCTAGACCCAAACCCACTCGGCTAGACCCAAATCCACTCGGATAGGCCCAATCCCACTCGGCTGGACCCAAACCCACTCGGCTAGACCCAAACCCACTCGGCTGCACGCAAACCCACTCGGCTAGACCCAAACCCGCTCGGCTAGACCCAAGCCCGCTCGGCTAGACCCAAACTCCCTCGGCTAGACCCAAACCCACTCGGCTAGACCCAAACCGACTCGTCTAGACCCAAACCCACTCGGCTAGACACAAACCCACTCGGCTAGACCCAAACCGACTCGGCTAGACCCAAACCCACTCGGCTAGACCCTAATCCACTCGGCTACACCCAAACCCACTCGGCGAGACCCAAACCCACTCGGCTACACGCAAACCCACTCGGCTAGACCCAAACCCACTCGGCTAGACCCAAACCCACTCGGCTAGACCCAAACCCACTCGGCTAGACCCAAACCCACTCGGCTAGACCCAAACCCCTTCGGCTAGACCCAAACCCACTCGGCTAGACCCAAACCCACTCGGCTATACCAAAACCCACTCGGCTCGACCCAATCCCACTTGGCTTGACCCAAACCCACTCGGCCAGACCCAAACCCACTCGGCTAGACCCAAACCCACTCGGCTAGACGCAAACCCACTCGGCTAGACCCAAACCCACTCGGCTAGACCCAAACCCACTCGGCTAGACCCAAACCCACTCGGCGAGACCCAAACCCACTCGGCTAGACCCAAACCCATTCGGCTAGACCCAAACCCAATCGGCTAGACCCAAGCCCACTCGGCTAGACCCAAACCCCACTCGGCTAGACCCAAACCCACTCGGCTAGACCCAAACCCACTCGGCTAGACCCAAACCCACTCGGCTAGACCCAAACCCACTCGGCTGGACCCACACCCACTCGGCTAGACCCAAACCTACTCGGGCAGACCCAAACCCACTCGGCTAGACCCAAACCCACTCGGCTAGACCCAAACCCACTCGGCTCGACCCAAACCCACTCGGCTAGACCCAAACCCACTCGGCTAGACCCAAACCCACTCGGCTAGACCCAAACCCACTCGGCGAGACCCAAACCCACTCGGCTAGACCCAAACCCACTCGGCTAGACCCAAACCCAATCGGCTAGACCCAAGCCCACTCGGCTAGACCCAAACCCACTCGGCTAGACCCACACCCACTCGGCTAGACCCAAACCTACTCGGGTAGACCCAAACCCACTCGGCTAGACACAAACCCACTCGGCTAGACCCAAACCCAATCCGCTAGACCCAAACCCACTCAGCTAGACCCAAACCCACTCGGCTGGACCCAAACCCACTCGGCTAGACCCAAACCCACTCCGCTAGACCCAAACCCACTCCGCTAGACGAAAACCCACTCAGCTAGTCCCAAACCCACTCGGCTAGACCCAAACCCACTCGGCTAGACCCAAACCCACTCGGCTAGACCCAAACCCACTCGGCTAGACCAAAACCCACTCGGCTGCACGCAAACCCACTCGGCTAGACCCAAACCCGCTCGGCTAGACCCAAGCCCACTCGGCTAGACACAAACCCACTCGGCTAGACGCAAACCGACTCGGCTAGACCCAAACCCAATCGGCTAGACCCTAATCCACTCGGCTACACCCAAACCCACTCGGCGAGACCCAAACCCACTCGGCTAGACACAAACCCACTCGGCTAGACCCAAACCCACTCGGCTAGACCCAAACCCACTCGGATAGACCCAAACCCACTCGGCTAGACCCAAACCCACTCGGCTAGACCCAAACCCCCTCGGCTAGACCCAAACCCACTCGGCTAGACCCATACCAACTCGGCTAGACCCAAACCCACTCGGCTCGACCCAATCCCACTCGGCTACACCCAAACCCACTCGGCGAGACCCAAACCCACTCGGCTAGACCCAAACCCACTCGGCTACACGCAAACCAACTCGGCTAGACCCAAACCCGCTCGGCTAGACCCAACCCCACTCGGCTAGACGCAAACCCACTCGGCTAGACCCAAACCCACTCGGCTAGACGCAAACCGACTCGGCTACACCCAAACCCACTCGGCTAGACCCAAACCCACTCGGCTAGACCCAATCCCACTCGGCTGGACCCAAACCCACTCGGCTAGACCCAAACCCAATCGGCTGCACGCAAACCCACGCGGCTAGACCCAAACCCGCTCGGCTAGACCCAAGCCCACTCGGCTAGACCCAAACCCACTCGGCTAGACCCAAACCCACTCGGCTAGACCCAAACCCACTCGGCTAGACACAAACCCACTCGGCTAGACACAAACCCACTCGGCTAGACGCAAACCGACTCGGCTAGACCCAAACCCACTCGGCTAGAACCTAACCCACTCGGCTACACCCAAACCCACTCGGCGACACCCTAACCCACTCGGCTAGACCAAAACCCACTCGGCTAGACCCAAACCCACTCGGCTAGACCCAAACCCACTCGGCTAGACCCAAACCCACTCGGCTAGACCCAAACCCACTCGGCTAGACCCAAACCCACTCGGCGAGACCCAAACCCACTCGGCTAGACCCAAACCCACTCGGCTAGACCCAAACCCAATCGGCTAGACCCAAACCCACTCGGCTAGACTCAAACCCACTCGGCTAGACCCAAACCCAATCGGCTAGACCCAAGCCCACTCGGCTAGACCCAAACCCACTCGGCTGGACCCACACCCACTCGGCTAGACCCAAACCTACTCGGGCAGACCCAAACCCACTCGGCTAGACACAAACCCACTCGGCTAGACCCAAACCCAATCCGCTAGACCCAAACCCACTCGGCTAGACCCAAACCCACTCGGCTAGACCCAAACCCCCTCGGCTAGACCCAAACCCACTCGGCTAGACCCAAACCCACTCGGCTAGACCCAAACCCACTCGGCTCGACCCAATCCCACTCGGCTTGACCCAAACCCACTCGGCTAGACCCAAACCCACTCGGCTAGACCCAAACCCACTCGGCCAGACCCAAACCCACTCGGCTAGACCCAAACCCACTCGGCTCGACCCAAACCCACTCGGCTAGACCCAAACACACTCGGCTAGACCCAAACCCACTCGGCTAGACCCAAACCCACTCGGCGAGACCCAAACCCACTCGGCTAGACCCAAACCCACTCGGCTAGACCCAAACCCAATCGGCTAGACCCAAGCCCACTCGGCTAGACCCAAACCCACTCGGCTAGACCCACACCCACTCGGCTAGACCCAAACCTACTCGGGTAGACCCAAACCCACTCGGCTAGACCCAAACCCACTCGGCTAGACCCAAACCCACTCGGCTAGACCCAATCCCACTCGGCTGGAACCAAACCCACTCGGCTAGACCCAAACCCACTCGGCTGCATGCAAACCCACTCGGCTAGACCCAAACCCACTCGGCTGGACCCACACCCACTCGGCTAGACCCAAACCTACTCGGGCAGACCCAAACCCACTCGGCTAGACACAAACCCACTCGGCTAGACCCAAACCCAATCCGCTAGACCCAAACCCACTCGGCTAGACCCAAACCCACTCGGCTAGACCCAAACCCCCTCGGCTAGACCCAAACCCACTCGGCTAGACCCAAGCCCACTTGGCTAGACCCAAACCCACTCGGCTAGACCCACACCCACTCGGCTAGACCCAAACCTACTCGGGTAGACCCAAACCCACTCGGCTAGACACAAACCCACTCGGCTAGACCCAAACCCAATCCGCTAGACCCAAACCCACTCAGCTAGACCCAAACCCACTCGGCTGGACCCAAACCCACTCGGCTAGACCCAAACCCACTCCGCTAGACCCAAACCCACTCCGCTAGACGAAAACCCACTCAGCTAGTCCCAAACCCACTCGGCTAGACCCAAACCCACTCGGCTAGACCCAAACCCACTCGGCTAGACCCAAACCCACTCGGCTAGACCCAATCCCACTCGGCTGGAACCAAACCCACTCGGCTAGACCCAAACCCACTCGGCTGCATGCAAACCCACTCGGCTAGACCCAAACCCACTCGGCTAGACCCAAACCCACTCGGCTAGACCCAATCCCACTCGGCTGGACCCAAACCCACTCGGCTAGACCAAAACCCACTCGGCTGCACGCAAACCCACTCGGCTAGACCCAAACCCGCTCGGATAGACACAAGCCCACTCGGCTAGACCCAAATTCACTCGGCTAGACCCAAACCCACTCGGCTAGACCCAAACCCACTCGGCTAGACCCAAACCCACTCGGCTAGACACAAACCCACTCGGCTAGATGCAAACCGACTCGGCTAGACCCAAACCCAATCGGCTAGACCCTAATCCACTCGGCGAGACCCAAACCCACTCGGCTAGACCCAAACCCACTCGGCTAGACCCAAACCCAATCGGTTAGACCCAAGCCCACTCGGCTAGACCCAAACCCACTCGGCTAGACCCACACCCACTCGGCTAGACCCAAACCTACTCGGGTAGACCCAAACCCACTCGGCTAGACCCAAACCCACTCGGCTAGACCCAAACCCACTCGGCTAGACCCAATCCCACTCGGCTGGAACCAAACCCACTCGGCTAGACCCAAACCCACTCGGCTGCATGCAAACCCACTCGGCTAGACCCAAACCCACTCGGCTGGACCCACACCCACTCGGCTAGACCCAAACCTACTCGGGCAGACCCAAACCCACTCGGCTAGACACAAACCCACTCGGCTAGACCCAAACCCAATCCGCTAGACCCAAACCCACTCGGCTAGACCCAAACCCACTCGGCTAGACCCAAACCCCCTCGGCTAGACCCAAACCCACTCGGCTAGACCCAAACCCACTTGGCTAGACCCAAACCCACTCGGCTCGACCCAATCCCACTCGGCTTGACCCAAACCCACTCGGCTAGACCCAAACCCACTCGGCTAGACCCAAACCCACTCGGCTAGACCCAAACCCACTCGGCTAGACCCAAACCCACTCGGCTCGACCCAAACCCACTCGGCTAGACCCAAACCCACTCGGCTAGACCCAAACCCACTCGGCTAGACCCAAACCCACTCGGCGAGACCCAAACCCACTCGGCTAGACCCAAACCCACTCGGCTAGACCCAAACCCAATCGGCTAGACCCAAGCCCACTCGGCTAGACCCAAACCCACTCGGCTAGACCCACACCCACTCGGCTAGACCGAAACCTACTCGGGTAGACCCAAACCCACTCGGCTAGACACAAACCCACTCGGCTAGACCCAAACCCAATCCGCTAGACCCAAACCCACTCAGCTAGACCCAAACCCACTCGGCTGGACCCAAACCCACTCGGCTAGACCCAAACCCACTCCGCTAGACCCAAACCCACTCCGCTAGACGAAAACCCACTCAGCTAGTCCGAAACCCACTCGGCTAGACCCAAACCCACTCGGCTAGACCCAAACCCACTCGGCTAGACCCAAACCCACTCGGCTAGACCCAATCCAACTCGGCTGGAACCAAACCCACTCGGCTAGACCCAAACCCACTCGGCTGCATGCAAACCCACTCGGCTAGACCCAAACCCACTCGGCTAGACCCAAACCCACTCGGCTAGACCCAATCCCACTCGGCTGGACCCAAACCCACTCGGCTAGACCAAAACCCACTCGGCTGCACGCAAACCCACTCGGCTAGACCCAAACCCGCTCGGCTAGACACAAGCCCACTCGGCTAGACCCAAACCCACTCGGCTAGACCCAAACCCACTCGGCTAGACCCAAACCCACTCGGCTAGACCCAAACCCACTCGGCTAGACACAAACCCACTCGGCTAGACGCAAACCGACTCGGCTAGACCCAAACCCAATCGGCTAGACCCTAATCCACTCGGCTACACCCAAACCCACTCGGCGAGACCCAAACCCACTCGGCTAGACACAAACCCACTCGGCTAGACCCAAACCCACTCGGCTAGACCCAAACCCACTCGGCTAGACCCAAACCCACTCGGCTAGACCCAAACCCACTCGGCTAGACCCAAACCCCCTCGGCTAGACCCAAACCCACTCGGCTAGACCCATACCAACTCGGCTAGACCCAAACCCACTCGGCTCGACCCAATCCCACTCGGCTACACCCAAACCCACTCGGCGAGACCCAAACCCACTCGGCTGGACCCAAACCCACTCGGCTACACGCAAACCAACTCGGCTAGACCCAAACCCGCTCGGCTAGACCCAACCCGACTCGGCTAGACGCAAACCCACTCGGCTAGACCCAAACCCATTCGGCTAGACGCAAACCGACTCGGCTACACCCAAACCCACTCGGCTAGACCCAAACCCACTCGGCTGGACCCAATCCCACTCGGCTGGACCCAAACCCACTCGGCTAGACCCAAACCCACTCGGCTGCACGCAAACCCACGCGGCTAGACCCAAACCCCCTCGGCTAGACCCAAGCCCACTCGGCTAGACCCAAACCCACTCGGCTAGACCCAAACCCACTCGGCTAGACCCAAACCCACTCGGCTCGACCCAAACCCACTCGGCTAGACCCAAACCCACTCGGCTAGACCCAAACCCACTCGGCTAGACCCAAACCCACTCGGCGAGACCCAAACCCACTCGGCTACACCCAAACCCACTCGGCTAGACCCAAACCCAATCGGCTGGACCCAAGCCCACTCGGCTAGACCCAAACCCACTCGGCTAGACCCACACCCACTCGGCTAGACCCAAACCTACTCGGGTAGACCCAAACCCACTCGGCTAGACACAAACCCACTCGGCTAGACCCAAACCCAATCCGCTAGACCCAAACCCACTCAGCTAGACCCAAACCCACTCGGCTGGACCCAAACCCACTCGGCTAGACCCAAACCCACTCCGCTAGACCCAAACCCACTCCGCTAGACGAAAACCCACTCAGCTAGTCCCAAACCCACTCGGCTAGACCCAAACCCACTCGGCTAGACCCAAACCCACTCGGCTAGACCCAAACCCACTCGGCTAGACCCAATCCCACTCGGCTGGAACCAAACCCACTCGGCTAGACCCAAACCCACTCGGCTGCATGCAAACCCACTCGGCTAGACCCAAACCCACTCGGCTAGACCCAAACCCACTCGGCTAGACCCAATCCCACTCGGCTGGACCCAAACCCACTCGGCTAGACCAAAACCCACTCGGCTGCACGCAAACCCACTCGGCTAGACCCAAACCCGCTCGGCTAGACCCAAGCCCACTCGGCAAGACCCAAACCCACTCGGCTAGACCCAAACCCACTCGGCTAGACCCAAACCCACTCGGCTATACCCAAACCCACTCGGCTAGACACAAACCCACTCGGCTAGACGCAAAGCGACTCGGCTAGACCCAAACCCAATCGGCTAGACCCTAATCCACTCGGCTACACCCAAACCCACTCGGCGAGACCCAAACCCACTCGGCTAGACACAAACCCACTCGGCTAGACCCAAACCCACTCGGCTAGACCCAAACCCACTCGGCTAGACCCAAACCCACTCGGCTAGACCCAAACCCACTCGGCTAGACCCAAACCCCCTCGGCTAGACCCAAACCCACTCGGCTAGACCCATACCAACTCGGCTAGACCCAAACCCACTCGGCTCGACCCAATCCCACTCGGCTACACCCAAACCCACTCGGCGAGACCCAAACCCACTCGGCTAGACCCAAACCCACTCGGCTACACGCAAACCAACTCGGCTAGACCCAAACCCGCTCGGCTAGACCCAACCCCACTCGGCTAGACGCAAACCCACTCGGCTAGACCCAAACCCATTCGGCTAGACGCAAACCGACTCGGCTACACCCAAACCCACTCGGCTAGACCCAAACCCACTCGGCTGGACCCAATCCCACTCGGCTGGACCCAAACCCACTCGGCTAGACCCAAACCCACTCGGCTGCACGCAAACCCACGCGGCTAGACCCAAACCCGCTCGGCTAGACCCAAGCCCACTCGGCTAGACCCAAACCCACTCGGCTAGACCCAAACCCACTCGGCTAGACCCAAACCCACTCGGCTAGACACAAACCCACTCGGCTAGACCCAACCCCACTCGGCTAGACGCAAACCCACTCGGCTAGACCCAAACCCATTCGGCTAGACGCAAACCGACTCGGCTACACCCAAACCCACTCGGCTAGACCCAAACCCACTCGGCTGGACCCAATCCCACTCGGCTGGACCCAAACCCACTCGGCTAGACCCAAACCCACTCGGCTGCACGCAAACCCACGCGGCTAGACCCAAACCCGCTCGGCTAGACCCAAGCCCACTCGGCTAGACCCAAACCCACTCGGCTAGACCCAAACCCACTCGGCTAGACTCAAACCCACTCGGCTAGACACAAACCCACTCGGCTAGACACAAACCCACTCGGCTAGACGCAAACCGACTCGGCTAGACCCAAACCCACTCGGCTAGAACCTAACCCACTCGGCTACACCCAAACCCACTCGGCGACACCCTAACCCACTCGGCTAGACCAAAACCCACTCGGCTAGACCCAAACCCACTCGGCTAGACCCAAACCCACTCGGCTAGACCCAAACCCACTCGGCTAGACCCAAACCCATTCGGCTAGACCCAAACCCACTCGGCTAGACCCAAACCCACTCGGCGAGACCCAAACCCACTCGGCTAGACCCAAACCCACTCGGCTAGACCCAAACCCACTCGGCTAGACCCAAACCCACTCGGCTAGACCCAAACCCACTCGGCTCGACCCAAACCCACTCGGCTAGACCCAAACACACTCGGCTAGACCCAAACCCACTCGGCTAGACCCAAACCCACTCGGCGAGACCCAAACCCACTCGGCTAGACCCAAACCCACTCGGCTAGACCCAAACCCAATCGGCTAGACCCAAGCCCACTCGGCTAGACCCAAACCCACTCGGCTAGACCCACACCCACTCGGCTAGACCCAAACCTACTCGGGTAGACCCAAACCCACTCGGCTAGACCCAAACACACTCGGCTGGAACCAAACCCACTCGGCTAGACCCAAACCCACTCGGCTGCATGCAAACCCACTCGGCTAGACCCAAACCCACTCGGCTAGACCCAAACCCACTCGGCTAGACCCAATCCCACTCGGCTGGACCCAAACCCACTCGGCTAGACCAAAACCAACTCGGCTGCACGCAAACCCACTCGGCTAGACCCAAACTCGCTCGGCTAGACCCAAGCCCACTCGGCTAGACCCAAACCCACTCGGCTAGACCCAAACCCACTCGGCTAGACCCAAACCCACTCGGCTAGACCCAAACCCACTCGGCTAGACACAAACCCACTCGGCTAGACGCAAACCGACTCGGCTAGACCCAAACCCAATCGGCTAGACCCTAATCCACTCGGCTACACCCAAACCCACTCGGCGAGACCCAAACCCACTCGGCTAGACACAAACCCACTCGGCTAGACCCAAACCCACTCGGCTAGACCCAAACCCACTCGGCTAGACCCAAACCCACTCGGCTAGACCCAAACCCACTCGGCTAGACCCAAACCCCCTCGGCTAGACCCAAACCCACTCGGCTAGACCCATACCAACTCGGCTAGACCCAAACCCACTCGGCTCGACCCAATCCCACTCGGCTACACCCAAACCCACTCGGCGAGACCCAAACCCACTCGGCTAGACCCAAACCCACTCGGCTACACGCAAACCAACTCGGCTAGACCCAAACCCGCTCGGCTAGACCCAACCCCACTCGGCTAGACGCAAACCCACTCGGCTAGACCCAAACCCACTCGGCTAGACGCAAACCGACTCGGCTACACCCAAACCCACTCGGCTAGACCCAAACCCACTCGGCTGGACCCAAACCCACTCGGCTAGACCCAAACCCACTCGGCTGCACGCAAACCCACGCGGCTAGACCCAAACCCGGTCGGCTAGACCCAAGCCCACTCGGCTAGACCCAAACCCACTCGGCTAGACCCAAACCCACTCGGCTAGACCCAAACCCACTCGGCTAGACACAAACCCACTCGGCTAGACACAAACCCACTCGGCTAGACGCAAACCGACTCGGCTAGACCCAAACCCACTCGGCTAGAACCTAACCCACTCGGCTACACCCAAACCCACTCGGCGACACCCTAACCCACTCGGCTAGACCAAAACCCACTCGGCTAGACCCAAACCCACTCGGCTAGACTCAAACCCACTCGGCTAGACCCAAACCCACTCGGCTAGACCCAAACCCACTCGGCTAGACCCAAACCCACTCGGCTAGACCCAAACCCACTCGGCGAGACCCAAACCCACTCGGCTAGACCCAAACCCACTCGGCTAGACCCAAACCCAATCGGCTAGACCCAAACCCACTCGGCTAGACTCAAACCCACTCGGCTAGACCCAAACCCAATCGGCTAGACCCAAGCCCACTCGGCTAGACCCAAACCCACTCGGCTGGACCCACACCCACTCGGCTAGACCCAAACCTACTCGGGCAGACCCAAACCCACTCGGCTAGACACAAACCCACTCAGCTAGACCCAAACCCAATCCGCTAGACCCAAACCCACTCGGCTAGACCCAAACCCACTCGGCTAGACCCAAACCCCCTCGGCTAGACCCAAACCCACTCGGCTAGACCCAAACCCACTCGGCTAGACCCAAACCCACTCGGCTCGACCCAATCCCACTCGGCTTGACCCAAACCCACTCGGCTAGACCCAAACCCACTCGGCTAGACCCAAACCCACTCGGCTAGACCCAAACCCACTCGGCTAGACCCAAACCCACTCGGCTCGACCCAAACCCACTCGGCTAGACCCAAACCCACTCGGCTAGACCCAATCCCACTCGGCTGGAACCAAACCCACTCGGCTAGACCCAAACCCACTCGGCTGCATGCAAACCCACTCGGCTAGACCCAAACCCACTCGGCTAGACCCAAACCCACTCGGCTAGACCCAATCCCACTCGGCTGGACCCAAACCCACTCGGCTAGACCAAAACCCACTCGGCTGCACGCAAACCCACTCGGCTAGACCCAAACCCGCTCGGCTAGACACAAGCCCACTCGGCTAGACCCAAATTCACTCGGCTAGACCCAAACCCACTCGGCTAGACCCAAACCCACTCGGCTAGACCCAAACCCACTCGGCTAGACACAAACCCACTCGGCTAGACGCAAACCGACTCGGCTAGACCCAAACCCAATCGGCTAGACCCTAATCCACTCGGCGAGACCCAAACCCACTCGGCTAGACCCAAACCCACTCGGCTAGACCCAAACCCAATCGGCTAGACCCAAGCCCACTCGGCTAGACCCAAACCCACTCGGCTAGACCCACACCCACTCGGCTAGACCCAAACCTACTCGGGTAGACCCAAACCCACTCGGCTAGACCCAAACCCACTCGGCTAGACCCAAACCCACTCGGCTAGACCCAATCCCACTCGGCTGGAACCAAACCCACTCGGCTAGACCCAAACCCACTCGGCTGCATGCAAACCCACTCGGCTAGACCCAAACCCACTCGGCTGGACCCACACCCACTCGGCTAGACCCAAACCTACTCGGGCAGACCCAAACCCACTCGGCTAGACACAAACCCACTCGGCTAGACCCAAACCCAATCCGCTAGACCCAAACCCACTCGGCTAGACCCAAACCCACTCGGCTAGACCCAAACCCCCTCGGCTAGACCCAAACCCACTCGGCTAGACCCAAACCCACTTGGCTAGACCCAAACCCACTCGGCTCGACCCAATCCCACTCGGCTTGACCCAAACCCACTCGGCTAGACCCAAACCCACTCGGCTAGACCCAAACCCACTCGGCTAGACCCAAACCCACTCGGCTAGACCCAAACCCACTCGGCTCGACCCAAACCCACTCGGCTAGACCCAAACCCACTCGGCTAGACCCAAACCCACTCGGCTAGACCCAAACCCACTCGGCGAGACCCAAACCCACTCGGCTAGACCCAAACCCACTCGGCTAGACCCAAACCCAATCGGCTAGACCCAAGCCCACTCGGCTAGACCCAAACCCACTCGGCTAGACCCACACCCACTCGGCTAGACCCAAACCTACTCGGGTAGACCCAAACCCACTCGGCTAGACACAAACCCACTCGGCTAGACCCAAACCCAATCCGCTAGACCCAAACCCACTCAGCTAGACCCAAACCCACTCGGCTGGACCCAAACCCACTCGGCTAGACCCAAACCCACTCCGCTAGACCCAAACCCACTCCGCTAGACGAAAACCCACTCAGCTAGTCCGAAACCCACTCGGCTAGACCCAAACCCACTCGGCTAGACCCAAACCCACTCGGCTAGACCCAAACCCACTCGGCTAGACCCAATCCAACTCGGCTGGAACCAAACCCACTCGGCTAGACCCAAACCCACTCGGCTGCATGCAAACCCACTCGGCTAGACCCAAACCCACTCGGCTAGACCCAAACCCACTCGGCTAGACCCAATCCCACTCGGCTGGACCCAAACCCACTCGGCTAGACCAAAACCCACTCGGCTGCACGCAAACCCACTCGGCTAGACCCAAACCCGCTCGGCTAGACACAAGCCCACTCGGCTAGACCCAAACCCACTCGGCTAGACCCAAACCCACTCGGCTCGACCCAATCCCACTCGGCTACACCCAAACCCACTCGGCGAGACCCAAACCCACTCGGCTAGACCCAAACCCACTCGGCTACACGCAAACCAACTCGGCTAGACCCAAACCCGCTCGGCTAGACCCAACCCCACTCGGCTAGACGCAAACCCACTCGGCTAGACCCAAACCCACTCGGCTAGACGCAAACCGACTCGGCTACACCCAAACCCACTCGGCTAGACCCAAACCCACTCGGCTGGACCCAAACCCACTCGGCTAGACCCAAACCCACTCGGCTGCACGCAAACCCACGCGGCTAGACCCAAACCCGGTCGGCTAGACCCAAGCCCACTCGGCTAGACCCAAACCCACTCGGCTAGACCCAAACCCACTCGGCTAGACCCAAACCCACTCGGCTAGACACAAACCCACTCGGCTAGACACAAACCCACTCGGCTAGACGCAAACCGACTCGGCTAGACCCAAACCCACTCGGCTAGAACCTAACCCACTCGGCTACACCCAAACCCACTCGGCGACACCCTAACCCACTCGGCTAGACCAAAACCCACTCGGCTAGACCCAAACCCACTCGGCTAGACCCAAACCCACTCGGCTAGACCCAAACCCACTCGGCTAGACCCAAACCCACTCGGCTAGACCCAAACCCACTCGGCTAGACCCAAACCCACTCGGCGAGACCCAAACCCACTCGGCTAGACCCAAACCCACTCGGCTAGACCCAAACCCAATCGGCTAGACCCAAACCCACTCGGCTAGACTCAAACCCACTCGGCTAGACCCAAACCCAATCGGCTAGACCCAAGCCCACTCGGCTAGACCCAAACCCACTCGGCTGGACCCACACCCACTCGGCTAGACCCAAACCTACTCGGGCAGACCCAAACCCACTCGGCTAGACACAAACCCACTCAGCTAGACCCAAACCCAATCCGCTAGACCCAAACCCACTCGGCTAGACCCAAACCCACTCGGCTAGACCCAAACCCCCTCGGCTAGACCCAAACCCACTCGGCTAGACCCAAACCCACTCGGCTAGACCCAAACCCACTCGGCTCGACCCAATCCCACTCGGCTTGACCCAAACCCACTCGGCTAGACCCAAACCCACTCGGCTAGACCCAAACCCACTCGGCTAGACCCAAACCCACTCGGCTAGACCCAAACCCACTCGGCTCGACCCAAACCCACTCGGCTAGACCCAAACCCACTCGGCTAGACCCAATCCCACTCGGCTGGAACCAAACCCACTCGGCTAGACCCAAACCCACTCGGCTGCATGCAAACCCACTCGGCTAGACCCAAACCCACTCGGCTAGACCCAAACCCACTCGGCTAGACCCAATCCCACTCGGCTGGACCCAAACCCACTCGGCTAGACCAAAACCCACTCGGCTGCACGCAAACCCACTCGGCTAGACCCAAACCCGCTCGGCTAGACACAAGCCCACTCGGCTAGACCCAAATTCACTCGGCTAGACCCAAACCCACTCGGCTAGACCCAAACCCACTCGGCTAGACCCAAACCCACTCGGCTAGACACAAACCCACTCGGCTAGACGCAAACCGACTCGGCTAGACCCAAACCCAATCGGCTAGACCCTAATCCACTCGGCGAGACCCAAACCCACTCGGCTAGACCCAAACCCACTCGGCTAGACCCAAACCCAATCGGCTAGACCCAAGCCCACTCGGCTAGACCCAAACCCACTCGGCTAGACCCACACCCACTCAGCTAGGCGCAAACCCACTCGGCTAGACCCAAACCCACTCGGCTAGACCAAAACCCATTCGGCTAGACCCAAACCCACTCGGCTAGACGCAAACCCACTCGGCAAGACCCAAACCCACTCGGCCAGACCCAAACCCACTCGGCTAGACGATTACCCACTCGGCTAGACCCAAACCCACTTGGCTAGACCCAAACCCACTCTGCTCGATCCAAACCCATTCGGCTAGACCCAAACCCACTCGGCTACACCCAAACCCACACCGCTAGACCCAAACCCACTCGGCTAGACCCAAACCCACTCGGCTGGATCCAAACCCACTCGGCTAGACCCAAACCCACTCGGCTAGACCCAAACCCACTCGGCTGGACCCAAACCCACTCGGCTAGACCCAAACCCACTCGGCTAGACCCAAACCCACTCGGCTACACCCAAACCCACTCGGCTAGAACCAAACCCACTCGGCTAGACCTCAACCCACTCGGGTAGACCCAAACCCACTCGGCTAGACCCAAACCCACTCGGCTAGACCCAAAGCCACTCGGCTAGACCCAAACCCACTCAGCTAGACCCAAACCCACTCGGCTAGACCCAAACCCACTCGGCTGGTCCCAAGCCCACTCGGCTAGACCCAAACCCACTAGGCTAGACCCAAACCCACTCGGCTGGACCCAAACCCACTTGGGTAGAACCAAACCCACTCGGCTAGACCCAAACCCACTCGGCTGGCCCCAAACCCACTCGGCTAGACCCAAACGGACTCGGCTAGACTCAAACCCACTCGGCTAGAACCAAACCCACTCGGCTATACCCAAACCCACTCGGCTAGACCCAAACCCACTCGGCTAGACCCAAACCCACTCGGCTAGACCCAAACCCACTCGGCTAGACCCAAACCCACTCCGCTAGACCCAAACTCACTCCGCTAGACCCAAGCTCACTCCGCTAGACCCAAACCCACTCAGCTAGGCGCAAACCCACTCGGCTAGACCCAAACCCACTCGGCTAGACCAAAACCCGTTCGGCTAGAGCCAAACCCACTCGGCTAGACGCAAACCCACTCGGCAAGACCCAAACCCACTCGGCTAGACCCAAACCCACTCGGCTAGACGATTACCCACTCGGCTAGACCCAAACCCACTTGGCTAGACCCAAACCCACTCTGCTCGATCCAAACCCATTCGGCTAGACCCAAACCCACTCGGCTACACCCAAACCCACACCGCTAGACCCAAACCCACTCGGCTAGACCCAAACCCACTCGGCTGGACCCAAACCCACTCGGCTAGACCCAAACCCACTCGGCTGGACGCAGACGGACTCGGCTAGACCCAAACCCACTCGGCTAGACCCAAACCCACTCGGCTAGACCCTAACCCACTCGGCTTGACCCAAACCCACTCGGCTAGACCCAAACCCACTCGGCTAGACCCAAACCCACTCCACTAGATGCAAACCCACTCGGCTGGACCAAAACCCACTCAGCTAGACCCAAACCCACTGCGCTAGACCCAAACCCACTCGGCTAGACCCAAACCCACTCGGCTAGACCCAAACACACTCGGCTAGACCCAAACCCACTCAGCTAGACCCAAACCCACTCGGCGAGACCCAAACCCACTCGGCTAGACCCAAACCCACTCGGCTAGACCCTAACCCACTCGGCTAGACCCAAACCCACTCGGCTACACCCAAACCCACTCGGCTACACCCAAAACCACTCCGCTAGACCTAAACCCACTTGGCTGGACCCAAACCCACTCGGCTAGACCCAAACCCACTCCGCTAGACCCAAACCCACTCGGCTAGACCCAAACCCACTCGGCTGGACCCAAACCCACTTGGCTAGAACCAAACCCACTCGGCTAGACCCAAACCCACTCGGCTGGTCCCAAACCCACTCGGCTAGACCCAAACCCACTAGGCTAGACCCAAACCCACTCGGCTGGACCCAAACCCACTTGGCTAGAACCAAACCCACTCGGCTAGACCCAAACCCACTCGGCTGGTCCCAAACCCACTCGGCTAGACCCAAACAGACTCGGCTAGACCCAAACCCACTCGGCTAGAACCAAACCCACTCGGTTAGACCCAAACCCACTCGGCTAGACCCAAACCCACTCGGCTAGACCCAAACCCACTCGGCTAGACCCAAACCCACTCGGCTAGACCCAAACCCACTCGGCTAGACCCAAACCCACTCCGCTAGACCCAAACCCACTCCGCTTCACCCAAGCCCACTCCGCTAGACCCAAACCCACTCAGCTAGGTGCAAACCCACTCGGCTAGACCCAAACCCACTCGGCTAGACCAAAACCCATTCGGCTAGACCCAAACCCACTCGGCTAGACGCAAACCCACTCGGCAAGACACAAACCCACTCGGCTAGACCCAAACCCACTCGGCTAGACGATTACCCACTCGGCTAGACCCAAACCCACTTGGCTAGATCCAAACCCACTCTGCTCGATCCAAACCCATTCGGCTAGACCCAAACCCACTCGGCTACACCCAAACCCACACCGCTAGACCCAAACCCACTCGGCTAGACCCAAACCCACTCGGCTGGACCCAAACCCACTCGGCTAGACCCAAACCCACGCGGCTAGACCCAAACCCACTCGGCTACACCCAAACCCACTCGGCTAGAACCAAACCCACTCGGCAAGACCCCAACCCACTCGGGTAGACCCAAACCCACTCGGCTAGACCCAAACCCACTCGGCTAGACCCAAAGCCACTCGGCTAGACCCAAACCCACTCAGCTAGACCCAAACCCACTCGGCTACACCCAAACCCACTCGGCTGGACCAAAACCCACTCGGCTAGACCCAAACCCACTCCGCTAGACCCAAACCCACTCGGCTAGACCCAAACCCACTCGGCTAGACCCAAACACACTCGGCTAGACCCAAACCCACTCAGCTAGACCCAAACCCACTCGGCGAGACCCAAACCCACTCGGCTAGACCCAAACCCACTCGGCTAGACCCTAACCCACTCGGCTAGACCCAAACCCACTCGGCTAGACCCAAACCCACTCCGCTACACCCAAACCCACTCCGCTTGACCCAAGCCCACTCCGCTAGACCCAAACCCACTCAGCTAGGCGCAAACCCACTCGGCTAGACCCAAACCCACTCGGCTAGACCAAAACCCATTCGGCTAGACCCAAACCCACTCGGCTAGACGCAAACCCACTCGGCAAGACCCAAACCCACTCGGCCAGACCCAAACCCACTCGGCTAGACGATTACCCACTCGGCTAGACCCAAACCCACTTGGCTAGACCCAAACCCACTCTGCTCGATCCAAACCCATTCGGCTAGACCCAAACCCACTCGGCTACACCCAAACCCACACCGCTAGACCCAAACCCACTCGGCTAGACCCAAACCCACTCGGCTGGACCCAAACCCACTCTGCTCGATCCAAACCCATTCGGCTAGACCCAAACCCACTCGGCTACACCCAAACCCACACCGCTAGACCCAAACCCACTCGGCTAGACCCAAACCCACTCGGCTGGACCCAAACCCACTCGGCTAGACCCAAACCCACTCGGCTAGACCCAAACCCACTCGGCTGGACCCAAACCCACTCGGCTAGACCCAAACCCACTCGGCTAGACCCAAACCCACTCGGCTACACCCAAACCCACTCGGCTAGAACCAAACCCACTCGGCTAGACCCCAACCCACTCGGGTAGACCCAAACCCACTCGGCTAGACCCAAACCCACTCGGCTAGACCCAAAGCCACTCGGCTAGACCCAAACCCACTCAACTAGACCCAAACCCACTCGGCTACACCCAAACCCACTCGGCTAGACCCAAACCCACTCGTCTAGACCCAAACCCACTCGGCTACACCCAAACCCACTCGGCTAGACCCAAACCCACTTGGCTAGAACCAAACCCACTCGGCTAGACCCAAACCCACTCGGCTAGTCCCAAACCCACTCGGCTGGACGCAGACGGACTCGGCTAGACGCAAACCCACTCGGCTAGACCCAAACCCACTCGGCTAGACCCTAACCCACTCGGCTTGACCCAAACCCACTCGGCTAGACCCAAACCCACTCGGCTAGACCCAAACCCACTCCGCTAGATGCAAACCCACTCGGCTGGACCAAAACCCACTCGGCTAGACCCAAACCCACTCCGCTAGACCCAAACCCACTCGGCTAGACCCAAACCCTCTCGGCTAGACCCAAACCCACTTGGCTAGAACCAAACCCACTCGGCTAGACCCAAACCCACTCGGCTGGTCCCAAACCCACTCGGCTAGACCCAAACCCACTAGGCTAGACCCAAACCCACTCGGCTGGACCCAAACCCACTTGGCTAGAACCAAACCCACTCGGCTAGACCCAAACCCACTCGGCTGGTCCCAAACCCACTCGGCTAGACCCAAACGGACTCGGCTAGACCCAAACCCACTCGGCTAGACCCAAACCCACTCCGCTAGACCCAAACCCACTCCGCTTGACCCAAGCCCACTCCGCTAGACCCAAACCCACTCAGCTAGGCGCAAACCCACTCGGCTAGACCCAAACCCACTCGGCTAGACCAAAACCCATTCGGCTAGACCCAAACCCACTCGGCTAGACGCAAACCCACTCGGCAAGACCCAAACCCACTCGGCTAGACCCAAACCCACTCGGCTAGACGATTACCCACTCGGCTAGACCCAAACCCACTTGGCTAGACCCAAACCCACTCTGCTCGATCCAAACCCATTCGGCTAGACCCAAACCCACTCGGCTACACCCAAACCCACACCGCTAGACCCAAACCCACTCGGCTAGACCCAACCCCACTCGGCTGGACCCAAACCCACTCGGCTAGACCCAAACCCACTCGGCTAGACCCAAACCCACTCGGCTAGACCCAAACCCACTCGGCTAGACCCAAACCCACTCAACTAGACCCAAACCCACTCGGCTACACCCAAACCCACTCGGCTAGAACCAAACCCACTCGGCTAGACCCCAACCCACTCGGGTAGACCCAAACCCACTCGGCTAGACCCAAACCCACTCGGCTAGACCCAAAGCCACTCGGCTAGACCCAAACCCACTCAACTAGACCCAAACCCACTCGGCTACACCCAAACCCACTCGGCTAGACCCAAACCCACTCGTCTAGACCCAAACCCACTCGGCTTGACCCAAACCCACTCGGCTAGACCCAAACCCACTCGGCTAGACCCAAACCCACTCCGCTAGATGCAAACCCACTCGGCTGGACCAAAACCCACTCGGCTAGACCCAAACCCACTCCGCTAGACCCAAACCCACTCGGCTAGACCCAAACCCTCTCGGCTAGACCCAAACCCACTTGGCTAGAACCAAACCCACTCGGCTAGACCCAAACCCACTCGGCTGGTCCCAAACCCACTCGGCTAGACCCAAACCCACTAGGCTAGACCCAAACCCACTCGGCTGGACCCAAACCCACTTGGCTAGAACCAAACCCAATCGGCTAGACCCAAACCCACTCGGCTTGTCCCAAACCCATTCGGCTAGACCCAAACCCACTTGGCTAGACCCAAACCCACTCCGCTTGACCCAAGCCCACTCCGCTAGACCCAAACCCACTCAGCTAGGCGCAAACCCACTCGGCTAGACCCAAACCCACTCGGCTAGACCAAAACCCATTCGGCTAGACCCAAACCCACTCGGCTAGACGCAAACCCACTCGGCAAGACCCAAACCCACTCGGCTAGACCCAAACCCACTCGGCTAGACGATTACCCACTCGGCTAGACCCAAACCCACTTGGCTAGACCCAAACCCACTCTGCTCGATCCAAACCCATTCGGCTAGACCCAAACCCACTCGGCTAGAACCAAACCCACTCGGCTAGACCCCAACCCACTCGGGTAGACCCAAACCCACTCGGCTAGACCCAAACCCACTCGGCTAGACCCAAAGCCACTCGGCTAGACCCAAACCCACTCAGCTAGACCCAAACCCACTCGGCTACACCCAAACCCACTCGGCTGGACCAAAACCCACTCGGCTAGACCCAAACCCACTCCGCTAGACCCAAACCCACTCGGCTAGACCCAAACCCACTCGGCTAGACCCAAACACACACGGCTAGACCCAAACCCACTCAGCTAGACCCAAACCCACTCGGCGAGACCCAAACCCACTCGGCTAGACCCAAACCCACTCGGCTAGACCCTAACCCACTCGGCTAGACCCAAACCCACTCGGCTACACCCAAACCCACTCGGCTACACCCAAAACCACTGCGCTAGACGCAAACCCACTCGGCTGGACCCAAACCCACTCGGCTAGACCCAAACCCACTCCGCTAGACCCAAACCCACTCGGCTAGACCCAAACCCACTCGGCTGGACCCAAACCCACTTGGCTAGACCCAAACCCACTCGGCTGGTCCCAAACCCACTCGGCTAGACCCAAACAGACTCGGCTAGACCCAAACCCACTCGGCTAGAACCAAACCCACTCGGCTAGACCCAAACCCACTCCGCTAGACCCAAACCCACTCCGCTTCACCCAAGCCCACTCCGCTAGACCCAAACCCACTAAGCTAGGCGCAAACCCACTCGGCTAGACCCAAACCCACTCGGCTAGACCAAAACCCATTCGGCTAGACCCAAACCCACTCGGCTAGACGCAAACCCACTCGGCAAGACCCAAACCCACTCGGCTAGACCCAAACCCACTCGGCTAGACGATTACCCACTCGGCTAGACCCAAACCCACTTGGCTAGACCCAAACCCACTCTGCTCGATCCAAACCCATTCGGCTAGACCCAAACCCACTCGGCTACACCCAAACCCACACCGCTAGACCCAAACCCACTCGGCTAGACCCAAACCCACTCGGCTGGACCCAAACCCACTCGGCTAGACCCAAACCCACTCGGCTAGACCCAAACCCACTTGGCTAGACCCAAACCCACTCGGCTAGACCCAAACCCACTCAGCTAGACCCAAACCCACTCGGCTACACCCAAACCCACTCGGCTAGAACCAAACCCACTCGGCAAGACCCCAACCCACTCGGGTAGACCCAAACCCACTCGGCTAGACCCAAACCCACTCGGCTAGACCCACAGCCACTCGGCTAGACCCAAACCCACTCAGCTAGACCCAAACCCACTCGGCTACACCCAAACCCACTCGGCTGGACCAAAACCCACTCGGCTAGACCCAAACCCACTCCGCTAGACCCAAACCCACTCGGCTAGACCCAAACCCACTCGGCTAGACCCAAACACACTCGGCTAGAACCAAACCCACTCAGCTAGACCCAAACCCACTCGGCGAGACCCAAACCCACTCGGCTAGACCCAAACCCACTCGGCTAGACCCTAACCCACTCGGCTAGACCCAAACCCACTCGGCTAGACCCAAACCCACTCCGCTACACCCAAACCCACTCCGCTTGACCCAAGCCCACTCCGCTAGACCCAAACCCACTCAGCTAGGCGCAAACCCACTCGGCTAGACCCAAACCCACTCGGCTAGACCAAAACCCATTCGGCTAGACCCAAACCCACTCGGCTAGACGCAAACCCACTCGGCAAGACCCAAACCCACTCGGCCAGACCCAAACCCACTCGGCTAGACAATTACCCACTCGGCTAGACCCAAACCCACTTGGCTAGACCCAAACCCACTCTGCTCGATCCAAACCCATTCGGCTAGACCCAAACCCACTCGGCTACACCCAAACCCACACCGCTAGACCCAAACCCACTCGGCTAGACCCAAACCCACTCGGCTGGATCCAAACCCACTCGGCTAGACCCAAACCCACTCGGCTAGACCCAAACCCACTCGGCTGGACCCAAACCCACTCGGCTAGACCCAAACCCACTCGGCTAGACCCAAACCCACTCGGCTACACCCAAACCCACTCGGCTAGAACCAAACCCACTCGGCTAGACCTCAACCCACTCGGGTAGACCCAAACCCACTCGGCTAGACCCAAACCCACTCGGCTAGACCCAAAGCCACTCGGCTAGACCCAAACCCACTCAGCTAGACCCAAACCCACTCGGCTAGACCCAAACCCACTCGGCTGGTCCCAAGCCCACTCGGCTAGACCCAAACCCACTAGGCTAGACCCAAACCCACTCGGCTGGACCCAAACCCACTTGGGTAGAACCAAACCCACTCGGCTAGACCCAAACCCACTCGGCTGGCCCCAAACCCACTCGGCTAGACCCAAACGGACTCGGCTAGACTCAAACCCACTCGGCTAGAACCAAACCCACTCGGCTATACCCAAACCCACTCGGCTAGACCCAAACCCACTCGGCTAGACCCAAACCCACTCGGCTAGACCCAAACCCACTCGGCTAGACCCAAACCCACTCCGCTAGACCCAAACTCACTCCGCTAGACCCAAGCTCACTCCGCTAGACCCAAACCCACTCAGCTAGGCGCAAACACACTCGGCTAGACCCAAACCCACTCGGCTAGACCAAAACCCGTTCGGCTAGAGCCAAACCCACTCGGCTAGACGCAAACCCACTCGGCAAGACCCAAACCCACTCGGCTAGACCCAAACCCACTCGGCTAGACGATTACCCACTCGGCTAGACCCAAACCCACTTGGCTAGACCCAAACCCACTCTGCTCGATCCAAACCCATTCGGCTAGACCCAAACCCACTCGGCTACACCCAAACCCACACCGCTAGACCCAAACCCACTCGGCTAGACCCAAACCCACTCGGCTGGACCCAAACCCACTCGGCTAGACCCAAACCCACTCGGCTGGACGCAGACGGACTCGGCTAGACCCAAACCCACTCGGCTAGACCCAAACCCACTCGGCTAGACCCTAACCCACTCGGCTTGACCCAAACCCACTCGGCTAGACCCAAACCCACTCGGCTAGACCCAAACCCACTCCACTAGATGCAAACCCACTCGGCTGGACCAAAACCCACTCAGCTAGACCCAAACCCACTGCGCTAGACCCAAACCCACTCGGCTAGACCCAAACCCACTCGGCTAGACCCAAACACACTCGGCTAGACCCAAACCCACTCAGCTAGACCCAAACCCACTCGGCGAGACCCAAACCCACTCGGCTAGACCCAAACCCACTCGGCTAGACCCTAACCCACTCGGCTAGACCCAAACCCACTCGGCTACACCCAAACCCACTCGGCTACACCCAAAACCACTCCGCTAGACCTAAACCCACTTGGCTGGACCCAAACCCACTCGGCTAGACCCAAACCCACTCCGCTAGACCCAAACCCACTCGGCTAGACCCAAACCCACTCGGCTGGACCCAAACCCACTTGGCTAGAACCAAACCCACTCGGCTAGACCCAAACCCACTCGGCTGGTCCCAAACCCACTCGGCTAGACCCAAACCCACTAGGCTAGACCCAAACCCACTCGGCTGGACCCAAACCCACTTGGCTAGAACCAAACCCACTCGGCTAGACCCAAACCCACTCGGCTGGTCCCAAACCCACTCGGCTAGACCCAAACAGACTCGGCTAGACCCAAACCCACTCGGCTAGAACCAAACCCACTCGGTTAGACCCAAACCCACTCGGCTAGACCCAAACCCACTCGGCTAGACCCAAACCCACTCGGCTAGACCCAAACCCACTCGGCTAGACCCAAACCCACTCCGCTAGACCCAAACCCACTCCGCTTCACCCAAGCCCACTCCGCTAGACCCAAACCCACTCAGCTAGGTGCAAACCCACTCGGCTAGACCCAAACCCACTCGGCTAGACCCAAACCCACTCGGCTAGACGATTACCCACTCGGCTAGACCCAAACCCACTTGGCTAGATCCAAACCCACTCGGCTAGACCCAAACCCACTCGGCTACACCCAAACCCACTCGGCTAGAACCAAACCCACTCGGCAAGACCCCAACCCACTCGGGTAGACCCAAACCCACTCGGCTAGACCCAAACCCACTCGGCTAGACCCAAAGCCACTCGGCTAGACCCAAACCCACTCAGCTAGACCCAAACCCACTCGGCTACACCCAAACCCACTCGGCTGGACCAAAACCCACTCGGCTAGACCCAAACCCACTCCGCTAGACCCAAACCCACTCGGCTAGACCCAAACCCACTCGGCTAGACCCAAACACACTCGGCTAGACCCAAACCCACTCAGCTAGACCCAAACCCACTCGGCGAGACCCAAACCCACTCGGCTAGACCCAAACCCACTCGGCTAGACCCTAACCCACTCGGCTAGACCCAAACCCACTCGGCTAGACCCAAACCCACTCCGCTACACCCAAACCCACTCCGCTTGACCCAAGCCCACTCCGCTAGACCCAAACCCACTCAGCTAGGCGAAAACCCACTCGGCTAGACCCAAACCCACTCGGCTAGACCAAAACCCATTCGGCTAGACCCAAACCCACTCGGCTAGACGCAAACCCACTCGGCAAGACCCAAACCCACTCGGCCAGACCCAAACCCACTCGGCTAGACGATTACCCACTCGGCTAGACCCAAACCCACTTGGCTAGACCCAAACCCACTCTGCTCGATCCAAACCCATTCGGCTAGACCCAAACCCACTCGGCTACACCCAAACCCACACCGCTAGACCCAAACCCACTCGGCTAGACCCAAACCCACTCGGCTGGACCCAAACCCACTCTGCTCGATCCAAACCCATTCGGCTAGACCCAAACCCACTCGGCTACACCCAAACCCACACCGCTAGACCCAAACCCACTCGGCTAGACCCAAACCCACTCGGCTGGACCCAAACCCACTCGGCTAGACCCAAACCCACTCGGCTAGACCCAAACCCACTCGGCTGGACCCAAACCCACTCGGCTAGACCCAAACCCACTCGGCTAGACCCAAACCCACTCGGCTACACCCAAACCCACTCGGCTAGAACCAAACCCACTCGGCTAGACCCCAACCCACTCGGGTAGACCCAAACCCACTCGGCTAGACCCAAACCCACTCGGCTAGACCCAAAGCCACTCGGCTAGACCCAAACCCACTCAACTAGACCCAAACCCACTCGGCTACACCCAAACCCACTCGGCTAGACCCAAACCAACTCGTCTAGACCCAAACCCACTCGGCTACACCCAAACCCACTCGGCTAGACCCAAACCCACTTGGCTAGAACCAAACCCACTCGGCTAGACCCAAACCCACTCGGCTAGTCCCAAACCCACTCGGCTGGACGCAGACGGACTCGGCTAGACGCAAACCCACTCGGCTAGACCCAAACCCACTCGGCTTGACCCAAACCCACTCGGCTAGACCCAAACCCACTCGGCTAGACCCAAACCCACTCCGCTAGATGCAAACCCACTCGGCTGGACCAAAACCCACTCGGCTAGACCCAAACCCACTCCGCTAGACCCAAACCCACTCGGCTAGACCCAAACCCTCTCGGCTAGACCCAAACCCACTTGGCTAGAACCAAACCCACTCGGCTAGACCCAAACCCACTCGGCTGGTCCCAAACCCACTCGGCTAGACCCAAACCCACTAGGCTAGACCCAAACCCACTCGGCTGGACCCAAACCCACTTGGCTAGAACCAAACCCACTCGGCTAGACCCAAACCCACTCGGCTGGTCCCAAACCCACTCGGCTAGACCCAAACGGACTCGGCTAGACCCAAACCCACTCGGCTAGACCCAAACCCACTCCGCTAGACCCAAACCCACTCCGCTTGACCCAAGCCCACTCCGCTAGACCCAAACCCACTCAGCTAGGCGCAAACCCACTCGGCTAGACCCAAACCCACTCGGCTAGACCAAAACCCATTCGGCTAGACCCAAACCCACTCGGCTAGACGCAAACCCACTCGGCAAGACCCAAACCCACTCGGCTAGACCCAAACCCACTCGGCTAGACGATTACCCACTCGGCTAGACCCAAACCCACTTGGCTAGACCCAAACCCACTCTGCTCGATCCAAACCCATTCGGCTAGACCCAAACCCACTCGGCTACACCCAAACCCACACCGCTAGACCCAAACCCACTCGGCTAGACCCAACCCCACTCGGCTGGACCCAAACCCACTCGGCTAGACCCAAACCCACTCGGCTAGACCCAAACCCACTCGGCTAGACCCAAACCCACTCGGCTAGACCCAAACCCACTCAACTAGACCCAAACCCACTCGGCTACACCCAAACCCACTCGGCTAGAACCAAACCCACTCGGCTAGACCCCAACCCACTCGGGTAGTCCCAAACCCACTCGGCTAGACCCAAACCCACTCGGCTAGACCCAAAGCCACTCGGCTAGACCCAAACCCACTCAACTAGACCCAAACCCACTCGGCTACACCCAAACCCACTCGGCTAGACCCAAACCCACTCGTCTAGACCCAAACCCACTCGGCTACACCCAAACCCACTCGGCTAGACCCAAACCCACTTGGCTAGAACCAAACCCACTCGGCTAGACCCAAACCCACTCGGCTAGTCCCAAACCCACTCGGCTGGACGCAGACGGACTCGGCTAGACGCAAACCCACTCGGCTAGACCCAAACCGACTCGGCTAGACCCTAACCCACTCGGCTTGACCCAAACCCACTCGGCTAGACCCAAACCCACTCGGCTAGACCCAAACCCACTCCGCTAGATGCAAACCCACTCGGCTGGACCAAAACCCACTCGGCTAGACCCAAACCCACTCCGCTAGACCCAAACCCACTCGGCTAGACCCAAACCCTCTCGGCTAGACCCAAACCCACTTGGCTAGAACCAAACCCACTCGGCTAGACCCAAACCCACTCGGCTGGTCCCAAACCCACTCGGCTAGACCCAAACCCACTAGGCTAGACCCAAACCCACTCGGCTGGACCCAAACCCACTTGGCTAGAACCAAACCCAATCGGCTAGACCCAAACCCACTCGGCTTGTCCCAAACCCACTCGGCTAGACCCAAACGGACTCGGCTAGACCCAAACCCACTCGGCTAGATCCAAACCCACTCCGCTAGACCCAAACCCACTCCGCTTGACCCAAGCCCACTCCGCTAGACCCAAACCCACTCAGCTAGGCGCAAACCCACTCGGCTAGACCCAAACCCACTCGGCTAGACCAAAACCCATTCGGCTAGACCCAAACCCACTCGGCTAGACGCAAACCCACTCGGCAAGACCCAAACCCACTCGGCTAGACCCAAACCCACTCGGCTAGACGATTACCCACTCGGCTAGACCCAAACCCACTTGGCTAGACCCAAACCCACTCTGCTCGATCCAAACCCATTCGGCTAGACCCAAACCCACTCGGCTACACCCAAACCCACACCGCTAGACCCAAACCCACTCGGCTAGACCCAACCCCACTCGGCTGGACCCAAACCCACTCGGCTAGACCCAAACCCACTCGGCTAGACCCAAACCCACTCGGCTAGACCCAAACCCACTCGGCTAGACCCAAACCCACTCAGCTAGACCCAAACCCACTCGGCTACACCCAAACCCACTCGGCTAGAACCAAACCCACTCGGCTAGACCCCAACCCACTCGGGTAGACCCAAACCCACTCGGCTAGACCCAAACCCACTCGGCTAGACCCAAAGCCACTCGGCTAGACCCAAACCCACTCAGCTAGACCCAAACCCACTCGGCTACACCCAAACCCACTCGGCTGGACCAAAACCCACTCGGCTAGACCCAAACCCACTCCGCTAGACCCAAACCCACTCGGCTAGACCCAAACCCACTCGGCTAGACCCAAACACACACGGCTAGACCCAAACCCACTCAGCTAGACCCAAACCCACTCGGCGAGACCCAAACCCACTCGGCTAGACCCAAACCCACTCGGCTAGACCCTAACCCACTCGGCTAGACCCAAACCCACTCGGCTACACCCAAACCCACTCGGCTACACCCAAAACCACTGCGCTAGACGCAAACCCACTCGGCTGGACCCAAACCCACTCGGCTAGACCCAAACCCACTCCGCTAGACCCAAACCCACTCGGCTAGACCCAAACCCACTCGGCTGGACCCAAACCCACTTGGCTAGAACCAAACCCACTCGGCTAGACCCAAACCCACTCGGCTGGTCCCAAACCCACTCGGCTAGACCCAAACCCACTAGGCTAGACCCAAACCCACTCGGCTGGACCCAAACCCACTTGGCTAGAACCAAACCCACTCGGCTAGACCCAAACCCACTCGGCTGGTCCCAAACCCACTCGGCTAGACCCAAACGGACTCGGCTAGACCCAAACCCACTCGGCTAGAACCAAACCCACTCGGCTAGAACCAAACCCACTCGGCTAGACCCAAACCCACTCGGCTAGACCCAAACCCACTCGGCTAGACCCAAACCCACTCGGCTAGACCCAAACCCACTCCGCTAGACCCAAACCCACTCCGCTAGACCCAAGCCCACTCCGCTAGACCCAAACCCACTCAGTTAGGCGCAAACCCACTCGGCTAGACCCAAACCCACTCGGCTAGACCAAAACCCATTCGGCTAGACCCGAACCCACTCGGCTAGACGCAAACCCACTCGGCAAGACCCAAACCCACTCGGCTAGACCCAAACCCACTCGGCTAGACGATTACCCACTCGGCTAGACTCAAACCCACTTGGCTAGACCCAAACCCACTCTGCTCGATCCAAACCCATTCGGCTAGACCCAAACCCACTCGGCTACACCCAAACCCACACCGCTAGACCCAAACCCACACCGCTAGACCCAAACCCACTCGGCTGGACCCAAAACCACTCGGCTAGACCCAAACCCACTCGGCTAGACCCAAACCCACTCGGCTAGACCCAAACCCACTCGGCTAGACCCAAACCCACTCAGCTAGACCCAAACCCACTCAGCTACACCCAAACCCACTCGGCTAGAACCAAACCCACTCGGCTAGACCCCAACCCACTCGGGTAGACCCAAACCCACTCGGCTAGACCCAAACCCACTCGGCTAGACCCAAAGCCACTCGGCTGGACCCAAACCCACTCAGCTAGACCCAAACCCACTCGGCTAGACCCAAACCCACTCGGCTACACCCAAACCCACTCGGCTAGACCCAAACCCACTCGGCTACACCCAAACCCACTCGGCTAGACCCAAACCCACTCGGCTAGACCCAAACCCACTCGGCTAGACCCAAACCCACTCGGCTAGACCCTAACCCACTCGGCTTGACCCAAACCCACTCGGCTAGACCCAAACCCACTCGGCTAGACCCAAACCCACTCCGTTAGACGCAAACCCACTCGGCTGGACCCAAACCCACTCGGCTAGACCCGAACCCACTCGGCTAGACCCAAACACACTCGCCTCGACCCAAACCCACTCAGCTAGACCCAAACCCACTCGGCTACACCCAAACCCACTCGGCTAGACACAAACCCACTCGGCTACACCCCAAACCACTCGGGTAGACCCAAACCCACTCGGCTAGACCCAATCCCACTCAGCTAGACCCAAACCCACTCGGCTAGACCCAAACCCACTCGGCTAGACCCAAACCCACTCGGCAACACCCAAACCCACTTGGCTAGACCGAAACCCACTCGGCTAGACACAAACCCACTCGGCTGCACCCAAACCCACACCGCTAGCCCAAACCCACTCGGCTAGACCCAAACCCACTCGGCTGGACCCAAACCCACTCGGCTAGACCCAAACCCACTCGGCTAGACCCAAACCCACTCGGCCAGACCCAAACCCACTCGGCTAGACCCAAACCCACTCGGCTAGACGATTACCCACTCGGCTAGACTCAAACCCACTTGGCTAGACCCAAACCCACTCTGCTCGATCCAAACCCATTCGGCTAGACCCAAACCCACTCGGCTACACCCAAACCCACACCGCTAGACCCAAACCCACACCGCTAGACCCAAACCCACTCGGCTGGACCCAAAACCACTCGGCTAGACCCAAACCCACTCGGCTAGACCCAAACCCACTCGGCTAGACCCAAACCCACTCGGCTAGACCCAAACCCACTCAGCTAGACCCAAACCCACTCAGCTACACCCAAACCCACTCGGCTAGAACCAAACCCACTCGGCTAGACCCCAACCCACTCGGGTAGACCCAAACCCACTCGGCTAGACCCAAACCCACTCGGCTAGACCCAAAGCCACTCGGCTAGACCCAAACCCACTCAGCTAGACCCAAACCCACTCGGCTAGACCCAAACCCACTCGGCTACACCCAAACCCACTCGGCTAGACCCAAACCCACTCGGCTACACCCAAACCCACTCGGCTAGACCCAAACCCACTCGGCTAGACCCAAACCCACTCGGCTAGACCCAAACCCACTCGGCTAGACCCTAACCCACTCGGCTTGACCCAAACCCACTCGGCTAGACCCAAACCCACTCGGCTAGACCCAAACCCACTCCGTTAGACGCAAACCCACTCGGCTGGACCCAAACCCACTCGGCTAGACCCAAACCCACTCGGCTAGACCCAAACACACTCGCCTCGACCCAAACCCACTCAGCTAGACCCAAACCCACTCGGCTACACCCAAACCCACTCGGCTAGACACAAACCCACTCGGCTACACCCCAAACCACTCGGGTAGACCCAAACCCACTCGGCTAGACCCAATCCCACTCAGCTAGACCCAAACCCACTCGGCTAGACCCAAACCCACTCGGCTAGACCCAAACCCACTCGGCAACACCCAAACCCACTTGGCTAGACCGAAACCCACTCGGCTAGACACAAACCCACTCGGCTGCACCCAAACCCACACCGCTAGCCCAAACCCACTCGGCTAGACCCAAACCCACTCGGCTGGACCCAAACCCACTCGGCTAGACCCAAACCCACTCGGCTAGACCCAAACCCACTCGGCTAGACCCAAACCCACTCGGCTAGACCCAAACCCACTCGGCTAGACCCAAACCCACTCCACTAAACCCAAACCCACTCGGCTAGACCCAAACCCACTCGGCTAGACCCAAACCCACTCGGCTAGAGCCAAACCCAATCGGCTAGACCCAAACCCACACCGCTAGACCCAAACCCACTCAGCTAGACCCCAACCCACTCGGGTAGACCCAAACCCACTCGGCTAGACCGAAACCCACTCGGCTAGACCCAAACCCACTCGGCTAGACGATTACCCACTTGGCTAGACCCAAACCCACTCGGCTAGACCGAAACCCACTCTGCTCGATCCAAACCCATTCGGCTAGACCCAAACCCACTCGGCTGCACCCAAACCCACACCGCTAGATCCAAACCCACTCGGCTAGACCCAAACCCACTCGGCTGGACCCAAACCCACTCGGCTAGACCCAAACCCACTCGGCTAGACCCAAACCCACTCGGCTAGACCCAAACCCACTCGGCACGACCCAAACCCCCTCGGCTAGACCCAAACCCAATCGGCTAGACCCAAACCCACTCGGCTAGACCCAAACCCACTACACTAAACCCAAACCCACTCGGCTAGACCCAAACCCACTCGGCTAGACCCAAACCCACTCGGCTAGAGCCAAACCCAATCGGCCAGACCCAAACCCACTCAGCCAGACCCAAACCCACTCGGCTACACCCAAACCCACTCGGCTAGAACCAAACCCACTCGGCTAGACCCCAACCCACTCGGGTAGACCCAAACCGACTCGGCTAGACCCAAACCCACTCGGCTAGACCCAAAGCCACTCGGCTAGACCCAAACCCACTCAGCTAGACCCAAACCCACTCGGCTACACCCAAACCCACTCGGCTAGACCCAAACCCACTCGGCTAGACCCAAACCCACTCGGCTACACCCAAACCCACTCGGCTAGACCCAAACCCACTTGGCTAGAACCAAACCCACTCGGCTAGACCCAAACCCACTCGGCTAGTCCCAAACCCACTCGGCTGGACCCAGACGGACTCGGCTAGACCCAAACCCACTCGGCTAGACCCAAACCCACTTGGCTAGACCCTAACCCACTCGGCTTGACCCAAACCCACTCGGCTAGACCCAAACCCACTCGGCTAGACCCAAACCCACTCCGTTAGACGCAAACCCACTCGGCTGGACCCAAACCCACTCGGCGAGACCCAAACCCACTCGGCTAGACCCAAACACACTCGCCTCGACCCAAACCCACTCAGCTAGACCCAAACCCACTCGGCTACACCCAAACCCACTCGGCTAGACACAAACCCACTGGGCTACACCCCAACCCACTCGGGTAGACCCAAACCCACTCGGCTAGACCCAAACCCACTCAGCTAGACCCAAACCCACTCGGCTAGACCCAAACCCACTCGGCTAGACCCAAACCCACTCGGCAACACCCAAACCCACTTGGCTAGACCGAAACCCACTCGGCCAGACACAAACCCACTCGGCTGCACCCAAACCCACACCGCTAGACCCAAACCCACTCGGCTAGACCCAAACCCACTCGGCTGGACCCAAACCCACTCGGCTAGACCCAAACCCACTCGGCTAGACCCAAACCCACTCGGCTAGAACCAAACCCACTCGGCTAGACCCAAACCCACTCGGCTAGACCCAAACCCACTCCACTAAACCCAAACCCACTCGGCTAGACCCAAACCCACTCGGCTAGACCCAAACCCACTCGGCTAGAGCCAAACCCAATCGGCTAGACCCAAACCCACACCGCTAGACCCAAACCCACTCAGCTAGACTCCAACCCACTCGGGTAGACCCAAACCCACTCGGCTAGACCGAAACCCACTCGGCTAGACCCAAACCCACTCGGCTAGACGATTACCCACTTGGCTAGACCCAAACCCACTTGGCTAGACCAAAACCCACTCTGCTCGATCCAAACCCATTCGGCTAGACCCAAACCCACTCGGCTGCACCCAAACCCACACCGCTAGATCCAAACCCACTCGGCTAGACCCAAACCCACTCGGCTGGACCCAAACCCACTCGGCTAGACCCAAACCCACTCGGCTAGACCCAAACCCACTCGGCTAGACCCAAACCCACTCGGCACGACCCAAACCCACTCGGCTAGACCACCTCTCACTCGGCTAGACCCAAACCCACTCGGCTAGACCCAAACCCACTACACTAAACCCAAACCCACTCGGCTAGACCCAAACCCACTCGGCTAGACCCAAACCCACTCGGCTAGAGCCAAACCCAATCGGCTAGACCCAAACCCACACCGCTAGACCCAAACCCACTCGGCTAGACCCAAACCCACTCGGCTAGACCCAAGCCCACTCGGCTATACCCAAAACCACTGGCTAGACCCAAACCCACTCGGCTAGACCCAAACCCACTCGGCTAGACTCAAACCCACTCGGCTAGAACCAAACCCACTCGGCTAGACCCAAACCCACTCGGCTAGACCCAAACCCACTCGGCTGGACCCAAACCCACTCGGCTGCACCCAAACCCACTCGGCTAGACCCAAACCCACTCGGCTAGACCCAAACCCACTCGGCACGACCCAAACCCACTCGGCTAGACCCAAACCCACTCGGCTAGACCCAAACCCACTCGGCTAGACCCAAACCCACTACACTAAACCCAAACCCACTCGGCTAGACCCAAACCCACTCGGCTAGACACAAACCCACTCGGCTAGACCCCAACCCACTCGGGCAGACCCAAACCCACTCGGCTAGACCCAAACCCACTCGGCTAGACCCAAACCCACTAGGCTAGACCCAAACCCACTCGGCTACACCCAAACCCACTCGGCTAGACCCAAACCCACTCAGCTGGACCCAAACCCACTCGGCTAGACCCAAACCCACTCGGCACAACCCAAACCCACTCGGCTAGACCCAAACCCACTCGGCTAGACCCAAACCCACTCGGCTAGACCCAAACCCACTCGGCTAGACCCAAACCCACTCCACTAAACCCAAACCCACTCGGCTAGACCCAAACCCACTCGGCTAGACGCAAACCCACTCGGCTAGAGCCAAACCCAATCGGCTAGACCCAAACCCACACCGCTAGACCCAAACCCACTCGGCTAGACCCAAACCCACTCGGCTAGACCCAAACCCACTCGGCTATACCCAAACCCACTTGCTAGACCCAAACCCACGCGGCTAGACCTAAACCCACTCGGCAAGACCCAAACCCACTCGGCTAGAACCAAACCCACTCGGCTAGACCCAAACCCACTCCGCTAGACCCAAACCCACTCGGCTAGACCCAATACCACTCGGCTAGACCCAATACCCACTCGGCTAGACCCAAACCCAATCGGCTAGACCCAAACCCACTCGGCTAGACCCAAACCCACTCGGCTAGACCCAAACCACTCGGCTAGACCCAAACACACTCGGCTAGACCCAAACCCACTCAGCTAGACCCAAACCCACTCGGCTACACCCAAACCCACTCGGCTAGACACAAACCCACTCGGCTAGACCCCAACCCACTCGGGTAGACCCATACCCACTCGGCTAGACCCATACCCACTCGGCTAGACCCAAACCCACTCGGCTAGACCCAAACCCACTCGGCTAGACCCAAACCCACTCGGCTATACCCAAACCCACTTGCTAGACCCAAACCCACTCGGCTATACCCAAACCCACTTGCTAGACCCAAACCCACTAGGCTAGGCCTAAACCCACTCGGCTAGACCCAAACCCACTCGGCTAGAACCAAACCCACTCGGCTAGACACAAACCCACTCCGCTAGACCCAAACCCACTCGGCTAGACCCAAAACCACTCGGCTAGACCCAAACACACTCGGCTAGACCCAAACCGACTCGGCTACACCCAAACCCACTCGGCTAGACACAAACCCACTCGGCTAGACCCCAACCCACTCGGGTAGACCCATACCCACTCGGCTAGACCCAAACCCAATCGGCTAGACCCAAACCCACTCGGCTAGACCCAAACCCACTCGGCTAGACCCAAACCACTCGGCTAGACCCAAACACACTCGGCTAGACCCAAACCCACTCAGCTAGACCCAAACCCACTCGGCTACACCCAAACCCACTCGGCTAGACACAAACCCACTCGGCTAGACCCCAACCCACTCGGGTAGACCCATACCCACTCGGCTAGACCCAAACCCACTCGGCTAGACCCAAACCCACTCGGCTAGACCCAAACCCACTCGGCTAGACCCAAACCCACTCGGCTACACCCAAACCCACTCGGCTAGACCCAAACCCACTCGGCTAGACACAAACCCAATCTGCTACACCCAAACCCACTCGGCTAGACCCAAACCCACTCGGCTAGACCCCAACCCACTCAGCTAGACCCAAAGCCCCTCGGCTAGACCCAACCCCACTCGGCTAGACCCAAACCCACTCGGCTACACCCAAACCCACTCGGCCAGACACAAACCCACTCGGCTGGACCCAAACCCACTCGGCTAGACCCAAACCCGCTCGGCTAGACCCAAACCCACTTGGCTAGAACCAAACCCACTCGGCTAGACCCAAACCCAGTTGGCTAGATCCAAACCCACTCGGATAGACCCAAACCCCATCGGCGAGACCGAAACACACACGGCTAGACCCAAACCCACTCAGCTAGACCCAAACCCACTCGGCTACACCCAAACCCACTCGGCTACACCCAAAACCACTCCGCTAGACACAAACCCACTCGGCTACACCCAAACCCACTCGGCTAGACCCAAACCCACTCAGCTAGACCCAAACCCACTCGGCTAGACCCAAACCCACTCGGCTGGACCCAAACCCGCTTGGCTAGGACCAAACCCACTCGGCTAGACCCAAACCCACTCGGCTGGTCCCAAACCCACTCGGCTAGACCCAAACGGACTCGGCTAGACCCAAACCCACTCGGCTAGGACCAAACCCACTCGGCTAGACCCAAACCCACTCGGCTAAACCCAAACCCACTCAGCTAGACCCAAACCCACTCGGCTAGACCCAAACCCACTCGGCTAGACCCAAACCCACTCCGCTAGACACAAACCCTATCCGCGAGACCCAAGCCCACTCCGCTAGACCCAAACCCACTCAGCTAGGCGCAAACCCACTCGGCTAGACCCAAACCCACTCGGCTAGACCAAAACCCATTCGGCTAGACCCAAACCCACTCGGCTAGACCCAAACCCACTCGGCAAGACCCAAACCCACTCGGCTAGACCCAAACGCACTCGGCTAGACGATTACCCACTCGGCTAGACCCAAACCCAGTTGGCTACACCCAAACCCACTCGGCTAGACCCAAACCCACTCAGCTAGACCCAAACCCACTCGGCTAGACCCAAACACTCTCGGCACGACCCAAACCCACTCGGCTAGACTCAAACCCACTCGGCTAGACGATTACCCACTCGGCTAGACCCAAACCCACTTGGCTAGACCCAAACCCACTCTGCTCGATCCAAACCCATTCGGCTAGACCCAAACCCACTCGGCTACACCCAAACCCACACCGCTAGACCCAAACCCACTCGGCTAGACCCAAACCCACTCGGCTGGACCCAAACCCACTCGGCTAGACCCAAACCCACTCGGCTAGACCCAAACCCACTCGGCTAGACCCAAACGGACTCGGCTAGACCCAAACCCACTCGGCTAGGACCAAACCCACTCGGCTAGACCCAAACCCACTCGGCTAAACCCAAACCCACTCAGCTAGACCCAAACCCACTCGGCTAGACCCAAACCCACTCGGCTAGACCCAAACCCACTCCGCTAGACCCAAACCCTATCCGCGAGACCCAAGCCCACTCCGCTAGACCCAAACCCACTCAGCTAGGCGCAAACCCACTCGGCTAGACCCAAACCCACTCGGCTAGACCAAAACCCATTCGGCTAGACCCAAACCCACTCGGCTAGACCCAAACCCACTCGGCAAGACCCAAACCCACTCGGCTAGACCCAAACGCACTCGGCTAGACGATTACCCACTCGGCTAGACCCAAACCCAGTTGGCTACACCCAAACCCACTCGGCTAGACCCAAACCCACTCAGCTAGACCCAAACCCACTCGGCTAGACCCAAACACTCTCGGCACGACCCAAACCCACTCGGCTAGACTCAAACCCACTCGGCTAGACGATTACCCACTCGGCTAGACCCAAACCCACTTGGCTAGACCCAAACCCACTCTGCTCGATCCAAACCCATTCGGCTAGACCCAAACCCACTCGGCTACACCCAAACCCACACCGCTAGACCCAAACCCACTCGGCTAGACCCAAACCCACTCGGCTGGACCCAAACCCACTCGGCTAGACCCAAACCCACTCGGCTAGACCCAAACCCACTCGGCTACACCCAAACCCACTCGGCTAGACCCAAACCCACTTGGCTATACACAAACCCACTCTGCTACACCCAAACCCACTCGGCTAGACCCAAACCCACTCGGCTAGACCCCAAACCACTCAGCTAGACCCAAAGCCACTCGGCTAGACCCAACCCCACTCGGCTAGACCCAAACCCACTCGGCTACACCCAAACCCACTCGGCTAGACCCAAACCCACTCGGCTAGACCCAAACCCACTTGGCTAGAACCAAACCCACTCGGCTGGACCCAAACCCAGTTGGCTAGATCCAAACCCACTCGGATAGACCCAAACCCCCTCGGCTAGACCGAAACACACACGGCTAGACCCAAACCCACTCGGCTAGACCCAAACCCACACGGCTACACCCAAACCCACTCGGCTACACCCAAAACCACTGCGCTAGACACAAACCCACTCGGCTACACCCAAACCCACTCGGATAGACCCAAACCCACTCAGCTAGACCCAAACCCACTCGGCTGGACCCAAACCCACTCGGCTGGACCCAAACCCACTTGGCTAGAACCAAACCCACTCGGCTAGACCCAAACCCACTCGGCTGGTCCCAAACCCACTCGGCTAGACCCAAACGGACTCGGCTAGACCCAAACCCACTCGGCTAGAACCAAACACACTCGGCTAGACCCAAACCCACTCGGCTAGACCAAAACCCATTCGGCTAGACCCAAACCCACTCGGCTAGACCCAAACCCACTCGGCAAGACCCAAACCCACTCGGCTAGACCCAAACCCACTCGGCTAGACAATTACGCACTCGGCTAGACCCAAACCTACTTGGCTACACCCAAACCCACTCGGCTAGACCCAAAGCCACTCAGCTAGACCGAAACCCACTCGGCTAGACCCAAACCCTCTCGGCACGACCCAAACCCACTCGGCTAGACTCAAACCCACTCGGCTAGACGATTACCCACTCGGCTAGACCCAAACCCACTTGGCTAGACCCAAACCCACTCTGCTCGATCCAAACCCATTCGGCTAGACCCAAACCCTCTCGGCTACACCCAAACCCACACCGCTAGACCCAAACCCACTCGGCTAGACCCAAACCCACTCAGCTGGACCCAAACCCACTCGGCTAGACCCAAACCCACTCGGCTGGACCCAAACCCACTCGGCTAGACCCAAACCCACTCGGCTAGACCCAAACCCACTCAGCTAGACCCAAACCCACTCGGCTACACCCAAACCCACTCGGCTAGAACCAAACTCACTCGGCTAGACCCCAACCCACTCGGGTAGACCCCAACCCACTCGGCTAGACCCAAACCCACTCGGCTAGACCCAAAGCCACTCGGCTAGACCCAAACCCACTCGGCTAGACCCAAACCCACTCGGCTACACCCAAACCCACTCGGGTAGACCCAAACCCACTCGGCTAGACCCAAACCCACTCGGCTGGACCCAAACCCACTCGGCTAGACCCAAACCCACTCGGCTAGAACCAAACCCACTCGGCTAGACCCAAACCCACTCGGCTAGTCCCAAACCCACTCGGCTAGACCCAAACCCACTCGGCTAGACCCAAACCCACTCGGCTAGACCCTAACCCACTCGGCTTGACCCAAACCCACTCGGCTAGACCCAAACCCACTCGGCTAGACCCAAACCCACTCCGATAGACGCAAACCCACTCGGCTGGACCCAAACCCACTCGGCTAGACCCAAACCCACTCCGCTAGACCCAAACCCACTCGGCTAGACCCAAACCCACTCGGCTAGACCCAAACACACTCGGCTAGACCCAAACCCACTCAGCTAGACACAAACCCACTCGGCTACACCCAAACCCACTCGGCTAGACACAAACCCACTCGGCTAGACCCCAACCCACTCGGGTAGACCCAAACCCACTCGGCTAGACCCAAACCCACTCGGCTAGACCCAACCCCACTCGGCTAGACCCAAACCCACTCGGCTACACCCAAACCAACTCGGCTAGACCAAAACCCACTCGGCTAGACCCAAACCCACTCGGCTAGACCCAAACCCACTCGGCTAGACCCAAACACACTCGGCTAGACCCAAACCCACTCAGCTAGACCCAAACCCACTCGGCTACACCCAAACCCACTCGGCTAGACACAAACGCACTCGGCTAGACCCCAACCCACTCGGGTAGACCCAAACCCACTCGGCTAGACCCAAACCCACTCGGCTAGACCCAAACCCACTCGGCTAGACCCAAACCCACTCGGCTAGACCTAAACCCACTCGGCTACACCCAAACCCACTCGGCTAGACCGAAACCCACTCGGCTAGACACAAACCCACTCGGCTACACCCAAACCCACTCGGCTACACCCAAAACCACTCCGCTAGACACAAACCCACTCGGCTACACCCAAACCCACTTGGCCAGACCCAAACCCACTCAGCTAGACGCAAACCCACTCGGCTAGACCCAAACCCACTCGGCTAGACCCAAAACCACTTGGCTAGAACCAAACCCACTCGGCTAGACCCAAACCCACTCGGCTAGTCCCAAACCAACTCGGCTAGACCCAAACGGACTCGGCTAGACCCAAACCCACTCGGCTAGAACCAAACCCACTCGGCTAGACCCAAACCCACTCGGCTAGACCCAAACCCACTCGGCTAGACCCAAACCCACTCGGCTAGACCCAAACCCACTCCGCTAGACCCAAACCCACTCCGCTAGACCCAATCCCACTCCGCTAGACCCAAGCCCACTCCGCTACACCCAAACCCACTCAGCTAGACGCAAACCCACTCGGCTAGACCCAAACCCACTCGGCTAGACCAAAACCCATTCGGCTAGACCCAAACCCACTCGGCTAGACCCAAACCCACTCGGCAAGACCCAAACCCACTCGGCTAGACCCAAACCCACTCGGCTAGACGATTACCCACTCGGCTAGACCCAAACCCACTCGGCTAGACCCAAACCCACTCTGCTCGATCCAAACCCATTCGGCTAGACCCAAACCCACTCGGCTACACCCAAACCCACACCGCTAGAGCCAAACCCACTCGGCTAGACCCAAACCCACTCGGTTGGACCCAAACCCACCCGGCTAGACCCAAACCCACTCGGCTAGACACAAACCCACTCGTCTAGACCCAAACCCACTCGGCTAGACGCAAACCCACTCGGCTAGACCCAAACCCACTCGGCTACACCCAAACCCACTCGGCTAGAACAAAACCCACTCGGCTAGACCCCAACCCACTCGGGTAGACCCAAACCCACTCGGCTAGACCCAAACCCACTCGGCTAGACCCAAAGCCACTCGGCTAGACCCAAACCCACTCGGCTAGACCCAAACCCACTCGGCTACACCCAAACCCACTCGGCTAGACCCAAACCCACTCGGCTAGACCCAAACCCACTCGGCTAGACCCAAACCCACTCGGCTAGACCCAAACCCACTTGGCTAGAACCAAACCCACTCGGCTAGACCCAAACCCACTCGGCTAGTCCCAAACCCACTCGGCTAGACCCAAACGGACTCGGCTAGACCCAAACCCACTCGGCTAGAACCAAACCCACTCGGCTAGACCCAAACCCACTCGGCTAGACCCTAACCCACTCGGCTTGACCCAAACCCACTCGGCTAGACCCAAACCAACTCTGCTAGACCCAAACCCACTCCGCTAGACGCAAACCCACTCACCTGGACCCAAACCCACACGGCTAGACCAAAACCCATTCGGCTAGACCCAAACCCACTCGGCTAGACCCAAACCCACTCGGCAAGACCCAAACCCACTCGGCTAGACCCAAACCCACTCGGCTAGACGATTACCCACTCGGCTAGACCCAAACCCACTCGGCTAGACCCAAACCCACTCGGCTAGACGATTACCCACTCGGCTAGACCCAAACCCACTCGGCTAGACCCAAACCCACTGGGCTAGACCCAAACCCACTCGGATAGACCCAAACCCACTCGGCTAGACCCAAACCCACTCGGCTAGACCCAAACCCACTCGGCTAGACCCAAACCCACTCGGCTAGACCCAAACCCACTCGGCTAGACCCAAACCCACTCGGCTAGACCCAAACCCACTCGGCTAGACCCAAACCCACTCGGCTAGACCCAAACCCACTCGGCTAGACCCAAACCCACTCGGCTAGACCCAAACCCACTCGGCTACACCCAAACCCGCTCGGCTAGACCCAAACCCACTCGGCTAGACCCCAACGCACTCGGCTAGACCCAAACCCTCTCGGCTAGACCCAAACCCACTCGGCTAGACCCAAACCCACTCGGCTAGACCCAAACCCACTCAGCTAGACCCAAACCCACTCGGCTAGACCCAAACCCACTCGGCTAGTCCCAAAGCCACTCGGCTACACCCAAACCCACTCGGCTAGACCCAAACCCACTCGGCTACACCCAAACCGACTCGGCTAGTCCCAAACCCACTTGGCTAGACACAAACCCACTCGGCTAGACCCAAACCCGCTCGGCTAGACACAAACCCTCTCGGATAGACCGAAACCGATTCGGCTAGACCCAAATCCACTCGGATAGACCCAAACCCACTCGGCTAGACCCAAACCCACTCGGCTAGACCTAAACCCACTCGGCTAGACACAAACCCTCTCGGATAGACCGAAACCGATTCGGCTAGACCCAAACCCACTCGGCTAGACCCAAACCCACTCGGCAACACCCAAAGCCACTCGGCTACACCCAAACCCACTCGGCTAGACCCAAACCCACTCGGCTGCACCCAAACCGACTCGGGTAGACCCAAACCCACTTGGCTAGACACAAACCCACTCGGCTAGACCCAAACCCCCTCGGCTAATCACAAACCCTCTCGGATAGACCCAAACCCACTCAGCTAGACCCCAACGCACTCGGCTAGACCCAAACCCACTCGGCTAGACCCAAACCCACTCGGCAAGACCAAAACCCACTCGGCTTGACCCAAACCGACTCGGCTAGATGATTACCCACTCGGCTAGACCCAAACCCAGGCGGCTAGCCCAAACCCACTGGGCTCAACCCAAACCCACTCGGCTAGACGCAAACCCACTCGGCTGGACCCAAACCCACTCGGCTAGACCAAAACCCATTCCGCTAGACCCAAACCCACTCGGCTAGACCCAAACCCACTCGGCAAGACCCAAACCCACTCGGCTAGACCCAAACCCACTCGGCTAGACCCAAACCCACTGAGCTAGACCCAAACCCACTCGGCTACACCCAAACCCACTCGGTTAGACCCAAACCCACTCGGCTAGACCCCAACCCACTCGGCTAGACCCAAACCCTCTCGGCTAGACCCAAACCCACTCGGCTAGACCCAAACCCACTCGGCTAGACCCAAACCCACTCGGCAAGACCCAAACCCACTCGGCTAGACCCAAACCCACTCGGCTAGACGATTACCCACTCGGCTAGACCCAAACCCACTCGGCTAGACCCAAACCCACTCGGCTAGACGATTACCCACTCGGCTAGACGATTACCCACTCGGCTAGACCCAAACCCACTCTGCTCGATCCAAAGCCACTCGGCTACACCCAAACCCACTCGGTTAGACCCAAACCCACTCCGCTAGACCCCAACCCACTCGGCTGGACCCAAACCCTCTCGGCTAGACCCAAACCCACTCGGCTCGACCCAAACCCACTCGGCTAGATCCAAACCCACTCGGCTAGACCCAAACCCACCCGGCTACACCCAAACCCACTCGGCTAGACCTAAACCCACTTGGCTGGACACAAACCCACTCGGCTACACCCAAACCCACTCGGCTAGACCCAAACCCACTCGGCAAGACCCAAACCCACTCGGCTAGACCCAAACCCACTCGGCTAGACGATTACCCACTCGGCTAGACCCAAACCCACTCGGCTAGACCCAAACCCATTCTGCTCGATCCAAACCCATTCGGCAAGACCCAAACCCACTCGGCTACACCCAAACCCACACCGCTTGACCCAAACCTTCTCGGCTAGACCCAAACCCACTCGGCTGGACCCAAACCCACTCGGCTAGACCCAAACCCACTCGGCTAGACCCAAACCCACTCGGCTAGACCCAAACCAACTCGGCTCGACCCAAACCCACTCGGCTAGACCCTAACCCACTCGGCTAGACCCAAACCCACTCGGCTAGACCCAAACCCACTCGGCTAGACCCAAACCCACTCGGCTAGACCCAAACCCACTCGTCTAGACCCAAACCCACTCCGCTAGACCCAAACCCACTCGGCTACACCCAAACCCACTCGGCTAGACCCAAACCCACTCGGCTAGACCCAAACTCACTCGGCTAGACCCTAACCCACTCAGCTAGACCCAAACCCACTCGGCTACACCCAAACCCACTCGGCTAGACCCAAACCCACTCGGCTAGACCCCAACCCACTCGGCTAGACCCAAACCCTCTCGGCTAGACCCAAACCCACGGCTAGACCCAAACCCACTCGGCTAGACCCAAATCCACTCGGCTAGACCCAAACCCACTCGGCTGCACCCAAACCCACTCGGCTGGACCCAAACCCACTTGGCTAGACACAAACCCACTCGGCTACACCCAAACCCACTCGGCTAGACTCAAACCCACTCAGCTAGACCCCAACCCACTCGGCTACACCCAAACCCACTCGGCTAGACCCAAACCCACTCGGCAAGACCAAAACCCACTCGGCTAGACCCAAACCGACTCGGCTAGATGATTACCCACTCGGCTAGACCCAAACCCACGCGGCTAGACCCAAACCCACTCGGCTCAACCCAAACCCACTCGGCTAGACGCAAACCCACTCGGCTGGACCCAAACCCACTCGGCTAGACCAAAACCCATTCCGCTAGACCCAAACCCACTCGGCTAGACCGAAACTCACTCGGCAAGACCCAAACCCACTCGGCTAGACCCAAACCCACTCGGCTAGACCCAAACCCACTGAGCTAGACCCAAACCCACTCGGCTACACCCAAACCCACTCGGTTAGACCCAAACCCACTCGGCTAGACCCCAACCCACTCGGCTAGACCCAAACCCTCTCGGCTAGACCCAAACCCACTCGGCTACACCCAAACCCACTCGGCTAGACCCAAACCCACTTGGCTAGACACAAACCCACTCGGCTACACCCAAACCCACTCGGCTTGACCCAAACCCACTCGGCTAGACCCCAACCCACTCGGCTAGACCCAAACCCACTCGGCTAGACCCAAACCCACTCGGCTAGACCCAAAGCCACTCGGCTACACCCAAACCCACTCGGCTAGACCCAAACCAACTCGGCTGCACCCAAACCGACTCGGGTAGACCCAAACAAACTTGGCTAGACACAAACCCACTCGGCTAGACCCAAACCCCCTCGGCTAAACACAAACCCTCTCGGATAGACCCAAACCCACTCAGCTAGACCCCAACCCACTCGGCTAGACCCAAACCCACTCGGCTAGACCCAAACCCACTCGGCAAGACCAAAACCCACTCGGCTAGACCCAAACCGACTCGGCTAGATGATTACCCACTCGGCTAGACCCAAACCCACGCGGCTAGACCCAAACCCACTCGGCTCAACCCAAACCCACTCGGCTAGACGCAAACCCACTCGGCTGGACCCAAACCCACTCGGCTAGACCAAAACCCATTCCGCTAGACCCAAACCCACTCGGCTAGACCGAAACTCACTCGGCAAGACCCAAACCCACTCGGCTAGACCCAATCCCACTCGGCTAGACCCAAACCCACTGAGCTAGACCCAAACCCACTCGGCTACACCCAAACCCACTCGGTTAGACCCAAACCCACTCGGCTGGACCCCAACCCACTCGGCTAGACCCAAACCCTCTCGGCTAGACCCAAACCCACTCGGCTACACCCAAACCCACTCGGCTAGACCCAAACCCACTTGGCTAGACACAAACCCACTCGGCTACACCCAAACCCACTCGGCTTGACCCAAACCCACTCGGCTAGACCCAAACCCACTCGGCTGCACCCAAACCCACTCGGCTGGACCCAAACCCACTTGGCTAGACACAAACCCACTCGGCTACACCCAAACCCACTCGGCTAGACTCAAACCCACTCAGCTAGACCCCAACCCACTCGGCTACACCCAAACCCACTCGGCTAGACCCAAACCCACTCGGCAAGACCAAAACCCACTCGGCTAGACCCAAACCGACTCGGCTAGATGATTACCCACTCGGCTAGACCCAAACCCACGCGGCTAGACCCAAACCCACTCGGCTCAACCCAAACCCACTCGGCTAGACGCAAACCCACTCGGCTGGACCCAAACCCACTCGGCTAGACCAAAACCCATTCCGCTAGACCCAAACCCACTCGGCTAGACCGAAACTCACTCGGCAAGACCCAAACCCACTCGGCTAGACCCAAACCCACTCGGCTAGACCCAAACCCACTGAGCTAGACCCAAACCCACTCGGCTACACCCAAACCCACTCGGTTAGACCCAAACCCACTCGGCTAGACCCCAACCCACTCGGCTAGACCCAAACCCTCTCGGCTAGACCCAAACCCACTCGGCTACACCCAAACCCACTCGGCTAGACCCAAACCCACTTGGCTAGACACAAACCCACTCGGCTACACCCAAACCCACTCGGCTTGACCCAAACCCACTCGGCTAGACCCCAACCCACTCGGCTAGACCCAAACCCACTCGGCTAGACCCAAACCCACTCGGCTAGACCCAAAGCCACTCGGCTACACCCAAACCCACTCGGCTAGACCCAAACCAACTCGGCTGCACCCAAACCGACTCGGGTAGACCCAAACAAACTTGGCTAGACACAAACCCACTCGGCTAGACCCAAACCCCCTCGGCTAAACACAAACCCTCTCGGATAGACCCAAACCCACTCAGCTAGACCCCAACCCACTCGGCTAGACCCAAACCCACTCGGCTAGACCCAAACCCACTCGGCAAGACCAAAACCCACTCGGCTAGACCCAAACCGACTCGGCTAGATGATTACCCACTCGGCTAGACCCAAACCCACGCGGCTAGACCCAAACCCACTCGGCTCAACCCAAACCCACTCGGCTAGACGCAAACCCACTCGGCTGGACCCAAACCCACTCGGCTAGACCAAAACCCATTCCGCTAGACGCAAACCCACTCGGCTAGACCGAAACTCACTCGGCAAGACCCAAACCCACTCGGCTAGACCCAAACCCACTCGGCTAGACCCAAACCCACTGAGCTAGACCCAAACCCACTCGGCTACACCCAAACCCACTCGGTTAGACCCAAACCCACTCGGCTAGACCCCAACCCACTCGGCTAGACCCAAACCCTCTCGGCTAGACCCAAACCCACTCGGCTACACCCAAACCCACTCGGCTAGACCCAAACCCACTTGGCTAGACACAAACCCACTCGGCTACACCCAAACCCACTCGGCTTGACCCAAACCCACTCGGCTAGACCCCAACCCACTCGGCTAGACCCAAACCCACTCGGCTAGACCCAAACCCACTCGGCTAGACCCAAAGCCACTCGGCTACACCCAAACCCACTCGGCTAGACCCAAACCCACTCGGCTGCACCCAAACCGACTCGGGTAGACCCAAACAAACTTGGCTAGACACAAACCCACTCGGCTAGACCCAAACCCCCTCGGCTAAACACAAACCCTCTCGGATAGACCCAAACCCACTCAGCTAGACCCCAACCCACTCGGCTAGACCCAAACCCACTCGGCTAGACCCAAACCCACTCGGCAAGACCAAAACCCACTCGGCTAGACCCAAACCGACTCGGTAGATGATTACCCACTCGGTTAGACCCAAACCCAGGCGGCTAGCCCAAACCCACTCGGCTCAACCCAAACCCACTCGGCTAGACGCAAACCCACTCGGCTGGACCCAAACCCACTCGGCTAGACCAAAACCCATTCCGCTAGACCCAAACCCACTCGGCTAGACCCAAACCCACTCGGCAAGACCCAAACCCACTCGGCTAGACCCAAACCCACTCGGCTAGACCCAAACCCACTGAGCTAGACCCAAACCCACTCGGCTACACCCAAACCCACTCGGTTAGACCCAAACCCACTCGGCTAGACCACAACCCACTCGGCTAGACCCAAACCCTCTCGGCTAGACCCAAACCCACTCGGCTAGACCCAAACCCACTCGGCTAGACCCAAACCCACTCGGCTAGACCCAAACCCACTCGGCTACACCCAAACCCACTCGGCTAGACCCAAACCCACTTGGCTAGACACAAACCCACTCGGCTACACCCAAACCCACTCGGCTAGACCCAAACCCACTCGGCTAGACCCCAACCCACTCGGCTAGACCCAAACCCACTCGGCTAGACCCAAAGCCACTCGGCTACACCCAAACCCACTCGGCTAGACCCAAACCCACTCGGCTACACCCAAACCGACTCGGGTAGACCCAAACCCACTTGGCTAGACACAAACCCACTCGGCTAGACCCAAACCCCCTCGGCTAGACCCAAACCCTCTCGGCTAGACCCAAACCCACTCGGCTAGACCCAAACCCACTCGGCTAGACTCAAACCCACTCGGCTAGACTCAAACCCACTCGGCTAGACCCAAACCCACTCGGCTACACCCAAATCCACTCGGCTAGACCCAAACCCACTTGGCTAGACACAAACACACGCGGCTACACCCAAACCCACTCGGCTAGACCCAAACCCACTCGGCTAGACCCCAACCCACTCGGCTAGACCCAAACCCACTCGGCTAGACCCAAACCCACTCGGCTACACCCAAAGCCACTCGGCTACACCCAAACCCACTCGGCTAGACCCAAACCCACTTGGCTACACCCACACCGACTCGGGTAGACCCAAACCCACTTGGCTAGACGCAAACCCACTCGGCTAGACCCAAACCCCCTCGGCTAAACACAAACCCTCTCGGATAGACCGAAACCGATTCGGCTAGACCCAAACCCACTCGGATAGACCCAAACCCACTCGGCTAGACCCAAACCCACTCGGCTAGACCCAAACCCACTCGGCTAGACACAAACCCACTCGGCTAGACACAAACCCTCTCGGATAGACTGAAACCGATTCGGCTAGACCCAAACCCACTCGGCTAGACCCAAACCCACTCGGCTACACCCAAACCCACTCCGCTAGACCCAAACCCACTCGGCTAGACCCAAACCCACTCGGCTAGACCCAAACCCACTCGGCAAGACCCAAACCCACTCGGCTAGACCCAAACCCACTCGGCTAGATGATTACCCACTCGGCTAGACCCAAAACCACGCGGCTAGACCCAAACCCACTCGGCTCAACCCAAACCCACTCGGCTAGATCCAAACACACTCGGCTACACCCATACCCACACCGCCAGACTCAAACCCACTCGGCTAGACCCAAACCCACTCGGCTGGACCCAAACCCACTCGGCTAGACCCAAACCCACTCGGCTGGACACAAACCCACTCGGCTACACCCAAACCCACTCGGCTAGACCCAAACCCACTTGGCTAGACACAAACCCACTCGGCTACACCCAAACCCACTCGGCTAGACCCAAACCCACTCAGCTAGACCCCAACCCACTCGGCTAGACCCAAACCCACTCGGCTAGACCCAAACCCACTCGGCAAGACCAAAACCCACTCGGCTAGACCCAAACCGACTCGGCTAGATGATTACCCACTCGGCTAGACCCAAACCCACGCGGCAATACCCAAACCCACTCGGCTCAACTCAAACCCACTCGGCTAGACCAAAACCCATTCCGCTAGTCCCAAACCCACTCGGCTACACCCAAACCCACTCGGCAAGACCCAAACCCACTCGGCTAGACCCAAACCCACTCGGCTAGACCCAAACCCACTGAGCTAGACCCAAACCCACTCGGCTACACCCAAACCCACTCGGTTAGACCCAAACCCACTCGGCTAGACCCCAACCCACTCGGCTAGACCCAAACCCTCTCGGCTAGACCCAAACCCACTCGGCTAGATCCAAACCCACTCGGCTAGACCCAAACCCACTCGGCTACACCCAAACCCACTCCGCTAGGCCCAAACCCACTCGGCTAGACCCAAACCCTCTCCGCTAGACACAAACCCACTCGGCTTCACCCAAACCCACTTGGATAGACCCAAACCCACTCGGCTAGACCCAAACCCACTCGGCTAGACCCAAACCCACTCGGCTAGACCCAAACCCACTTGGCTAGAACCAAACCCACTCGGCTAGACCCAACCCCACTCGGCTACTCCCAAACCCACTCGGCTAGACCCAAACGTACTCGGCTAGACCCAAACCCACTCGGCTAGAACCAAACCCACTCGGCTAGACCCAAACCCACTCGGCTAGACCCAAACCCACTCGGCTATACCCAAACCCACTCGGCTAGACCCAAATCCACTCGGATAGACCCAAACCCACTCAGCTAGACCCAAACCCACTCCGCTAGAGGCAAACCCACTCCGCTAGACCCAAACCCACTCCGCTAGACCCAAACCCACTCGGCTAGACCGAAACCCACAAGGCTAGACCCAAACGCACTCGGCTAGACCCAAACCCATTCGGCTTGACCCAAACCCACTCGGCTAGACCCAAACCCACTCGGCTAGATGATTACCCACTCGGCTACACCCAAACCCACGCGGCTAGACCCAAACCCACTCGGCTCAACTCAAACCCACTCCGCTAGACCAAAACCCATTCCGCTAGACCCAAACCCACTCGGCTAGACCCAAACCCACTCGGCAAGACCCAAACCCACTCGGCTAGACCCAAACCCACTCGTCTATACCCAAACCCACTGAGCTAGACCCAAACCCACTCGGCTACACCCAAACCCACTCGGTTAGACCCAAACCCACTCGGCTAGACCCCAACCCACTCGGCTAGACCCAAACCCTCTCGGCTAGACCCAAACCCACTCGGCTAGATCCAAACCCACTCGGCTAGACCCAAACCCACTCGGCTACACCCAAACCCACTCCGCTAGGCCCAAACCCACTCGGCTAGACCCAAACCCTCTCCGCTAGACACAAACCCACTCGGCTTCACCCAAACCCACTTGGATAGACCCAAACCCACTCGGCTAGACCCAAACCCACTCGGCTAGACCCAAACCCACTCGGTTAGACCCAAACCCACTTGGCTAGAACCAAACCCACTCGGCTAGACCCAACCCCACTCGGCTACTTCCAAACCCACTCGGCTAGACCCAAACGTACTCGGCTAGACCCAAACCCACTCGGCTAGAACCAAACCCACTCGGCTAGACCCAAACCCACTCGGCTAGACCCAAACCCACTCGGCTAGACCCAAACCCACTCAGCTGGACCCAAACCCACTCGGCTATACCCAAACCCACTCGGCTAGACCCAAACCCACTCGGATAGACCCAAACCCACTCGGCTGGACCCAAACCCACTCGGATAGACCAAAACCCACTCTGCTAGACCCAAACCCACTCGGCTAGACCCAAACCCACTCGGCTAGATTCAAACACTCTCGGCTAGACCCAAACCCACTCGGCTAGACCGAAACCCACTCGGCTACACCCAAACCCTCTCCGCTAGACACAAACCCACTCGGCTTCACCCAAACCCACTTGGCTAGACCCAAACCCACTCGGCTAGACCCAAACCCACTCGGCTAGACCCAAACCCACTCGGCTAGACCCAAACCCACTTGGCTAGAACCAAACCCACTCGGCTAGACACAACCCCACTCGGCTACTCCAAACCCACTCGGTTAGACCCAAACGGACTCGGCTAGACCCAAACCCACTTGGCGAGAACCAAAACCAATCGGCTAGACCCAAACCCACTCGGCTAGACCCAAACCCACTCGGCAAGACCCAAACCCACTCGGCTAGATCCAAACCCACTCGGCTAGACCCAAACCCACTCGGATAGACCCAAACCCACTCAGCTAGACCCAAACCAACTCGGCTACACCCAAACCCTCTCCGCTAGACACAAACCCACTCGGCTTCACCCAAACCCACTTGGCTAGACCCAAACCCACTCGGCTAGACCCAAACCCACTCGGCTAGACCCAAACCCACTCGGCTAGACCCAAACCCACTCGGCTAGACCCAAACCCACTCGGCTAGACCCAAACCCACTCGAATAGACCCAAACCCACTCGGCTAGACCCAAACCCACTCGGCTAGACCCAAACCCACTCGGCTAGATCCAAACCCACTTGGCTAGACCCAAACCCACTCGGATAGACACAAACCCACTCCGCTAGACCCAAATCCACTCCGCTACACCCAAACCCACTCGGCTAGACCCAAACCCATTCGGCTAGACCCAAACACACTCCGCTAGCCCCAAACCCACTCCGCTAGATGCAAACCCACTCCGCTAGACCCAAACCCACTCCGCTAGACCCAAACCCACTCCGCTAGACCGAAACCCACTAGGCTAGACCCAAACGCACTCGGCTAGACCCAAACCCACTCGGCTGGACCCAAACCCACTCAGCTAGACCCAAACCCACTCGGCTAGACCCAAACCCACTCGGCTAGACCCAAACCCACTCGGCTAGACCCAAACCCACTCGGCTAGACCCAAACCCACTCGGCTAGACCCAAACCCATTCGACTAGACCCAAACCCACTCGGCTAGACCAAAACCCACTCGGCTACTCCTAAACCCACTCGCCTAGACCCAAACCCACTCGGCTAGACCCAAACCCACTCGGCTAGACCCAAACCCACTCGGCTAGACCCAAACCCACTCGGCTAGACCCAAACCCACTCGAATAGACCCAAACCCACTCGGCTAGACCCAAACCCACTCGGCTAGACCCAAACCCACTCGGCTCGACCCAAACCCAATCGGCTAGACCCAAACCCACTCGGCTCGTCCCAAACCCACTCGGCTAGACCCAAACCCACTCGGCTAGACCCAAACCCACTCGGCGAGACTCAAACCCACTCGGCTAGACCCAAACCCATTCGGCTAGACCCAAACCCACTTGGCTTGACCCAAACCCACTAGGCTTGACCCAAACCCACTCGGCTAGACCCAAACCCAATCCGCTAGACCCAAACCCACTCCACTAGACCCAAACCCACTCGGCTAGACCCAAACCCACTCGGCTAGACCCAAACACACTCGGCTGGACCCAAACCCACTCGGCGAGACCCAAACCCACTCGGCTACACCCAAACCCACTCCGCTAGACACAAACCCACTCGGCTTCACCCAAACCCACTTGGCTAGACCCAAACCCACTCGGCTAGACCCAAACCCACTCGGCTAGACCGAAACCCACTCGGCTAGACCCAAACCCACTTGGCTAGACCCAAACCCACTCGGCTAGACCCAAACCCACTGAGCTAGACCCAAACCCACTCGGCTACACCCAAACCCACTCGGTTAGACCCAAACCCACTCGGCTAGACCCCAACCCACTCGGCTAGACCCAAACCCTCTCGGCTAGACCCAAACCCACTCGGCTAGATCCAAACCCACTCGGCTAGACCCAAACCCACTCGGCTACACCCAAACCCACTCCGCTAGGCCCAAACCCACTCGGCTAGACCCAAACCCTCTCCGCTAGACACAAACCAACTCGGCTTCACCCAAACCCACTTGGATAGACCCAAACCCACTCGGCTAGACCCAAACCCACTCGGCTAGACCCAAACCCACTCGGCTAGACCCAAACCCACTTGGCTAGAACCAAACCCACTCGGCTACACCCAACCCCACTCGGCTACTCCCAAACCCACTCGGCTAGACCCAAACGTACTCGGCTAGACCCAAACCCACTCGGCTAGAACCAAACCCACTCGGCTAGACCCAAACCCACTCGGCTAGACCCAAACCCACTCGGCTATACCCAAACCCACTCGGCTAGACCCAAATCCACTCGGATAGACCCAAACCCACTCAGCTAGACCCAAACCCACTCCGCTAGAGGCAAACCCACTCCGCTAGACCCAAACCCACTCCGCTAGACCCAAACCCACTCGGCTAGACCGAAACCCACAAGGCTAGACCCAAACGCACTCGGCTAGACCCAAACCCATTCGGCTTGACCCAAACCCACTCGGCTAGACCCAAACCCACTCGGCTAGATGATTACCCACTCGGCTACACCCAAACCCACGCGGCTAGACCCAAACCCACTCGGCTCAACTCAAACCCACTCCGCTAGACCAAAACCCATTCCGCTAGACCCAAACCCACTCGGCTAGACCCAAACCCACTCGGCAAGACCCAAACCCACTCGGCTAGACCCAAACCCACTCGTCTATACCCAAACCCACTGAGCTAGACCCAAACCCACTCGGCTACACCCAAACCCACTCGGTTAGACCCAAACCCACTCGGCTAGACCCCAACCCACTCGGCTAGACCCAAACCCTCTCGGCTAGACCCAAACCCACTCGGCTAGATCCAAACCCACTCGGCTAGACCCAAACCCACTCGGCTACACCCAAACCCACTCCGCTAGGCCCAAACCCACTCGGCTAGACCCAAACCCTCTCCGCTAGACACAAACCCACTCGGCTTCACCCAAACCCACTTGGATAGACCCAAACCCACTCGGCTAGACCCAAACCCACTCGGCTAGACCCAAACCCACTCGGTTAGACCCAAACCCACTTGGCTAGAACCAAACCCACTCGGCTAGACCCAACCCCACTCGGCTACTTCCAAACCCACTCGGCTAGACCCAAACGTACTCGGCTAGACCCAAACCCACTCGGCTAGAACCAAACCCACTCGGCTAGACCCAAACCCACTCGGCTAGACCCAAACCCACTCGGCTAGACCCAAACCCACTCAGCTGGACCCAAACCCACTCGGCTATACCCAAACCCACTCGGCTAGACCCAAACCCACTCGGATAGACCCAAACCCACTCGGCTGGACCCAAACCCACTCGGATAGACCAAAACCCACTCTGCTAGACCCAAACCCACTCGGCTAGACCCAAACCCACTCGGCTAGATTCAAACACTCTCGGCTAGACCCAAACCCACTCGGCTAGACCGAAACCCACTCGGCTACACCCAAACCCTCTCCGCTAGACACAAACCCACTCGGCTTCACCCAAACCCACTTGGCTAGACCCAAACCCACTCGGCTAGACCCAAACCCACTCGGCTAGACCCAAACCCACTCGGCTAGACCCAAACCCACTTGGCTAGAACCAAACCCACTCGGCTAGACACAACCCCACTCGGCTACTCCAAACCCACTCGGTTAGACCCAAACGGACTCGGCTAGACCCACACCCACTTGGCTAGAACCAAAACCAATCGGCTAGACCCAAACCCACTCGGCTAGACCCAAACCCACTCGGCAAGACCCAAACCCACTCGGCTAGATCCAAACCCACTCGGCTAGACCCAAACCCACTCGGATAGACCCAAACCCACTCAGCTGGACCCAAACCAACTCGGCTACACCCAAACCCTCTCCGCTAGACACAAACCCACTCGGCTTCACCCAAACCCACTTGGCTAGACCCAAACCCACTCGGCTAGACCCAAACCCACTCGGCTAGACCCAAACCCACTCGGCTAGACCCAAACCCACTCGGCTAGACCCAAACCCACTCGGCTAGACCCAAACCCACTCGAATAGACCCAAACCCACTCGGCTAGACCCAAACCCACTCGGCTAGACCCAAACCCACTCGGCTAGATCCAAACCCACTCGGCTAGACCCAAACCCACTCGGATAGACACAAACCCACTCCGCTAGACCCAAATCCACTCCGCTACACCCAAACCCACTCGGCTAGACCCAAACCCATTCGGCTAGACCCAAACACACTCCGCTAGCCCCAAACCCACTCCGCTAGATGCAAACCCACTCCGCTAGACCCAAACCCACTCCGCTAGACCCAAACCCACTCCGCTAGACCGAAACCCACTAGGCTAGACCCAAACGCACTCGGCTAGACCCAAACCCACTCGGCTGGACCCAAACCCACTCAGCTAGACCCAAACCCACTCGGCTAGACCCAAACCCACTCGGCTAGACCCAAACCCACTCGGCTAGACCCAAACCCACTCGGCTAGACCCAAACCCACTCGGCTAGACCCAAACCCATTCGACTAGACCCAAACCCACTCGGCTAGACCAAAACCCACTCGGCTACTCCTAAACCCACTCGCCTAGACCCAAACCCACTCGGCTAGACCCAAACCCACTCGGCTAGACCCAAACCCACTCGGCTAGACCCAAACCCACTCGGCTAGACCCAAACCCACTCGAATAGACCCAAACCCACTCGGCTAGACCCAAACCCACTCGGCTAGACCCAAACCCACTCGGCTCGACCCAAACCCACTCGGCTAGACCCAAACCCACTCGGCTCGTCCCAAACCCACTCGGCTAGACCCAAACCCACTCGGCTAGACCCAAACCCACTCGGCGAGACTCAAACCCACTCGGCTAGACCCAAACCCATTCGGCTAGACCCAAACCCACTTGGCTTGACCCAAACCCACTAGGCTTGACCCAAACCCACTCGGCTAGACCCAAACCCAATCCGCTAGACCCAAACCCACTCCACTAGACCCAAACCCACTCGGCTAGACCCAAACCCACTCGGCTAGACCCAAACACACTCGGCTGGACCCAAACCCACTCGGCGAGACCCAAACCCACTCGGCTACACCCAAACCCACTCCGCTAGACACAAACCCACTCGGCTTCACCCAAACCCACTTGGCTAGACCCAAACCCACTCGGCTAGACCCAAACCCACTCGGCTAGACCGAAACCCACTCGGCTAGACCCAAACCCACTTGGCTAGAACCAAACCCACTCGGCTAGACCCAACCCCACTCGGCTAGTCCCAAACCCACTCGGCTAGACCCAAACGGACTCGGCTAGACCCAAACCCACTCGGCTAGAACCAAACCCACTCGGATACACCCAAACCCACTCGGCTAGACCCAAACCCACTCGGCTAGACCCAAACCCACTCGGCTGGACCCAAACCCACTCGGCTATACCCAAACCCTCTCGGCAAGACCCAAACCCACTCGGCTAGACCCAAACCCACTCCGCTAGACCCAAACCCACTCCGCTATACCCAAACCCACTCCGCTAGACACAAACCCACTCGGCTAGACCCAAACCCACTCGGCTGGACCCAAACCCACTCGGATAGACCAAAACCCACTCGGCTAGACCCAAACCCACTCGGCTAGACCCAAACCCATTCGGCTAGACCCAAACCCACTCGGCTGGATACAAACCCACTAGGCTAGTCCCAAACCCACACGGCTAGACCCAAACCCACTCGGCTAGACCCAAACCCACTCAGCTAGACCCAAACCCACTCGGCTAGACCCAAACCCACTCCGCTAGACCCAAATCCACTCCGCTACACCCAAACCCACTCGGCTAGACCCAAACCCATTCGGCTAGACCCAAACACACTCCGCTAGACCCAAACCCACTCCGCTAGACGCAAACCCACTCCGCTAGTCCCAAACCCACTCCGCTAGATGCAAACCCACTCCGCTAGACCCAAACCCACTCCGCTAGACCCAAACCCACTCCGCTAGACCGAAACCCACTAGGCTAGACCCAAACGCACGCGGCTAGACCCAAACCCACTCGGCTGGACCCAAACCCACTCAGCTAGACCCAAACCCACTCGGCTAGACCCAAACCCACTCGGCTAGACCCAAACCCACTCGGCTAGACCCAAACCCACTCGGCTAGACCCAAACCCACTCCACTAAACCCAAACCCACTCGGCTAGACCCAAACCCACTCGGCTAGACGCAAACCCACTCGGCTAGAGCCAAACCCAATCGGCTAGACCCAAACCCACACCACTAGACCCAAACCCACTCGGCTAGACCCAAACCCACTCGGCTAGACCCAAACCCACTCGGCTATACCCAAACCCACTTGCTAGACCCAAACCCACGCGGCTAGACCTAAACCCACTCGGCAAGACCCAAACCCACTCGGCTAGAACCAAACCCACTCGGCTAGACCCAAACCCACTCCGCTAGACCCAAACCCACTCGGCTAGACCCAATACCACTCGGCTAGACCCAAACACACTCGGCTAGACCCAAACCCAGTCAGCTAGACCCAAACCCACTCGGCTACACCCAAACCCACTCGGCTAGACACAAACCCACTCGGCTAGACCCCAACCCACTCGGGTAGACCCATACCCACTCGGCTAGACCCAAACCCAATCGGCTAGACCCAAACCCACTCGGCTAGACCCAAACCCACTCGGCTAGACCCAAACCACTCGGCTAGACCCAAACACACTCGGCTAGACCCAAACCCACTCAGCTAGACCCAAACCCACTCGGCTACACCCAAACCCACTCGGCTAGACACAACCCACTCGGCTAGACCCCAACCCACTCGGGTAGACCCATACCCACTCGGCTAGACCCATACCCACTCGGCTAGACCCAAACCCACTCGGCTAGACCCAAACCCACTCGGCTAGACCCAAACCCACTCGGCTAAACCCAAACCCACTCGGCTACACCCAAACCCACTCGGCTATACCCAAACCCACTTGCTAGACCCAAACCCACTCGGCTAGGCCTAAACCCACTCGGCTAGACCCAAACCCACTCGGCTAGAACCAAACCCACTCGGCTAGACACAAACCCACTCCGCTAGACCCAAACCCACTCGGCTAGACCCAAAACCACTCGGCTAGACCCAAACACACTCGGCTAGACCCAAACCCACTCGGCTACACCCAAACCCACTCGGCTAGACACAAACCCACTCGGCTAGACCCCAACCCACTCGGGTAGACCCATACCCACTCGGCTAGACCCAAACCCAATCGGCTAGACCCAAACCCACTCGGCTAGACCCAAACCCACTCGGCTAGACCCAAACCACTCGGCTAGACCCAAACACACTCGGCTAGACCCAAACCCACTCAGCTAGACCCAAACCCACTCGGCTACACCCAAACCCACTCGGCTAGACACAAACCCTCTCGGCTAGACCCCAACCCACTCGGGTAGACCCATACCCACTCGGCTAGACCCAAACCCACTCGGCTAGATCCAAACCCACTCGGCTAGACTCAAACCCACACGGCTAGACCCAAACCCACTCGGATAGACCCAAACCCACTCGGCCAGACACAAACCCACTCGGCTGGACCCAAACCCACTCGGCTAGACCCAAACCCGCTCGGCTAGACCCAAACCCACTTGGCTAGAACCAAACCCACTCGGCTAGACCCAAACCCAGTTGGCTAGATCCAAACCCACTCGGATAGACCCAAACCCCATCGGCGAGACCGAAACACACACGGCTAGACCCAAACCCACTCAGCTAGACCCAAACCCACTCGGCTACACCCAAACCCACTCGGCTACACCCAAAACCACTCCGCTAGACACAAACCCACTCGGCTACACCCAAACCCACTCGGCTAGACCCAAACCCACTCAGCTAGACCCAAACCCACTCGGCTAGACCCAAACCCACTCGGCTGGACCCAAACCCACTTGGCTAGAACCAAACCCACTCGGCTAGACCCAAACCCACTCGGCTGGTCCCAAACCCACTCGGCTAGACCCAAACGGACTCGGCTAGACCCAAACCCACTCGGCTAGGACCAAACCCACTCGGCTAGACCCAAACCCACTCGGCTAAACCCAAACCCACTCAGCTAGACCCAAACCCACTCGGCTAGACCCAAACCCACTCGGCTAGACCCAAACCCACTCCGCTAGACCCAAACCCTATCCGCTAGACCCAAGCCCACTCCGCTAGACCCAAACCCACTCAGCTAGGCGCAAACCCACTCGGCTAGACCCAAACCCACTCGGCTAGACCAAAACCCATTCGGCTAGACCCAAACCCACTCGGCTAGACCCAAACCCACTCGGCAAGACCCAAACCCACTCGGCTAGACCCAAACGCACTCGGCTAGACGATTACCCACTCGGCTAGACCCAAACCCAGTTGGCTACACCCAAACCCACTCGGCTAGACCCAAACCCACTCAGCTAGACCCAAACCCACTCGGCTAGACCCAAACACTCTCGGCACGACCCAAACCCACTCGGCTAGACTCAAACCCACTAGGCTAGACGATTACCCACTCGGCTAGACCCAAACCCACTTGGCTAGACCCAAACCCACTCTGCTCGATCCAAACCCATTCGGCTAGACCCAAACCCACTCGGCTACACCCAAACCCACACCGCTAGACCCAAACCCACTCGGCTACACCCAAACCCACTCGGCTACACCCAAAACCACTGCGCTAGACACAAACCCACTCGGCTACACCCAAACCCACTCGGATAGACCCAAACCCACTCAGCTAGACCCAAACCCACTCGGCTGGACCCAAACCCACTCGGCTGGACCCAAACCCACTTGGCTAGAACCAAACCCACTCGGCTAGACCCAAACCCACTCGGCTGGTCCCAAACCCACTCGGCTAGACCCAAACGGACTCGGCTAGACCCAAACCCACTCGGCTAGAACCAAACACACTCGGCTAGACCCAAACCCACTCGGCTAGACCCAAATCCACTCGGCTAGACCCAAACCCACTCGGCTAGACCCAAACCCACTCGGCTAGACCCAAACCCACTCCGCTAGACCCAAACCCACTCCGCTAGACCCAAGCCCAATCGGCTAGACCCAAACCCACTCAGCTAGGTGCAAACCCACTCGGCTAGACCCAAACCCACTCGGTTAGACCAAAACCCATTCGGCTAGACCCAAACCCACTCGGCTAGACCCAAACCCACTCGGCAAGACCCAAACCCACTCGGCTAGACCCAAACCCACTCGGCTAGACGATTACGCACTCGGCTAGACCCAAACCTACTTGGCTACACCCAAACCCACTCGGCTAGACCCAAAGCCACTCAGCTAGACCGAAACCCACTCGGCTAGACCCAAACCCTCTCGGCACGACCCAAACCCACTCGGCTAGACTCAAACCCACTCGGCTAGACGATTACCCACTCGCCTAGACCCAAACCCACTTGGCTAGACCCAAACCCACTCTGCTCGATCCAAACCCATTCGGCTAGACCCAAACCCACTCGGCTACACCCAAACCCACACCGCTAGACCCAAACCCACTCGGCTAGACCCAAACCCACTCAGCTGGACCCAAACCCACTCGGCTAGACCCAAACCCACTCGGCTGGACCCAAACCCACTCGGCTAGACCCAAACCCACTCGGCTAGACCCAAACCCACTCAGCTAGACCCAAACCCACTCGGCTACACCCAAACCCACTCGGCTAGAACCAAACCCACTCGGCTAGACCCCAACCCACTCGGGTAGACCCCAACCCACTCGGCTAGACCCAAACCCACTCGGCTAGACCCAAAGCCACTCGGCTAGACCCAAACCCACTCGGCTAGACCCAAACCCACTCGGCTACACCCAAACCCACTCGGCTAGACCCAAACCCACTCGGCTAGACCCAAACCCACTCGGCTGGACCCAAACCCACTCGGCTAGACCCAAACCCACTCGGCTAGAACCAAACCCACTCGGCTAGACCCAAACCCACTCGGCTAGTCCCAAACCCACTCGGCTAGACCCAAACCCACTCGGCTAGACCCAAACCCACTCGGCTAGACCCTAACCCACTCGGCTTGACCCAAACCCACTCGGCTAGACCCAAACCCACTCGGCTAGACCCAAACCCACTCCGATAGACGCAAACCCACTCGGCTGGACCCAAACCCACTCGGCTAGACCCAAACCCACTCCGCTAGACCCAAACCCACTCGGCTAGACCCAAACCCACTCGGCTAGACCCAAACACACTCGGCTAGACCCAAACCCACTCAGCTAGACACAAACCCACTCGGCTACACCCAAACCCACTCGGCTAGACACAAACCCACTCGGCTAGACCCCAACCCACTCGGGTAGACCCAAACCCACTCGGCTAGACCCAAACCCACTCGGCTAGACCCAACCCCACTCGGCTAGACCCAAACCCACTCGGCTACACCCAAACCCACTCGGCTAGACCAAAACCCACTCGGCTAGACCCAAACCCACTCGGCTAGACCCAAACCCACTCGGCTAGACCCAAACACACTCGGCTAGACCCAAACCCACTCAGCTAGACCCAAACCCACTCGGCTACACCCAAACCCACTCGGCTAGACACAAACCCACTCGGCTAGACCCCAACCCACTCGGGTAGACCCAAACCCACTCGGCTAGACCCAAACCCACTCAGCTAGACCCAAACCCACTCGGCTAGACCCAAACCCACTCGGCTAGACCTAAACCCACTCGGCTACACCCAAACCCACTCGGCTAGACACAAACCCACTCGGCTAGACCCCAACCCACTCGGGTAGACCCATACCCACTCGGCTAGACCCAAACCCACTCGGCTAGACCCAAAACCACTTGGCTAGAACCAAACCCACTCGGCTAGACCCAAACCCACTCGGCTAGTCCCAAACCAACTCGGCTAGACCCAAACGGACTCGGCTAGACCCAAACCCACTCGGCTAGAACCAAACCCACTCGGCTAGACCCAAACCCACTCGGCTAGACCCAAACCCACTCGGCTAGACCCAAACCCACTCGGCTAGACCCAAACCCACTCCGCTAGACCCAAACCCACTCCGCTAGACCCAAACCCACTCCGCTAGACCCAAGCCCACTCCGCTACACCCAAACCCACTCAGCTAGACGCAAACCCACTCGGCTAGACCCAAACCCACTCGGCTAGACCAAAACCCATTCGGCTAGACCCAAACCCACTCGGCTAGACCCAAACCCACTCGGCAAGACCCAAACCCACTCGGCTAGACCCAAACCCACTCGGCTAGACGATTACCCACTCGGCTAGACCCAAACCCACTCGGCTAGACCCAAACCCACTCTGCTCGATCCAAACCCATTCGGCTAGACCCAAACCCACTCGGCTACACCCAAACCCACACCGCTAGAGCCAAACCCACTCGGCTAGACCCAAACCCACTCGGCTGGACCCAAACCCACCCGGCTAGACCCAAACCCACTCGGCTAGACACAAACCCACTCGTCTAGACCCAAACCCACTCGGCTAGACGCAAACCCACTCGGCTAGACCCAAACCCACTCGGCTACACCCAAACCCACTCGGCTAGAACCAAACCCACTCGGCTAGACCCCAACCCACTCGGGTAGACCCAAACCCACTCGGCTAGACCCAAACCCACTCGGCTAGACCCAAAGCCACTCGGCTAGACCCAAACCCACTCGGCTAGACCCAAACCCACTCGGCTACACCCAAACCCACTCGGCTAGACCCAAACCCACTCGGCTAGACCCAAACCCACTCGGCTAGACCCAAACCCACTCGGCTAGACCCAAACCCACTTGGCTAGAACCAAACCCACTCGGCTAGACCCAAACCCACTCGGCTAGTCCCAAACCCACTCGGCTAGACCCAAACGGACTCGGCTAGACCCAAACCCACTCGGCTAGAACCAAACCCACTCGGCTAGACCCAAACCCACTCGGCTAGACCCTAACCCACTCGGCTTGACCCAAACCCACTCGGCTAGACCCAAACCCACTCTGCTAGACCCAAACCCACTCCGCTAGACGCAAACCCACTCACCTGGACCCAAACCCACACGGCTAGACCAAAACCCATTCGGCTAGACCCAAACCCACTCGGCTAGACCCAAACCCACTCGGCAAGACCCAAACCCACTCGGCTAGACCCAAACCCACTCGGCTAGACGATTACCCACTCGGCTAGACCCAAACCCACTCGGCTAGACCCAAACCCACTCGGCTAGACGATTACCCACTCGGCTAGGCCCAAACCCACTCGGCTAGACCCAAACCCACTGGGCTAGACCCAAACCCACTCGGATAGACCCAAACCCACTCGGCTAGACCCAAACCCACTCGGCTAGACCCAAACCCACTCGGCTAGACCCAAACCCACTCGGCTAGACCCAAACCCACTCGGCTAGACCCAAACCCACTCGGCTAGACCCAAACCCACTCGGCTGGACCCAAACCCACTCGGCTAGACCCAAACCCACTCGGCTAGACCCAAACCCACTCGGCTAGACCCAAACCCACTCGGCTACACCCAAACCCGCTCGGCAAGACTCAAACCCACTCGGCTAGACCCCAACGCACTCGGCTAGACCCAAACCCTCTCGGCTAGACCCAAACCCACTCGGCTAGACCCAAACCCACTCGGCTAGACCCAAACCCACTCAGGTAGACCCAAACCCACTCGGCTAGACCCAAACCCACTCGGCTAGTCCCAAAGCCACTCGGCTACACCCAAACCCACTCGGCTAGACCCAAACCCACTCGGCTACACCCAAACCGACTCGGCTAGTCCCAAACCCACTTGGCTAGACACAAACCCACTCGGCTAGACCCAAACCCGCTCGGCTAGACACAAACCCTCTCGGATAGACCGAAACCGATTCGGCTAGACCCAAATCCACTCGGATAGACCCAAACCCACTCGGCTAGACCCAAACCCACTCGGCTAGACCCAAACCCACTCGGCTAGACCTAAACCCACTCGGCTAGACACAAACCCTCTCGGATAGACCGAAACCGATTCGGCTAGACCCAAACCCACTCGGCTAGACCCAAACCCACTCGGCTACACCCACAGCCACTCGGCTACACCCAAACCCACTCGGCTAGACGCAAACCCACTCGGCTGCACCCAAACCGACTCGGGTAGACCCAAACCCACTCGGCTACACCCAAACCCACTCGGCTAGACACAAACCCACTCGGCTAGACCCCAACCCACTCGGGTAGACCCATACCCACTCGGCTAGACCCAAACCCAATCGGCTAGACCCAAACCCACTCGGCTAGACCCAAACCCACTCGGCTAGACCCAAACCACTCGGCTAGACCCAAACACACTCGGCTAGACCCAAACCCACTCAGCTAGACCCAAACCCACTCGGCTACACCCAAACCCACTCGGCTAGACACAAACCCTCTCGGCTAGACCCCAACCCACTCGGGTAGACCCATACCCACTCGGCTAGACCCAAACCCACTCGGCTAGATCCAAACCCACTCGGCTAGACTCAAACCCACACGGCTAGACCCAAACCCACTCGGATAGACCCAAACCCACTCGGCCAGACACAAACCCACTCGGCTGGACCCAAACCCACTCGGCTAGACCCAAACCCGCTCGGCTAGACCCAAACCCACTTGGCTAGAACCAAACCCACTCGGCTAGACCCAAACCCAGTTGGCTAGATCCAAACCCACTCGGATAGACCCAAACCCCATCGGCGAGACCGAAACACACACGGCTAGACCCAAACCCACTCAGCTAGACCCAAACCCACTCGGCTACACCCAAACCCACTCGGCTACACCCAAAACCACTCCGCTAGACACAAACCCACTCGGCTACACCCAAACCCACTCGGCTAGACCCAAACCCACTCAGCTAGACCCAAACCCACTCGGCTAGACCCAAACCCACTCGGCTGGACCCAAACCCACTTGGCTAGAACCAAACCCACTCGGCTAGACCCAAACCCACTCGGCTGGTCCCAAACCCACTCGGCTAGACCCAAACGGACTCGGCTAGACCCAAACCCACTCGGCTAGGACCAAACCCACTCGGCTAGACCCAAACCCACTCGGCTAAACCCAAACCCACTCAGCTAGACCCAAACCCACTCGGCTAGACCCAAACCCACTCGGCTAGACCCAAACCCACTCCGCTAGACCCAAACCCTATCCGCTAGACCCAAGCCCACTCCGCTAGACCCAAACCCACTCAGCTAGGCGCAAACCCACTCGGCTAGACCCAAACCCACTCGGCTAGACCAAAACCCATTCGGCTAGACCCAAACCCACTCGGCTAGACCCAAACCCACTCGGCAAGACCCAAACCCACTCGGCTAGACCCAAACGCACTCGGCTAGACGATTACCCACTCGGCTAGACCCAAACCCAGTTGGCTACACCCAAACCCACTCGGCTAGACCCAAACCCACTCAGCTAGACCCAAACCCACTCGGCTAGACCCAAACACTCTCGGCACGACCCAAACCCACTCGGCTAGACTCAAACCCACTAGGCTAGACGATTACCCACTCGGCTAGACCCAAACCCACTTGGCTAGACCCAAACCCACTCTGCTCGATCCAAACCCATTCGGCTAGACCCAAACCCACTCGGCTACACCCAAACCCACACCGCTAGACCCAAACCCACTCGGCTACACCCAAACCCACTCGGCTACACCCAAAACCACTGCGCTAGACACAAACCCACTCGGCTACACCCAAACCCACTCGGATAGACCCAAACCCACTCAGCTAGACCCAAACCCACTCGGCTGGACCCAAACCCACTCGGCTGGACCCAAACCCACTTGGCTAGAACCAAACCCACTCGGCTAGACCCAAACCCACTCGGCTGGTCCCAAACCCACTCGGCTAGACCCAAACGGACTCGGCTAGACCCAAACCCACTCGGCTAGAACCAAACACACTCGGCTAGACCCAAACCCACTCGGCTAGACCCAAATCCACTCGGCTAGACCCAAACCCACTCGGCTAGACCCAAACCCACTCGGCTAGACCCAAACCCACTCCGCTAGACCCAAACCCACTCCGCTAGACCCAAGCCCAATCGGCTAGACCCAAACCCACTCAGCTAGGCGCAAACCCACTCGGCTAGACCCAAACCCACTCGGTTAGACCAAAACCCATTCGGCTAGACCCAAACCCACTCGGCTAGACCCAAACCCACTCGGCAAGACCCAAACCCACTCGGCTAGACCCAAACCCACTCGGCTAGACGATTACGCACTCGGCTAGACCCAAACCTACTTGGCTACACCCAAACCCACTCGGCTAGACCCAAAGCCACTCAGCTAGACCGAAACCCACTCGGCTAGACCCAAACCCTCTCGGCACGACCCAAACCCACTCGGCTAGACTCAAACCCACTCGGCTAGACGATTACCCACTCGGCTAGACCCAAACCCACTTGGCTAGACCCAAACCCACTCTGCTCGATCCAAACCCATTCGGCTAGACCCAAACCCACTCGGCTACACCCAAACCCACACCGCTAGACCCAAACCCACTCGGCTAGACCCAAACCCACTCAGCTGGACCCAAACCCACTCGGCTAGACCCAAACCCACTCGGCTGGACCCAAACCCACTCGGCTAGACCCAAACCCACTCGGCTAGACCCAAACCCACTCAGCTAGACCCAAACCCACTCGGCTACACCCAAACCCACTCGGCTAGAACCAAACCCACTCGGCTAGACCCCAACCCACTCGGGTAGACCCCAACCCACTCGGCTAGACCCAAACCCACTCGGCTAGACCCAAAGCCACTCGGCTAGACCCAAACCCACTCGGCTAGACCCAAACCCACTCGGCTACACCCAAACCCACTCGGCTAGACCCAAACCCACTCGGCTAGACCCAAACCCACTCGGCTGGACCCAAACCCACTCGGCTAGACCCAAACCCACTCGGCTAGAACCAAACCCACTCGGCTAGACCCAAACCCACTCGGCTAGTCCCAAACCCACTCGGCTAGACCCAAACCCACTCGGCTAGACCCAAACCCACTCGGCTAGACCCTAACCCACTCGGCTTGACCCAAACCCACTCGGCTAGACCCAAACCCACTCGGCTAGACCCAAACCCACTCCGATAGACGCAAACCCACTCGGCTGGACCCAAACCCACTCGGCTAGACCCAAACCCACTCCGCTAGACCCAAACCCACTCGGCTAGACCCAAACCCACTCGGCTAGACCCAAACACACTCGGCTAGACCCAAACCCACTCAGCTAGACACAAACCCACTCGGCTACACCCAAACCCACTCGGCTAGACACAAACCCACTCGGCTAGACCCCAACCCACTCGGGTAGACCCAAACCCACTCGGCTAGACCCAAACCCACTCGGCTAGACCCAACCCCACTCGGCTAGACCCAAACCCACTCGGCTACACCCAAACCCACTCGGCTAGACCAAAACCCACTCGGCTAGACCCAAACCCACTCGGCTAGACCCAAACCCACTCGGCTAGACCCAAACACACTCGGCTAGACCCAAACCCACTCAGCTAGACCCAAACCCACTCGGCTACACCCAAACCCACTCGGCTAGACACAAACCCACTCGGCTAGACCCCAACCCACTCGGGTAGACCCAAACCCACTCGGCTAGACCCAAACCCACTCAGCTAGACCCAAACCCACTCGGCTAGACCCAAACCCACTCGGCTAGACCTAAACCCACTCGGCTACACCCAAACCCACTCGGCTAGACCTAAACCCACTCGGCTACACCCAAACCCACTCGGCTAGACCGAAACCCACTCGGCTAGACACAAACCCACTCGGCTACACCCAAACCCACTCGGCTACACCCAAAACCACTCCGCTAGACACAAACCCACTCGGCTACACCCAAACCCACTTGGCCAGACCCAAACCCACTCAGCTAGACGCAAACCCACTCGGCTAGACCCAAACCCACTCGGCTAGACCCAAAACCACTTGGCTAGAACCAAACCCACTCGGCTAGACCCAAACCCACTCGGCTAGTCCCAAACCAACTCGGCTAGACCCAAACGGACTCGGCTAGACCCAAACCCACTCGGCTAGAACCAAACCCACTCGGCTAGACCCAAACCCACTCGGCTAGACCCAAACCCACTCGGCTAGACCCAAACCCACTCGGCTAGACCCAAACCCACTCCGCTAGACCCAAACCCACTCCGCTAGACCCAAACCCACTCCGCTAGACCCAAGCCCACTCCGCTACACCCAAACCCACTCAGCTAGACGCAAACCCACTCGGCTAGACCCAAACCCACTCGGCTAGACCAAAACCCATTCGGCTAGACCCAAACCCACTCGGCTAGACCCAAACCCACTCGGCAAGACCCAAACCCACTCGGCTAGACCCAAACCCACTCGGCTAGACGATTACCCACTCGGCTAGACCCAAACCCACTCGGCTAGACCCAAACCCACTCTGCTCGATCCAAACCCATTCGGCTAGACCCAAACCCACTCGGCTACACCCAAACCCACACCGCTAGAGCCAAACCCACTCGGCTAGACCCAAACCCACTCGGCTGGACCCAAACCCACCCGGCTAGACCCAAACCCACTCGGCTAGACACAAACCCACTCGTCTAGACCCAAACCCACTCGGCTAGACGCAAACCCACTCGGCTAGACCCAAACCCACTCGGCTACACCCAAACCCACTCGGCTAGAACCAAACCCACTCGGCTAGACCCCAACCCACTCGGGTAGACCCAAACCCACTCGGCTAGACCCAAACCCACTCGGCTAGACCCAAAGCCACTCGGCTAGACCCAAACCCACTCGGCTAGACCCAAACCCACTCGGCTACACCCAAACCCACTCGGCTAGACCCAAACCCACTCGGCTAGACCCAAACCCACTCGGCTAGACCCAAACCCACTCGGCTAGACCCAAACCCACTTGGCTAGAACCAAACCCACTCGGCTAGACCCAAACCCACTCGGCTAGTCCCAAACCCACTCGGCTAGACCCAAACGGACTCGGCTAGACCCAAACACACTCGGCTAGAACCAAACCCACTCGGCTAGACCCAAACCCACTCGGCTAGACCCTAACCCACTCGGCTTGACCCAAACCCACTCGGCTAGACCCAAACCCACTCTGCTAGACCCAAACCCACTCCGCTAGACGCAAACCCACTCACCTGGACCCAAACCCACACGGCTAGACCAAAACCCATTCGGCTAGACCCAAACCCACTCGGCTAGACCCAAACCCACTCGGCAAGACCCAAACCCACTCGGCTAGACCCAAACCCACTCGGCTAGACGATTACCCACTCGGCTAGACCCAAACCCACTCGGCTAGACCTAAACCCACTCGGCTAGACGATTACCCACTCGGCTAGGCCCAAACCCACTCGGCTAGACCCAAACCCACTGGGCTAGACCCAAACCCACTCGGATAGACCCAAACCCACTCGGCTAGACCCAAACCCACTCGGCTAGACCCAAACCCACTCGGCTAGACCCAAACCCACTCGGCTAGACCCAAACCCACTCGGCTAGACCCAAACCCACTCGGCTAGACCCAAACCCACTCGGCTGGACCCAAACCCACTCGGCTAGACCCAAACCCACTCGGCTAGACCCAAACCCACTCGGCTAGACCCAAACCCACTCGGCTACACCCAAACCCGCTCGGCAAGACTCAAACCCACTCGGCTAGACCCCAACGCACTCGGCTAGACCCAAACCCTCTCGGCTAGACCCAAACCCACTCGGCTAGACCCAAACCCACTCGGCTAGACCCAAACCCACTCAGGTAGACCCAAACCCACTCGGCTAGACCCAAACCCACTCGGCTAGTCCCAAAGCCACTCGGCTACACCCAAACCCACTCGGCTAGACCCAAACCCACTCGGCTACACCCAAACCGACTCGGCTAGTCCCAAACCCACTTGGCTAGACACAAACCCACTCGGCTAGACCCAAACCCGCTCGGCTAGACACAAACCCTCTCGGATAGACCGAAACCGATTCGGCTAGACCCAAATCCACTCGGATAGACCCAAACCCACTCGGCTAGACCCAAACCCACTCGGCTAGACCCAAACCCACTCGGCTAGACCTAAACCCACTCGGCTAGACACAAACCCTCTCGGATAGACCGAAACCGATTCGGCTAGACCCAAACCCACTCGGCTAGACCCAAACCCACTCGGCTACACCCACAGCCACTCGGCTACACCCAAACCCACTCGGCTAGACGCAAACCCACTCGGCTGCACCCAAACCGACTCGGGTAGACCCAAACCCACTTGGCTAGACACAAACCCACTCGGCTAGACCCAAACCCCCTCGGCTAAACACAAACCCTCTCGGATAGACCCAAACCCACTCAGCTAGACCCCAACCCACTCGGCTAGACCCAAACCCACTCGGCTAGACCTAAACCCACTCGGCAAGACCAAAACCCACTCGGCTAGACCCAAACCGACTCGGCTAGATGATTACCCACTCGGCTAGACCCAAACCCAGGCGGCTAGCCCAAACCCACTCGGCTCAACCCAAACCCACTCGGCTAGACGCAAACCCACTCGGCTGGACCCAAACCCACTCGGCTAGACCAAAACCCATTCCGCTAGACCCAAACCCACTCGGCTAGACCCAAACCCACTCGGCAAGACCCAAACCCACTCGGCTAGACCCAAACCCACTCGGCTAGACCCAAACCCACTGAGCTAGACCCAAACCCACTCGGCTACACCCAAACCCACTCGGTTAGACCCAAACCCACTCGGCTAGACCCCAACCCACTCGGCTAGACCCAAACCCTCTCGGCTAGACCCAAACCCACTCGGCTAGACCCAAACCCACTCGGCTAGACCCAAACCCACTCGGCAAGACCCAAACCCACTCGGCTAGACCCAAACCCACTCGGCTAGACGATTACCCACTCGGCTAGACCCAAACCCACTCGCCTAGACCCAAACCCACTCGGCTAGACGATTACCCACTCGGCTAGACGATTACCCACTCGGCTAGACCCAAACCCACTCTGCTCGATCCAAACCCATTCGGCTAGACCCAAACCCACTCGGCTAGACCCAAACCCACTCGGCTAGACCCAAACCCACTCGGCTAGACCCAAACCCACTCGGCTAGACCCAAACCCACTCGGCTACACCCAAACCCACTCGGCTAGACCCAAACCCACTCGGCTAGACCCAAACCCACTCGGCTAGACCCAAACCCACTCGGCTACACCCAAACCCACTCGGCTAGACCCAAACCCACTCGGCTAGACCCCAACGCACTCGGCTAGACCCAAACCCTCTCGGCTAGACCCAAACCCACTCAGCTAGACCCCAACCCACTCGGCTAGATCCAAACCCACTCGGCTAGACACAAACCCACTCGGCAAGACCAAAACCCACTCGGCTAGACCCAAACCGACTCGGCTAGATGATTACCCACTCGGCTAGACCCAAACCCAGGCGGCTAGCCCAAACCCACTCGGCTCAACCCAAACCCACTCGGCTAGACGCAAACCCACTCGGCTGGACCCGAACCCACTCGGCTAGACCAAAACCCATTCCGCTAGACCCAAACCCACTCGGCTAGACCCAAACCCACTCGGCAAGACCCAAACCCACTCGGCAAGACCCAAACCCACTCGGCTAGACCCAAACCCACTCGGCTAGACCCAAACCCACTGAGCTAGACCCAAACCCACTCGGCTACACCCAAACCCACTCGGTTAGACCCAAACCCACTCCGCTAGACCCCAACCCACTCGGCTGGACCCAAACCCTCTCGGCTAGACCCAAACCCACTCGGCTAGACCCAAACCCACTCGGCTAGACCCAAACCAACTCGGCTCGACCCAAACCCACTCGGCTAGACCCTAACCCACTCGGCTAGACCCAAACCCACTCGGCTAGACCCAAACCCACTCGGCTAGACCCAAACCCACTCGGCTAGACCCAAACCCACTCGGCTAGACCCAAACCCACTCCGCTAGACCCAAACCCACTCGGCTACACCCAAACCCACTCGGCTAGACCCAAACCCACTCGGCTAGACCCAAACTCACTCGGCTAGACCCTAACCCACTCAGCTAGACCCAAACCCACTCGGCTACACCCAAACCCACTCGGCTAGACCCAAACCCACTCGGCTAGACCCCAACCCACTCGGCTAGACCCAAACCCTCTCGGCTAGACCCAAACCCACGGCTAGACCCAAACCCACTCGGCTAGACCCAAATCCACTCGGCTAGACCCAAACCCACTCGGCTGCACCCAAACCCACTCGGCTGGACCCAAACCCACTTGGCTAGACACAAACCCACTCGGCTACACCCAAACCCACTCGGCTAGACTCAAACCCACTCAGCTAGACCCCAACCCACTCGGCTAGACCCAAACCCACTCGGCTAGACCCAAACCCACTCGGCAAGACCAAAACCCACTCGGCTAGACCCAAACCGACTCGGCTAGATGATTACCCACTCGGCTAGACCCAAACCCACGCGGCTAGACCCAAACCCACTCGGCTCAACCCAAACCCACTCGGCTAGACGCAAACCCACTCGGCTGGACCCAAACCCACTCGGCTAGACCAAAACCCATTCCGCTAGACCCAAACCCACTCGGCTAGACCGAAACTCACTCGGCAAGACCCAAACCCACTCGGCTAGACCCAAACCCACTCGGCTCGACCCAAACCCACTGAGCTAGACCCAAACCCACTCGGCTACACCCAAACCCACTCGGTTAGACCCAAACCCACTCGGCTAGACCCCAACCCACTCGGCTAGACCCAAACACTCTCGGCTAGACCCAAACCCACTCGGCTACACCCAAACCCACTCGGCTAGACCCAAACCCACTTGGCTAGACACAAACCCACTCGGCTACACCCAAACCCACTCGGCTTGACCCAAACCCACTCGGCTAGACCCCAACCCACTCGGCTAGACCCAAACCCACTCGGCTAGACCCAAACCCACTCGGCTAGACCCAAAGCCACTCGGCTACACCCAAACCCACTCGGCTAGACCCAAACCAACTCGGCTGCACCCAAACCGACTCGGGTAGACCCAAACAAACTTGGCTAGACACAAACCCACTCGGCTAGACCAAACCCCCTCGGCTAAACACAAACCCTCTCGGATAGACCCAAACCCACTCAGCTAGACCCCAACCCACTCGGCTAGACCCAAACCCACTCGGCTAGACCCAAACCCACTCGGCAAGACCAAAACCCACTCGGCTAGACCCAAACCGACTCGGCTAGATGATTACCCACTCGGCTAGACCCAAACCCACGCGGCTAGACCCAAACCCACTCGGCTCAACCCAAACCCACTCGGCTAGACGCAAACCCACTCGGCTGGACCCAAACCCACTCGGCTAGACCAAAACCCATTCCGCTAGACCCAAACCCACTCGGCTAGACCGAAACTCACTCGGCAAGACCCAAACCCACTCGGCTAGACCCAAACCCACTCGGCTAGACCCAAACCCACTGAGCTAGACCCAAACCCACTCGGCTACACCCAAACCCACTCGGTTAGACCCAAACCCACTCGGCTAGACCCCAACCCACTCGGCTAGACCCAAACCCTCTCGGCTAGACCCAAACCCACTCGGCTACACCCAAACCCACTCGGCTAGACCCAAACCCACTTGGCTAGACACAAACCCACTCGGCTACACCCAAACCCACTCGGCTTGACCCAAACCCACTCGGCTACACCCAAACCCACTCGGCTTGACCCAAACCCACTCGGCTAGACCCCAACCCACTCGGCTAGACCCAAACCCACTCGGCTAGACCCAAACCCGCTCGGCTAGACCCAAAGCCACTCGGCTACACCCAAACCCACTCGGCTAGACCCAAACCAACTCGGCTGCACCCAAACCGACTCGGGTAGACCCAAACAAACTTGGCTAGACACAAACCCACTCGGCTAGACCCAAACCCCCTCGGCTAAACACAAACCCTCTCGGATAGACCCAAACCCACTCAGCTAGACCCCAACCCACTCGGCTAGACCCAAACCCACTCGGCTAGACCCAAACCCACTCGGCAAGACCAAAACCCACTCGGCTAGACCCAAACCGACTCGGCTAGATGATTACCCACTCGGCTAGACCCAAACCCACGCGGCTAGACCCAAACCCACTCGGCTCAACCCAAACCCACTCGGCTAGACGCAAACCCACTCGGCTGGACCCAAACCCACTCGGCTAGACCAAAACCCATTCCGCTAGACCCAAACCCACTCGGCTAGACCGAAACTCACTCGGCAAGACCCAAACCCACTCGGCTAGACCCAAACCCACTCGGCTAGACCCAAACCCACTGAGCTAGACCCAAACCCACTCGGCTACACCCAAACCCACTCGGTTAGACCCAAACCCACTCGGCTAGACCCCAACCCACTCGGCTAGACCCAAACCCTCTCGGCTAGACCCAAACCCACTCGGCTACACCCAAACCCACTCGGCTAGACCCAAACCCACTTGGCTAGACACAAACCCACTCGGCTACACCCAAACCCACTCGGCTTGACCCAAACCCACTCGGCCAGACCCCAACCCACTCGGCTTGACCCAAACCCACTCGGCTACACCCAAACCCACTCGGCTAGACCCAAAGCCACTCGGCTACACCCAAACCCACTCGGCTGGACCCAAACCCACTCGGCTGCACCCAAACCGACTCGGGTAGACCCAAACAAACTTGGCTAGACACAAACCCACTCGGCTAGACCCAAACCCACTCGGCTAAACACAAACCCTCTCGGATAGACCCAAACCCACTCAGCTAGACCCCAACCCACTCGGCTAGACCCAAACCCACTCGGCTAGACCCAAACCCACTCGGCAAGACCAAAACCCACTCGGCTAGACCCAAACCGACTCGGTAGATGATTACCCACTCGGTTAGACCCAAACCCAGGCGGCTAGCCCAAACCCACTCGGCTCAACCCAAACCCACTCGGCTAGACGCAAACCCACTCGGCTGGACCCAAACCCACTCGGCTAGACCAAAACCCATTCCGCTAGACCCAAACCCACTCGGCTAGACCCAAACCCACTCGGCAAGACCCAAACCCACTCGGCTAGACCCAAACCCACTCGGCTAGACCCAAACCCACTGAGCTAGACCCAAACCCACTCGGCTACACCCAAACCCACTCGGTTAGACCCAAACCCACTCGGCTAGACCCCAACCCACTCGGCTAGACCCAAACCCTCTCGGCTAGACCCAAACCCACTCGGCTAGACCCAAACCCACTCGGCTAGACCCAAACCCACTCGGCTAGACCCAAACCCACTCGGCTACACCCAAACCCACTCGGCTAGACCCAAACCCACTTGGCTAGATACAAACCCACTCGGCTACACCCAAACCCACTCGGCTAGACCCAAACCCACTCGGCTAGACCCCAACCCACTCGGCTAGACCCAAACCCACTCGGCTAGACCCAAAGCCACTCGGCTACACCCAAACCCACTCGGCTAGACCCAAACCCACTCGGCTACACCCAAACCGACTCGGGTAGACCCAAACCCACTTGGCTAGACACAAACCCACTCGGCTAGACCCAAACCCCCTCGGCTAGACCCAAACCCTCTCGGCTAGACCCAAACCCACTCGGCTAGACCCAAACCCACTCGGCTAGACTCAAACCCACTCGGCTAGACTCAAACCCACTCGGCTAGACCCAAACCCACTCGGCTACACCCAAATCCACTCGGCTAGACCCAAACCCACTTGGCTAGACACAAACACACGCGGCTACACCCAAACCCACTCGGCTAGACCCAAACCCACTCGGCTAGACCCCAACCCACTCGGCTAGACCCAAACCCACTCGGCTAGACCCAAACCCACTCGGCTACACCCAAAGCCACTCGGCTACACCCAAACCCACTCGGCTAGACCCAAACCCACTTGGCTACACCCACACCGACTCGGGTAGACCCAAACCCACTTGGCTAGACGCAAACCCACTCGGCTAGACCCAAACCCCCTCGGCTAAACACAAACCCTCTCGGATAGACCGAAACCGATTCGGCTAGAGCCAAACCCACTCGGATAGACCCAAACCCACTCGGCTAGACCCAAACCCACTCGGCTAGACCCAAACCCACTCGGCTAGACACAAACCCACTCGGCTAGACACAAACCCTCTCGGATAGACTGAAACCGATTCGGCTAGACCCAAACCCACTCGGCTAGACCCAAACCCACTCGGCTACACCCAAACCCACTCCGCTAGACCCAAACCCACTCGGCTTGACCCAAACCCACTCGGCTAGACCCAAACCCACTCGGCAAGACCCAAACCCACTCGGCTAGACCCAAACCCACTCGGCTAGATGATTACCCACTCGGCTAGACCCAAAACCACGCGGCTAGACCCAAACCCACTCGGCTCAACCCAAACCCACTCGGCTAGATCCAAACCCACTCGGCTACACCCATACCCACACCGCCAGACTCAAACCCACTCGGCTAGACCCAAACCCACTCGGCTGGACCCAAACCCACTCGGCTAGACCCAAACCCACTCGGCTGGACCCAAACCCACTCGGCTACATCCAAACCCACTCGGCTAGACCGAAACCCACTTGGCTAGACACAAACCCACTCGGCTACACCCAAACCCACTCGGCTAGACCCAAACCCACTCAGCTAGACCCCAACCCACTCGGCTAGACCCAAACCCACTCGGCTAGACCCAAACCCACTCGGCAAGACCAAAACCCACTCGGCTAGACCCAAACCGACTCGGCTAGATGATTACCCACTCGGCTAGACCCAAACCCACGCGGCAAGACCCAAACCCACTCGGCTCAACTCAAACCCACTCGGCTAGACCAAAACCCATTCCGCTAGACCCAAACCCACTCGGCTACACCCAAACCCACTCGGCAAGACCCAAACCCACTCGGCTAGACCCAAACCCACTCGGCTAGACCCAAACCCACTGAGCTAGACCCAAACCCACTCGGCTACACCCAAACCCACTCGGTTAGACCCAAACCCACTCGGCTAGACCCCAACCCACTCGGCTAGACCCAAACCCTCTCGGCTAGACCCAAACCCACTCGGCTAGATCCAAACCCTCTCGGCTAGACCCGAACCCACTCGGCTACACCCAAACCCACTCCGCTAGGCCCAATCCCACTCGGCTTGACCCAAACCCTCTCCGCTAGACACAAACCCACTCGGCTTCACCCAAACCCACTTGGATAGACCCAAACCCACTCGGCTAGACCCAAACCCACTCGGCTAGACCCAAACCCACTCGGCTAGACCCAAACCCACTTGGCTAGAACCAAACCCACTCGGCTAGACCCAATCCCACTCGGCTACTCCCAAACCCACTCGGCTAGACCCAAACGTACTCGGCTAGACCCAAACCCACTCGGCTAGAACCAAACCCACTCGGCTAGACCCAAACCCACTCGGCTAGACCCAAACCCACTCGGCTAGACCCAAACCCACTCAGCTGGACCTAAACCCACTCGGCTATACCCAAACCCACTCGGCTAGACCCAAATCCACTCGGATAGACCCAAACCCACTCAGCTAGACCCAAACCCACTCCGCTAGAGGCAAACCCACTCCGCTAGACCCAAACCCACTCCGCTAGACCCAAAACCACTCGGCTAGACCGAAACCCACAAGGCTAGACCCAAACGCACTCGGCTAGACCCAAACCCATTCGGCTTGACCCAAACCCACTCGGCTAGACCCAAACCCACTCGGCTAGATGATTACCCACTCGGCTACACCCAAACCCACGCGGCTAGACCCAAACCCACTCGGCTCAACTCAAACCCACTCGGCTAGACCAAAACCCATTCCGCTAGACCCAAACCCACTCGGCTAGACCCAAACCCACTCGGCAAGACCCAAACCCACTCGGCTAGACCCAAACCCACTCGTCTAGACCCAAACCCACTGAGCTAGACCCAAACCCACTCGGCTACACCCAAACCCACTCGGTTAGACCCAAACCCACTCGGCTAGACCCCAACCCACTCGGCTAGACCCAAACCCTCTCGGCTAGACCCAAACCCACTCGGCTAGATCCAAACCCACTCGGCTAGACCCAAACCCACTCGGCTACACCCAAACCCACTCCGCTAGGCCCAAACCCACTCGGCTAGACCCAAACCCTCTCCGCTAGACACAAACCCACTCGGCTTCACCCAAACCCACTTGGATAGACCCAAACCCACTCGGCTAGACCCAAACCCACTCGGCTAGACCCAAACCCACTCGGTTAGACCCAAACCCACTTGGCTAGAACCAAACCCACTCGGCTAGACCCAACCCCACTCGGCTACTTCCAAACCCACTCGGGTAGACCCAAACGTACTCGGCTAGACCCAAACCCACTCGGCTAGAACCAAACCCACTCGGCTAGACACAAACCCACTCGGCTAGACCCAAACCCACTCGGCTAGACCCAAACCCACTCAGCTGGACCCAAACCCACTCGGCTATACCCAAACCCACTCGGCTAGACCCAAACCCACTCGGATAGACCCAAACCCACTCAGCTAGACCCAAACCCACTCCGCTAGACGCAAACCCACTCCGCTAGACCCAAACCCACTCAGCTAGACCCAAACCCACTCGGCTAGACAGAAACCCACTAGGCCAGACCCAAACGCACTCGGCTAGACCCAAACCCATTCGGCTTGACCCAAACCAACTCGTCTAGACCCAAACCCACTAGGCTAGTCCCAAACCCACTCGGCGAGCCCAAACCCACTCGGCTAGACCCAAACCCACTCAGCTAGACCCAAACCCACTCCGCTAGACCCAAATCCACTCCGCTACACCCAAACCCACTCGGCTAGACCCAAACCCACTCGGCTAGACCCAAACCCACTCGGCTAGACCCAAACACACTCGGCTAGACCCAAACCCACTCGGCTAGACCCAAACCCACTCGGCTACACCCAAACCCACTCCGCTAGACACAAACCCACTCGGCTTCACCCAAACCCACTTGGCTAGACCCAAACCCACTCGGCTAGACCCAAACCCACTTGGCTAGAACCAAACCCACTCGGCTAGACCCAACCCCACTCGGTTAGTCCCAAACCCACACGGCTAGACCCAAACGGACTCGGCTAGACCCAAACCCACTCGGCTAGATCCAAACCCACTCGGCTCGACCCAAACCCACTCGGCTAGACCCAAACCCACTCGGCTATACCCAAACCCTCTCGGCAAGACCCAAACCCACTCGGCTAGACCCAAACCCACTACGCTAGACCCAAACCCACTCCGCTAGACCCAAACCCACTCCGCTAGACACAAACCCACTCGGCTAGACCGAAACCCACTCGGCTGGACCCAAACCCACTCGGATAGACCAAAACCCACTCTGCTAGACCCAAACCCACTCGGCTAGACCGAAACCCACTCGGCTACACCCAAACCCTCTCCGCTAGACACAAACCCACTCGGCTTCACCCAAACCCACTTGGCTAGACCCAAACCCACTCGGCTAGACCCAAACCCACTCGGCTAGACCCAAACCCACTCGGCTAGACCCAAACCCACTTGGCTAGAACCAAACCCACTCGGCTAGACACAACCCCACTCGGCTACTCCAAACCCACTCGGTTAGAGCCAAACGGACTCGGCTAGACCCAAACCCACTCGGCTAGAACCAAAACCAATCGGCTAGACCCAAACCCACTCGGCTAGACCCAAACCCACTCGGCAAGACCCAAACCCACTCGGCTAGATCCAAACCCACTCGGCTAGACCCAAACCCACTCGGATAGACCCAAACCCACTCAGCTAGACCCAAACCAACTCGGCTACACCCAAACCCTCTCCGCTAGACACAAACCCACTCGGCTTCACCCAAACCCACTTGGCTAGACCCAAACCCACTCGGCTAGACCCAAACCCACTCGGCTAGACCCAAACCCACTCGGCTAGACCCAAACCCACTCGGCTAGACCCAAACCCAATCGGCTAGACCCAAACCCACTCGAATAGACCCAAACCCACTCGGCTAGACCCAAACCCACTCGGCTAGACCCAAACCCACTCGGCTAGATCCAAACCCACTCGGCTAGACCCAAACCCACTCGGATAGACCCAAACCCACTCAGCTAGACCCAAACCCACTCCGCTAGACCCAAATCCACTCCGCTACACCCAAACCCACTCGGCTAGACCCAAACCCATTCGGCTAGACCCAAACACACTCCGCTAGCCCCAAACCCACTCCGCTAGATGCAAACCCACTCCGCTAGACCCAAACCCACTCCGCTAGACCCAAACCCACTCCGCTAGACCGAAACCCACTAGGCTAGACCCAAACGCACTCGGCTAGACCCAAACCCACTCGGCTGGACCCAAACCCACTCAGCTAGACCCAAACCCACTCGGCTAGACCCAAACCCACTCGGCTAGACCCAAACCCACTCGGCTAGACCCAAACCCACTCGGCTAGACCCAAACCCACTCGGCTAGACGCAAACCCATTCGACTAGACCCAAACCCACTCGGCTAGACCAAAACCCACTCGGCTACTCCCAAACCCACTCGCCCAGACCCAAACCCACTCGGCTAGACCCAAACCCACTCGGCTAGACCCAAACCCACTCGGCTAGACCCAAACCCACTCGGCTAGACCCAAACCCACTCGAATAGACCCAAACCCACTCGGCTAGACCCAAACCCACTCGGCTAGACCCAAACCCACTCGGCTCGACCCAAACCCACTCGGCTAGACCCAAACCCACTCGGCTAGACCCAAACCCACTCGGCTAGACCCAAACCCACTCCGCTATACCCAAACCCACTCCGCTAGACACAAACCCACTCGGCTAGACCCAAACCCACTCGGCTGGACCCAAACCCACTCGGATAGACCAAAACCCACTCGGCTAGACCCAAACCCACTCGGCTAGACCCAAACCCATTCGGCTAGACCCAAACCCACTCGGCTGGATACAAACCCACTAGGCTAGTCCCAAACCCACACGGCTAGACCCAAACCCACTCGGCTAGACCCAAACCCACTCAGCTAGACCCAAACCCACTCGGCTAGACCCAAACCCACTCCGCTAGACCCAAATCCACTCCGCTACACCCAAACCCACTCGGCTAGACCCAAACCCATTCGGCTAGACCCAAACACACTCCGCTAGACCCAAACCCACTCCGCTAGACGCAAACCCACTCCGCTAGACCCAAACCCACTCCGCTAGATGCAAACCCACTCCGCTAGCCCCATACCCACTCCGCTAGACCCAAACCCACTCCGCTAGACCGAAACCCACTAGGCTAGACCCAAACGCACTCGGCTAGACCCAAACCCACTCGGCTGGACCCAAACCCACTCAGCTAGACCCAAACCCACTCGGCTAGACCCAAACCCACTCGGCTAGACCCAAACCCACTCGGCTAGACCCAAACCCACTCGGCTAGACCCAAACCCACTCGGCTAGACCCAAACCCATTCGACTAGACCCAAACCCACTCGGCTAGACCAAAACCCACTCGGCTACTCCCAAACCCACTCGCCTAGACCCAAACCCACTCGGCTAGACCCAAACCCACTCGGCTAGACCCAAACCCACTCGGCTAGACCCAAACCCACTCGAATAGACCCAAACCCACTCGGCTAGACCCAAACCCACTCGGCTAGACCCAAACCCACTCGGCTAGACCCAAACCCACTCGGCTAGACCCAAACCCACTCGGCTCGACCCAAACCCACTCGGCTAGACCCAAACCCACTCGGCTAGACCCAAACCCACTCGGCGAGACTCAAACCCACTCGGCTAGACCCAAACCCATTCGGCTAGACCCAAACCCACTTGGCTTGAGCCAAACCCACTAGGCTTGACCCAAACCCACTCGTCTAGACCCAAACCCAATCCGCTAGACCCAAACCCACTCCACTAGACCCAAACCCACTCGGCTAGACCCAAACCCACTCGGCTAGACCCAAACACACTCGGCTGGACCCAAACCCACTCGGCGAGACCCAAACCCACTCGGCTACACCCAAACCCACTCCGCTAGACACAAACCCACTCGGCTTCACCCAAACCCACTTGGCTAGACCCAAACCCACTCGGCTAGACCCAAACCCACTCGGCTAGACCCAAACCCACTCGGCTAGACCCAAACCCACTTGGCTAGAACCAAACCCACTCGGCTAGACCCAACCCCACTCGGCTAGTCCCAAACCCACTCGGCTAGACCCAAACGGACTCGGCTAGACCCAAACCCACTCGGCTAGAACCAAACCCACTCTGCTACACCCAAATCCACTCGGCTAGACCCAAACCCACTCGGCTAGACCCAAACCCACTCGGCTGGACCCAAACCCACTCGGCTATACCCAAACCCTCTCGGCAAGACCCAAACCCACTCGGCTAGACCCAAACCCACTCCGCTAGACCCAAACCCACTCAGCTAGACCCAAACCCACTCCGCTAGACCCAAATCCACTCCGCTACACCCAAACCCACTCGGCTAGACCCAAACCCATTCGGCTAGACCCAAACACACTCCGCTAGACCCAAACCCACTCCGCTAGACGCAAACCCACTCCGCTAGACCCAAACCCACTCCGCTCGACCCAAACCCACACGGCTAGACCGAAACCCACAAGGCCAGACCCAAACACACTCGGCTACACCCAAACCCACTCGGCTAGACCCAAACCCACTCAGCTAGACCCAAACCCACTCGGCTAGACCCAAACCCACTCCGCTTGACCCAAACCCACTCGGCTAGACCCAAACCCACTCGGCTAGACCCAAACCCACTCGGCTAGACCCAAACCCATTCGGCTAGACCCAAACCCACTCAGCTAGACCCAAACCCACTCGGCTAGACCCAAACCCACTCCGCTAGACCCAAATCCACTCCGCTACACCCAAACCCACTCGGCTAGACCCAAGCCCATTCGGCTAGACCCAAACACACTCCGCTAGACCCAAACCCACTCCGCTAGACGCAAACCCACTCCGCTAGACCCAAACCCACTCCGCTAGACCCAAACCCACACGGCTAGACCGAAACCCACAAGGCTAGACCCAAACACACTCGGCTACACCCAAACCCACTCGGCTAGACCCAAACCCACTCAGCTAAACCCAAACCCACTCGGCTATACCCAAACCCACTCCGCTTGACCCAAACCCACTCGGCTAGACCCAAACCCACTCGGCTAGACCCAAACCCACTCGGCTAGACCCAAACCCATTCGGCTAGACCCAAACCCACTCGGCTAGACCCAAACCCACTGGGCTAGTCCCAAACCCACTCGGCGAGACCCAAACCCACTCGGCTAGACCCAAACCCACTCGGATAGACCCAAACCCACTCGGCTAGATCCAAACCCACTCGGCTAGACCCAAACCCACTCGGATAGACCCAAACCCACTCTGCTAGACCCAAACCCACTCCGCTAGACCCAAATCCACTCCGCTACACCCAAACCCACTCGGCTAGACCCAAACCCATTCGGCTAGACCCAAACACACTCCGCAAGACCCAAACCCACTCCGCTAGACGCAAACCCACTCCGCTAGACCCAAACCCACTCCGCTAGACCCAAACCCACTCGGCAAGACCGAAACCCACTAGGCTAGAACCAAACGCACTCGGCTGGACCCAAACCCATTCGGCTAGACCCAAACCCACTCGGCGAGACCCAAACCCACTAAGCTAGTCCCAAACCCACTCGGCGAGACCCAAACCCACTCGGCTAGACCCAAACCCACTCGGCTAGACCCAAACCTACTCAGCTAGACCCAAACCCACTCGGCTAGACCCAAACCCACTCGGCCAGACCCAAACCCACTCGACTAGACCCAAACCCACTCGGCTAGACCAAAGCCCACTCGGCTAGTCCCAAACCCACTCGGCTAGACCCAAACCCACTCGGCTAGACCCAAACCCACTCGGCTAGACCCAAACCCACTCGGTTAGACCCAAACCCACTCGAATAGACCCAAACCCACTCGGCTAGACCCAAACCCACTCGGCTAGACCCAAACCCACTTGGCTCGACCCAAACCCACTCGGCTAGACCGAAACCCACTAGGCTAGACCCAAACGCATTCGGCGAGACCCAAACCCACTCGGCTAGACCCAATCCCACTCAGCTAGACCCAAACCCACTCGGCTAGACCCAAACCCACTCGGCTAGACCCAAACCCACTCGGCTAGACCCAAACCCACTCGGCTAGACCCAAACCCACTCCGCTAGACCCAAACCCACTCGGCTAGACCCAAACCCACTCGGCTAGACCCAAACCCACTCCGCTAGACCCAAACCCACTCGGCTAGACCCAAACCCACTCGGCTAGACCCAAACCCACTCCGCTAGACCCAAACCCACTCGGCTAGACCCAAACCCATTCGGCTAGATCCAAACCCACTCGGCTAGACCCAAACCCACTCGGCTAGACCCAAACCCACTCGGCTAGACCCAAATCCACTCGGCTAGACCCAAACCCACTCGGCTAGACCCAAACCAACTCGGCTAGATCCAAACCCACTCGGCTAGACCCAAACCCACTCGGCTAGACCCAAACCCACTCGGCTAGACCCAAACCCACTCGGCTAGACCCAAACCCACTCCGCTAGACCCAAATCCACTCCGCTACACCCAAACCCACTCGGCTAGACCCAAACCCATTCGGCTAGACCCAAGCACACTCCACTAGACCCAAACCGACTCGGCTAGATGCAAACCCACTCCGCTAGAACCAAACCCACTCCGCTAGACCCAAACCCAATCCGCTAGACCCAAACCCACTCCGCCAGACCCAAACCCACTCGGCTAGACCGAAACCCACTCGGCTAGACCCAAACACACTCGGCTAGACCCAAACCCACTCGGCTAGACCCAAACCCACGCGGCTACACCCAAACCCACTCCGCTAGACACAAACCCACTCGGCTTCACCCAAACCCACTTGGCTAGACCCAAACCCACTCGGCTAGACCCAAACCCACTTGGCTAGAACCAAACCCACTCGGCTAGACCCAACCCCACTCGGCTAGTCCCAAACCCACTCGGCTACACCCAAACGGACTCGGCTAGACCCAAACCCATTCGGCTAGACCCAAACACACTCCGCAAGACCCAAACCCACTCCGCTAGACGCAAACCCACTCCGCTAGACCCAAACCCACTCCGCTAGACCCAAACCCACTCGGCAAGACCGAAACCCACTAGGCTAGACCCAAACGCACTCGGCTGGACCCAAACCCATTCGGCTAGACCCAAACCCACTCGGCGAGACCCAAACCCACTAAGCTAGTCCCAAACCCACTCGGCGAGACCCAAACCCACTCGGCTAGACCCAAACCCACTCGGCTAGACCCAAACCTACTCAGCTAGACCCAAACCCACTCGGCTAGACCCAAACCCACTCGGACAGACCCAAACCCACTCGACTAGACCCAAACCCACTCGGCTAGACCAAAGCCCACTCGGCTAGTCCCAAACCCACTCGGCTAGACCCAAACCCACTCGGCTAGACCCAAACCCACTCGGCTAGACCCAAACCCACTCGGTTAGACCCAAACCCACTCGAATAGACCCAAACCCACTCGGCTAGACCCAAACCCACTCGGCTAGACCCAAACCCACTCGGCTCGACCCAAACCCACTCGGCTAGACCGAAACCCACTAGGCTAGACCCAAACGCATTCGGCGAGACCCAAACCCACTCGGCTAGACCCAATCCCACTCAGCTAGACCCAAACCCACTCGGCTAGACCCAAACCCACTCGGCTAGACCCAAACCCACTCGGCTAGACCCAAACCCACTCGGCTAGACCCAAACCCACTCCGCTAGACCCAAACCCACTCGGCTAGACCCAAACCCACTCGGCTAGACCCAAACCCACTCCGCTAGACCCAAACCCACTCGGCTAGACCCAAACCCACTCGGCTAGACCCAAACCCACTCCGCTAGACCCAAACCCACTCGGCTAGACCCAAACCCATTCGGCTAGATCCAAACCCACTCGGCTAGACCCAAACCCACTCGGCTAGACCCAAACCCACTCGGCTAGACCCAAATCCACTCGGCTAGACCCAAACCCACTCGGCTAGACCCAAACCAACTCGGCTAGATCCAAACCCACTCGGCTAGACCCAAACCCACTCGGCTAGACCCAAACCCACTCGGCTAGACCCAAACCCACTCGGCTAGACCCAAACCCACTCCGCTAGACCCAAATCCACTCCGCTACACCCAAACCCACTCGGCTAGACCCAAACCCATTCGGCTAGACCCAAACACACTCCACTAGACCCAAACCGACTCGGCTAGATGCAAACCCACTCCGCTAGAACCAAACCCACTCCGCTAGACCCAAACCCAATCCGCTAGACCCAAACCCACTCCGCCAGACCCAAACCCACTCGGCTAGACCGAAACCCACTCGGCTAGACCCAAACACACTCGGCTAGACCCAAACCCACTCGGCTAGACCCAAACCCACGCGGCTACACCCAAACCCACTCCGCTAGACACAAACCCACTCGGCTTCACCCAAACCCACTTGGCTAGACCCAAACCCACTCGGCTAGACCCAAACCCACTTGGCTAGAACCAAACCCACTCGGCTAGACCCAACCCCACTCGGCTAGTCCCAAACCCACTCGGCTACACCCAAACGGACTCGGCTAGACCCAAACCCACTCGGCTAGATCCAAACCCAATCGGCTAGACCCAAACCCACTCGGCTAGACCCAAACCCACACGGCTATACCCAAACCCTCTCGGCAAGACCCAAACCCACTCGGCTAGACCCAAACCCACTCCGCTAGACCCAAACCCACTCCGCTAGACCCAAACCCACTCCGCTAGACACAAACCCACTCGGCTAGACCGAAACCCACTCGGCTGGACCCAAACCCACTCGGATAGACCAAAACCCACTCCGCTAGACCCAAACCCACTCGGCTAGACCCAAACCCACTCGGCTAGATTCAAACACACTCGGCTAGACGCAAACCCACTCGGCTAGACCGAAACCCACTCGGCTACACCCAAACCCTCTCCGCTAGACACAAACCCACTCGGCTTCACACAAACCCACTTGGCTAGACCCAAACCCACTCGGCTAGACCCAAACCCACTCGGCTAGACCCAAACCCACTCGGCTAGACCCAAACCCACTTGGCTAGAACCAAACCCACTCGGCTAGACCCAACCCCACTCGGCTACTCCAAACCCACTCGGTTAGACCCAAACGGACTCGGCTGGACCCAAACCCACTCGGCAAGAACCAAACCCAATCGGCTAGACCCAAACCCACTCGGCTAGACCCAAACCCACTCGGCTAGACCCAAACCCACTCGGCTAGATCCAAACCCACTCGGCTGGACCCAAACCCACTCGGATAGACCCAAACCCACTCAGCTAGACCCAAACCCACTCGGCTGCACCCAAACCCTCTCCGCTAGACACAAACCCACTCGGCTAGACCCAAACCCACTCGGCTAGACCCAAACCCACTCGGCTAGACCCAAACCCACTTGGCTAGAACCAAACCCACTCGGCTAGACCCAACCCCACTCGGCTACTCCCAAACCCACTCGGCTAGACCCAAACGTACTCGGCTACACCCAAACCCACTCGGCTAGAACCAAACCCACTCGGCTAGACCCAAACCCACTCGGCTAGACCCAAACCCACTCGGATAGACCCAAAACCACTCGGCTAGACCCAAACCCACTCGGCTAGACACAAACCCACTCGGCTCGACGCAAACCCACTCGGCTGGACCCAAACCCACTCGGCTCGACCCAAACCCACTCGGCTAGACCCAAACCCACTTGGCTAGACCCAAATCCACTCGGCTAGACCCAAATCCACTCGGCTAGACCCAAACCCACTCGGCTAGACCCAAACCAACTCGGCTAGATCCAAACCCACTCGGCTAGACCCAAACCCACTCGGCTAGACCCAAACCCACTCGGCTAGACCCAAACCCACTCGGCTAGACCCAAACCCACTCCGCTAGACCCAAATCCACTCCGCTACACCCAAACCCACTCGGCTAGACCCAAACCCATTCGGCTAGACCCAAACACACTCCACTAGACCCAAACCGACTCGGCTAGAAGCAAACCCACTCCGCTAGAACCAAACCCACTCCGCTAGACCCAAACCCAATCCGCTAGACCCAAACCCACTCCGCTAGACCCAAACCCACTCGGCTAGACCCAAACCCACTCGGCTAGACCCAAACACACTCGGCTAGACCCAAACCCACTCGGCTAGACCCAAACCCACGCGGCTACACCCAAACCCACTCCGCTAGACACAAACCCACTCGGCTTCACCCAAACCCACTTGGCTAGACCCAAACCCACTCGGCTAGACCCAAACCCACTTGGCTAGAACCAAACCCACTCGGCTAGACCCAACCCCACTCGGCTAGTCCCAAACCCACTCGGCTACACCCAAACGGACTCGGCTAGACCCAAACCCACTCGGCTAGATCCAAACCCAATCGGCTAGACCCAAACCCACTCGGCTAGACCCAAACCCACACGGCTATACCCAAACCCTCTCGGCAAGACCCAAACCCACTCGGCTAGACCCAAACCCACTCCGCTAGACCCAAACCCACTCCGCTAGACCCAAACCCACTCTGCTAGACACAAACCCACTCGGCTAGACCGAAACCCACTCGGCTGGACCCAAACCCACTCGGATAGACCAAAACCCACTCCGCTAGACCCAAACCCACTCGGCTAGACCCAAACCCACTCGGCTAGATTCAAACACACTCGGCTAGACGCAAACCCACTCGGCTAGACCGAAACCCACTCGGCTACACCCAAACCCTCTCCGCTAGACACAAACCCACTCGGCTTCACACAAACCCACTTGGCTAGACCCAAACCCACTCGGCTAGACCCAAACCCACTCGGCTAGACCCAAACCCACTCGGCTAGACCCAAACCCACTTGGCTAGAACCAAACCCACTCGGCTAGACCCAACCCCACTCGGCTACTCCAAACCCACTCGGTTAGACCCAAACGGACTCGGCTGGACCCAAACCCACTCGGCAAGAACCAAACCCAATCGGCTAGACCCAAACCCACTCGGCTAGACCCAAACCCACTCGGCTAGACCCAAACCCACTCGGCTGGATCCAAACCCACTCGGCTGGACCCAAACCCACTCGGATAGACCCAAACCCACTCAGCTAGACCCAAACCCACTCGGCTGCACCCAAACCCTCTCCGCTAGACACAAACCCACTCGGCTAGACCCAAACCCACTCGGCTAGACCCAAACCCACTCGGCTAGACCCAAACCCACTTGGCTAGAACCAAACCCACTCGGCTAGACCCAACCCCACTCGGCTACTCCCAAACCCACTCGGCTAGACCCAAACGTACTCGGCTACACCCAAACCCACTCGGCTAGAACCAAACCCACTCGGCTAGACCCAAACCCACTCGGCTAGACCCAAACCCACTCGGATAGACCCAAAACCACTCGGCTAGACCCAAACCCACTCGGCTAGACACAAACCCACTCGGCTCGACGCAAACCCACTTGGCTAGACCCAAACCCACTCGGCTCGACCCAAACCCACTCGGCTAGACCCAAACCCACTTGGCTAGACCCAAATCCACTCGGCGAGACTCAAACCCACTCGGCTAGACCCAAATCCATTCGGCTAGACCCAAACCCACTTGGCTTGACCCAAACCCACTAGGCTTGACCCAAACCCACTCGGCTAGACCCAAACCCAATCCGCTAGACCCAAACCCACTCCGCTAGACCCAAACCCACTCGGCTAGACCCAAACCCACTCGGCTAGACCCAAACACACTCGGCTAGACACAAACCCACTCGGCTAGACCCAACCCCACTCGGCTACTCCCAAACCCACTCGGCTAGACCCAAACGTACTCGGCTACACCCAAACCCACTCGGCTAGAACCAAACCCACTCGGCTAGACCCAAACCCACTCGGCTAGACCCAAACCCACTCGGATAGACCCAAAACCACTCGGCTAGACCCAAACCCACTCGGCTAGACACAAACCCACTCGGCTCGACGCAAACCCACTCGGCTAGACCCAAACCCACTCGGCTCGACCCAAACCCACTCGGCTAGACCCAAACCCACTTGGCTAGACCCAAATCCACTCGGCTAGACCCAAATCCACTCGGCTAGACCCAAACCCACTCGGCTAGACCCAAACCAACTCGGCTAGATCCAAACCCACTCGGCTAGACCCAAACCCACTCGGCTAGACCCAAACCCACTCGGCTAGACCCAAACCCACTCGGCTAGACCCAAACCCACTCCGCTAGACCCAAATCCACTCCGCTACACCCAAACCCACTCGGCTAGACCCAAACCCATTCGGCTAGACCCAAACACACTCCACTAGACCCAAACCGACTCGGCTAGAAGCAAACCCACTCCGCTAGAACCAAACCCACTCCGCTAGACCCAAACCCAATCCGCTAGACCCAAACCCACTCCGCTAGACCCAAACCCACTCGGCTAGACCCAAACCCACTCGGCTAGACCCAAACACACTCGGCTAGACCCAAACCCACTCGGCTAGACCCAAACCCACGCGGCTACACCCAAACCCACTCCGCTAGACACAAACCCACTCGGCTTCACCCAAACCCACTTGGCTAGACCCAAACCCACTCGGCTAGACCCAAACCCACTTGGCTAGAACCAAACCCACTCGGCTAGACCCAACCCCACTCGGCTAGTCCCAAACCCACTCGGCTACACCCAAACGGACTCGGCTAGACCCAAACCCACTCGGCTAGATCCAAACCCAATCGGCTAGACCCAAACCCACTCGGCTAGACCCAAACCCACACGGCTATACCCAAACCCTCTCGGCAAGACCCAAACCCACTCGGCTAGACCCAAACCCACTCCGCTAGACCCAAACCCACTCCGCTAGACCCAAACCCACTCTGCTAGACACAAACCCACTCGGCTAGACCGAAACCCACTCGGCTGGACCCAAACCCACTCGGATAGACCAAAACCCACTCCGCTAGACCCAAACCCACTCGGCTAGACCCAAACCCACTCGGCTAGATTCAAACACACTCGGCTAGACGCAAACCCACTCGGCTAGACCGAAACCCACTCGGCTACACCCAAACCCTCTCCGCTAGACACAAACCCACTCGGCTTCACACAAACCCACTTGGCTAGACCCAAACCCACTCGGCTAGACCCAAACCCACTCGGCTAGACCCAAACCCACTCGGCTAGACCCAAACCCACTTGGCTAGAACCAAACCCACTCGGCTAGACCCAACCCCACTCGGCTACTCCAAACCCACTCGGTTAGACCCAAACGGACTCGGCTGGACCCAAACCCACTCGGCAAGAACCAAACCCAATCGGCTAGACCCAAACCCACTCGGCTAGACCCAAACCCACTCGGCTAGACCCAAACCCACTCGGCTGGATCCAAACCCACTCGGCTGGACCCAAACCCACTCGGATAGACCCAAACCCACTCAGCTAGACCCAAACCCACTCGGCTGCACCCAAACCCTCTCCGCTAGACACAAACCCACTCGGCTAGACCCAAACCCACTCGGCTAGACCCAAACCCACTCGGCTAGACCCAAACCCACTTGGCTAGAACCAAACCCACTCGGCTAGACCCAACCCCACTCGGCTACTCCCAAACCCACTCGGCTAGACCCAAACGTACTCGGCTACACCCAAACCCACTCGGCTAGAACCAAACCCACTCGGCTAGACCCAAACCCACTCGGCTAGACCCAAACCCACTCGGATAGACCCAAAACCACTCGGCTAGACCCAAACCCACTCGGCTAGACACAAACCCACTCGGCTCGACGCAAACCCACTTGGCTAGACCCAAACCCACTCGGCTCGACCCAAACCCACTCGGCTAGACCCAAACCCACTTGGCTAGACCCAAATCCACTCGGCGAGACTCAAACCCACTCGGCTAGACCCAAATCCATTCGGCTAGACCCAAACCCACTTGGCTTGACCCAAACCCACTAGGCTTGACCCAAACCCACTCGGCTAGACCCAAACCCAATCCGCTAGACCCAAACCCACTCCGCTAGACCCAAACCCACTCGGCTAGACCCAAACCCACTCGGCTAGACCCAAACACACTCGGCTAGACACAAACCCACTCGGCTAGACCCAAACCCACTCGGCTACACCCAAACCCACTCCGCTAGACACAAACCCACTCGGCTTCACCCAAACCCACTTGGCTAGACCCAAACCCACTCGGCTAGACCCACACCCACTTGGCTAGAACCAAACCCACTCGGCTAGACCCAACCCCACTCGGCTAGTCCCAAACCCACTCGGCTACACCCAAACGGACTCGGCTAGACCCAAACCCACTCGGCTAGATCCAAACCCAATCGGCTAGACCCAAACCCACTCGGCTAGACCCAAACCCACTCGGCTATACCCAAACCCTCTCGGCAAGACCCAAACCCACTCGGCTAGACCCAAACCCACTCCGCTAGACCCAAACCCACTCCGCTAGACCCAAACCCACTCCGCTAGACACAAACCCACTCGGCTAGACCGAAACCCACTCGGCTGGACCCAAACCCACTCGGATAGACCAAAACCCACTCCGCTAGACCCAAACCCACTCGGCTAGACCCAAACCCACTCGGCTAGATTCAAACACACTCGGCTAGACGCAAACCCACTCGGCTAGACCGAAACCCACTCGGCTACACCCAAACCCTCTCCGCTAGACACAAACCCACTCGGCTTCACACAAACCCACTTGGCTAGACCCAAACCCACTCGGCTAGACCCAAACCCACTCGGCTAGACCCAAACCCACTCGGCTAGACCCAAACCCACTTGGCTAGAACCAAACCCACTCGGCTAGACCCAACCCCACTCGGCTACTCCAAACCCACTCGGTTAGACCCAAACGGACTCGGCTGGACCCAAACCCACTCGGCTAGAACCAAACCCAATCGGCTAGACCCAAACCCACTCGGCTAGACCCAAACCCACTCGGCTAGACCCAAACCCACTCGGCTAGATCCAAACCCACTCGGCTGGACCCAAACCCACTCGGATAGACCCAAACCCACTCAGCTAGACCCAAACCCACTCGGCTGCACCCAAACCCTCTCCGCTAGACACAAACCCACTCGGCTTCACCCAAACCCACTTGGCTAGACCCAAACCCACTCGGCTAGACCCAAACCCACTCGGCTACTCCCAAACCCACTCGGCTAGACCCAAACGTACTCGGCTAGACCCAAACCCACTCGGCTAGAACCAAACCCACTCGGCTAGACCCAAACCCACTCGGCTAGACCCAAACCCACTCGGATAGACCCAAACCCACTCTGCTAGACCCAAACCCACTCCGCTAGACCCAAATCCACTCCGCTACACCCAAACCCACTCGGCTAGACCCAAACCCATTCGGCTAGACCCAAACACACTCCGCAAGACCCAAACCCACTCCGCTAGACGCAAACCCACTCCGCTAGACCCAAACCCACTCCGCTAGACCCAAACCCACTCGGCAAGACCGAAACCCACTAGGCTAGACCCAAACGCACTCGGCTGGACCCAAACCCATTCGGCTAGACCCAAACCCACTCGGCTAGACCCAAACCCACTAGGCTAGTCCCAAACCCACTCGGCGAGACCCAAACGGACTCGGCTAGACCCAAACCCACTCGGCTAGAACCAAACCCACTCGGCTACACCCAAACCCACTCGGCTAGACCCAAACCCACTCGGCTAGACCCAAACCCACTCGGCTGGACCCAAACCCACTCGGCTATACCCAAACCCTCTCGGCAAGACCCAAACCCACTCGGCTAGACCCAAACCCACTCCGCTAGACCCAAACCCACTCCGCTATACCCAAACCCACTCCGCTAGACACAAACCCACTCGGCTAGACCCAAACCCACTCGGCTGGACCCAAACCCACTCGGATAGACCAAAACCCACTCCGCTAGACCCAAACCCACTCGGCTAGACCCAAACCCACTCGGCTAGATTCAAACACACTCGGCTAGACGCAAACCCACTCGGCTAGACCGAAACCCACTCGGCTACACCCAAACCCTCTCCGCTAGACACAAACCCACTCGGCTTCACACAAACCCACTTGGCTAGACCCAAACCCACTCGGCTAGACCCAAACCCACTCGGCTAGACCCAAACCCACTCGGCTAGACCCAAACCCACTTGGCTAGAACCAAACCCACTCGGCTAGACCCAACCCCACTCGGCTACTCCAAACCCACTCGGTTAGACCCAAACGGACTCGGCTGGACCCAAACCCACTCGGCTAGAACCAAACCCAATCGGCTAGACCCAAACCCACTCGGCTAGACCCAAACCCACTCGGCTAGACCCAAACCCACTCGGCTAGATCCAAACCCACTCGGCTGGACCCAAACCCACTCGGATAGACCCAAACCCACTCAGCTAGACCCAAACCCACTCGGCTGCACCCAAACCCTCTCCGCTAGACACAAACCCACTCGGCTTCACCCAAACCCACTTGGCTAGACCCAAACCCACTCGGCTAGACCCAAACCCACTCGGCTACTCCCAAACCCACTCGGCTAGACCCAAACGTACTCGGCTAGACCCAAACCCACTGGGCTAGAACCAAACCCACTCGGCTAGACCCAAACCCACTCGGCTAGACCCAAACCCACTCGGATAGACCCAAACCCACTCTGCTAGACCCAAACCCACTCCGCTAGACCCAAATCCACTCCGCTACACCCAAACCCACTCGGCTAGACCCAAACCCATTCGGCTAGACCCAAACACACTCCGCAAGACCCAAACCCACTCCGCTAGACGCAAACCCACTCCGCTAGACCCAAACCCACTCCGCTAGACCCAAACCCACTCGGCAAGACCGAAACCCACTAGGCTAGACCCAAACGCACTCGGCTGGACCCAAACCCATTCGGCTAGACCCAAACCCACTCGGCTAGACCCAAACCCACTAGGCTAGTCCCAAACCCACTCGGCGAGACCCAAACGGACTCGGCTAGACCCAAACCCACTCGGCTAGAACCAAACCCACTCGGCTACACCCAAACCCACTCGGCTAGACCCAAACCCACTCGGCTAGACCCAAACCCACTCGGCTGGACCCAAACCCACTCGGCTATACCCAAACCCTCTCGGCAAGACCCAAACCCACTCGGCTAGACCCAAACCCACTCCGCTAGACCCAAACCCACTCCGCTATACCCAAACCCACTCCGCTAGACACAAACCCACTCGGCTAGACCCAAACCCACTCGGCTGGACCCAAACCCACTCGGATAGACCAAAACCCACTCGGCTAGACCCAAACCCACTCGGCTAGACCCAAACCCATTCGGCTAGACCCAAACCCACTCGGCTGGATACAAACCCACTAGGCTAGTCCCAAACCCACACGGCTAGACCCAAACCCACTCGGCTAGACCCAAACCCACTCAGCTAGACCCAAACCCACTCGGCTAGACCCAAACCCACTCCGCTAGACCCAAATCCACTCCGCTACACCCAAACCCACTCGGCTAGACCCAAACCCATTCGGCTAGACCCAAACACACTCCGCTAGACCCAAACCCACTCCGCTAGACGCAAACCCACTCCGCTAGACCCAAACCCACTCCGCTAGATGCAAACCCACTCCGCTAGACCCAAACCCACTCCGCTAGACCGAAACCCACTAGGCTAGACCCAAACGCACTCGGCTAGACCCAAACCCACTCGGCTGGACCCAAACCCACTCAGCTAGACCCAAACCCACTCGGCTAGACCCAAACCCACTCGGCTAGACCCAAACCCACTCGGCTAGACCCAAACCCACTCGGCTAGACCCAAACCCACTCGGCTAGACCCAAACCCATTCGACTAGACCCAAACCCACTCGGCTAGACCAAAACCCACTCGGCTACTCCCAAACCCACTCGCCTAGACCCAAACCCACTCGGCTAGACCCAAACCCACTCGGCTAGACCCAAACCCACTCGGCTAGACCCAAACCCACTCGAATAGACCCAAACCCACTCGGCTAGACCCAAACCCACTCGGCTAGACCCAAACCCACTCGGCTCGACCCAAACCCACTCGGCTAGACCCAAACCCACTCGGCTCGACCCAAACCCACTCGGCTAGACCCAAACCCACTCGGCTAGACCCAAACCCACTCGGCGAGACTCAAACCCACTCGGCTAGACCCAAACCCATTCGGCTAGACCCAAACCCACTTGGCTTGACCCAAACCCACTAGGCTTGACCCAAACCCACTCGGCTAGACCCAAACCCAATCCGCTAGACCCAAACCCACTCCACTAGACCCAAACCCACTCGGCTAGACCCAAACCCACTCGGCTAGACCCAAACACACTCGGCTGGACCCAAACCCACTCGGCGAGACCCAAACCCACTCGGCTACACCCAAACCCACTCCGCTAGACACAAACCCACTCGGCTTCACCCAAACCCACTTGGCTAGACCCAAACCCACTCGGCTAGACCCAAACCCACTCGGCTAGACCCAAACCCACTCGGCTAGACCCAAACCCACTTGGCTAGAACCAAACCCACTCGGCTAGACCCAACCCCACTCGGCTAGTCCCAAACCCACTCGGCTAGACCCAAACGGACTCGGCTAGACCCAAACCCACTCGGCTAGAACCAAACCCACTCTGCTACACCCAAATCCACTCGGCTAGACCCAAACCCACTCGGCTAGACCCAAACCCACTCGGCTGGACCCAAACCCACTCGGCTATACCCAAACCCTCTCGGCAAGACCCAAACCCACTCGGCTAGACCCAAACCCACTCCGCTAGACCCAAACCCACTCCGCTATACCCAAACCCACTCCGCTAGACACAAACCCACTCGGCTAGACCCAAACCCACTCGGCTGGATCCAAACCCACTCGGATAGACCAAAACCCACTCGGCTAGACCCAAACCCACTCGGCTAGACCCAAACCCATTCGGCTAGACCCAAACCCACTCGGCTGGATACAAACCCACTAGGCTAGTCCCAAACCCACACGGCTAGACCCAAACCCACTCGGCTAGACCCAAACCCACTCGGCTAGACCCAAACACACTCGGCTGGACCCAAACCCACTCGGCGAGACCCAAACCCACTCGGCTACACCCAAACCCACTCCGCTAGACACAAACCCACTCGGCTTCACCCAAACCCACTTGGCTAGACCCAAACCCACTCGGCTAGACCCAAACCCACTCGGCTAGACCCAAACCCACTCGGCTAGACCCAAACCCACTTGGCTAGAACCAAACCCACTCGGCTAGACCCAACCCCACTCGGCTAGTCCCAAACCCACTCGGCTAGACCCAAACGGACTCGGCTAGACCCAAACCCACTCGGCTAGAACCAAACCCACTCTGCTACACCCAAATCCACTCGGCTAGACCCAAACCCACTCGGCTAGACCCAAACCCACTCGGCTGGACCCAAACCCACTCGGCTATACCCAAACCCTCTCGGCAAGACCCAAACCCACTCGGCTAGACCCAAACCCACTCCGCTAGACCCAAACCCACTCCGCTATACCCAAACCCACTCCGCTAGACACAAACCCACTCGGCTAGACCCAAACCCACTCGGCTGGATCCAAACCCACTCGGATAGACCAAAACCCACTCGGCTAGACCCAAACCCACTCGGCTAGACCCAAACCCATTCGGCTAGACCCAAACCCACTCGGCTGGATACAAACCCACTAGGCTAGTCCCAAACCCACACGGCTAGACCCAAACCCACTCGGCTAGACCCAAACCCACTCAGCTAGACCCAAACCCACTCCGCTAGACCCAAATCCACTCCGCTACACCCAAACCCACTCGGCTAGACCCAAACCCATTCGGCTAGACCCAAACACACTCCGCTAGACCCAAACCCACTCCGCTAGACGCAAACCCACTCCGCTAGACCCAAACCCACTCCGCTAGACCCAAACCCACACGGCTAGACTGAAACCCACAAGGCCAGACCCAAACACACTCGGCTACACCCAAACCCACTCGGCTAGACCCAAACCCACTCAGCTAGACCCAAACCCACTCGGCTAGACCCAAACCCACTCCGCTTGACCCAAACCCACTCGGCTAGACCCAAACCCACTCGGCTAGACCCAAACCCACTCGGCTAGACCCAAACCCATTCGGCTAGACCCAAACCCACTCAGCTAGACCCAAACCCACTCGGCTAGACCCAAACCCACTCCGCTAGACCCAAATCCACTCCGCTACACCCAAACCCACTCGGCTAGACCCAAGCCCAATCGGCTAGACCCAAACACACTCCGCTAGACCCAAACCCACTCCGCTAGACGCAAACCCACTCCGCTAGACCCAAACCCACTCCGCTAGACCCAAACCCACACGGCTAGACCGAAACCCACAAGGCTAGACCCAAACACACTCGGCTACACCCAAACCCACTCGGCTAGACCCAAACCCACTCAGCTAAACCCAAACCCACTCGGCTATACCCAAACCCACTCCGCTTGACCCAAACCCACTCGGCTAGACCCAAACCCACTCGGCTAGACCCAAACCCACTCGGCTAGACCCAAACCCATTCGGCTAGACCCAAACCCACTCGGCTAGACCCAAACCCACTGGGCTAGTCCCAAACCCACTCGGCGAGACCCAAACCCACTCGGCTAGACCCAAACCCACTCGGATAGACCCAAACCCACTCGGCTAGATCCAAACCCACTCGGCTAGACCCAAACCCACTCGGATAGACCCAAACCCACTCTGCTAGACCCAAACCCACTCCGCTAGACCCAAATCCACTCCGCTACACCCAAACCCACTCGGCTAGACCCAAACCCATTCGGCTAGACCCAAACACACTCCGCAAGACCCAAACCCACTCCGCTAGACGCAAACCCACTCCGCTAGACCCAAACCCACTCCGCTAGACCCAAACCCACTCGGCAAGACCGAAACCCACTAGGCTAGACCCAAACGCACTCGGCTGGACCCAAACCCACTCGGCTAGACCCAAACCCACTTGGCTAGACCCAAATCCACTCGGCTAGACCCAAATCCACTCGGCTAGACCCAAACCCACTCGGCTAGACCCAAACCAACTCGGCTAGATCCAAACCCACTCTGCTAGACCCAAACCCACTCGGCTAGACCCAAACCCACTCGGCTAGACCCAAACCCACTCGGCTAGACCCAAACCCACTCCGCTAGACCCAAATCCACTCCGCTACACCCAAACCCACTCGGCTAGACCCAAACCCATTCGGCTAGACCCAAACACACTCCACTAGACCCAAACCGACTCGGCTAGATGCAAACCCACTCCGCTAGAACCAAACCCACTCCGCTAGACCCAAACCCAATCCGCTAGACCCAAACCCACTCCGCTAGACCCAAACCCACTCGGCTAGACCCAAACCCACTCGGCTAGACCCAAACACACTCGGCTAGACCCAAACCCACTCGGCTAGACCCAAACCCACGCGGCTACACCCAAACCCACTCCGCTAGACACAAACCCACTCGGCTTCACCCAAACCCACTTGGCTAGACCCAAACCCACTCGGCTAGACCCAAACCCACTTGGCTAGAACCAAACCCACTCGGCTAGACCCAACCCCACTCGGCTAGTCCCAATCCCACTCGGCTACACCCAAACGGACTCGGCTAGACCCAAACCCACTCGGCTAGATCCAAACCCAATCGGCTAGACCCAAACCCACTCGGCTAGACCCAAACCCACACGGCTATACCCAAACCCTCTCGGCAAGACCCAAACCCACTCGGCTAGACCCAAACCCACTCCGCTAGACCCAAACCCACTCCGCTAGACCCAAACCCACTCTGCTAGACACAAACCCACTCAGCTAGACCGAAACCCACTCGGCTGGACCCAAACCCACTCGGATAGACCAAAACCCACTCCGCTAGACCCAAACCCACTCGGCTAGACCCAAACCCACTCGGCTAGATTCAAACACACTCGGCTAGACGCAAACCCACTCGGCTAGACCGAAACCCACTCGGCTACACCCAAACCCTCTCCGCTAGACACAAACCCACTCGGCTTCACACAAACCCACTTGGCTAGACCCAAACCCACTCGGCTAGACCCAAACCCACTCGGCTAGACCCAAACCCACTCGGCTAGACCCAAACCCACTTGGCTAGAACCAAACCCACTCGGCTAGACCCAACCCCACTCGGCTACTCCAAACCCACTCGGTTAGACCCAAACGGACTCGGCTGGACCCAAACCCACTCGGCAAGAACCAAACCCAATCGGCTAGACCCAAACCCACTCGGCTAGACCCAAACCCACTCGGCTAGACCCAAACCCACTCGGCTAGATCCAAACCCACTCGGCTGGACCCAAACCCACTCGGATAGACCCAAACCCACTCAGCTAGACCCAAACCCACTCGGCTGCACCCAAACCCTCTCCGCTAGACACAAACCCACTCGGCTGGACCCAAACCCACTCGGCTAGACCCAAACCCACTCGGCTAGACCCAAACCCACTTGGCTAGAACCAAACCCACTCGGCTAGACCCAACCCCACTCGGCTACACCCAAACCCACTCCGCTAGACACAAACCCACTCGGCTTCACCCAAACCCACTTGGCTAGACCCAAACCCACTCGGCTAGACCCACACCCACTTGGCTAGAACCAAACCCACTCGGCTAGACCCAACCCCACTCGGCTAGTCCCAAACCCACTCGGCTACACCCAAACGGACTCGGCTAGACCCAAACCCACTCGGCTAGATCCAAACCCAATCGGCTAGACCCAAACCCACTCGGCTAGACCCAAACCCACTCGGCTATACCCAAACCCTCTCGGCAAGACCCAAACCCACTCGGCTAGACCCAAACCCACTCCGCTAGACCCAAACCCACTCCGCTAGACCCAAACCCACTCCGCTAGACACAAACCCACTCGGCTAGACCGAAACCCACTCGGCTGGACCCAAACCCACTCGGATAGACCAAAACCCACTCCGCTAGACCCAAACCCACTCGGCTAGACCCAAACCCACTCGGCTAGATTCAAACACACTCGGCTAGACGCAAACCCACTCGGCTAGACCGAAACCCACTCGGCTACACCCAAACCCTCTCCGCTAGACACAAACCCACTCGGCTTCACACAAACCCACTTGGCTAGACCCAAACCCACTCGGCTAGACCCAAACCCACTCGGCTAGACCCAAACCCACTCGGCTAGACCCAAACCCACTTGGCTAGAACCAAACCCACTCGGCTAGACCCAACCCCACTCGGCTACTCCAAACCCACTCGGTTAGACCCAAACGGACTCGGCTGGACCCAAACCCACTCGGCTAGAACCAAACCCAATCGGCTAGACCCAAACCCACTCGGCTAGACCCAAACCCACTCGGCTAGACCCAAACCCACTCGGCTAGATCCAAACCCACTCGGCTGGACCCAAACCCACTCGGATAGACCCAAACCCACTCGGCTAGACCCAAACCCACTCGGCTGCACCCAAACCCTCTCCGCTAGACACAAACCCACTCGGCTTCACCCAAACCCACTTGGCTAGACCCAAACCCACTCGGCTAGACCCAAACCCACTCGGCTACTCCCAAACCCACTCGGCTAGACCCAAACGTACTCGGCTAGACCCAAACCCACTCGGCTAGAACCAAACCCACTCGGCTAGACCCAAACCCACTCGGCTAGACCCAAACCCACTCGGATAGACCCAAACCCACTCTGCTAGACCCAAACCCACTCCGCTAGACCCAAATCCACTCCGCTACACCCAAACCCACTCGGCTAGACCCAAACCCATTCGGCTAGACCCAAACACACTCCGCAAGACCCAAACCCACTCCGCTAGACGCAAACCCACTCCGCTAGACCCAAACCCACTCCGCTAGACCCAAACCCACTCGGCAAGACCGAAACCCACTAGGCTAGACCCAAACGCACTCGGCTGGACCCAAACCCATTCGGCTAGACCCAAACCCACTCGGCTAGACCCAAACCCACTAGGCTAGTCCCAAACCCACTCGGCGAGACCCAAACCCACTCGGCTAGACCCAAACCCACTCGGCTAGACCCAAACCCACTCCGCTAGACCCAAACCCACTCGGCTAGACCGAAACCCACTAGGCTAGACCCAAACGCATTCGGCGAGACCCAAACCCAGTCGGCTAGACCCAATCCCACTCAGCTAGACCCAAACCCACTCGGCTAGACCCAAACCCACTCGGCTAGACCCAAACCCACTCGGCTAGACCCAAACCCACTTGGCTAGAACCAAACCCACTCGGCTAGACCCAACCCCACTCGGCTAGTCCCAAACCCACTCGGCTAGACCCAAACGGACTCGGCTAGACCCAAACCCACTCGGCTAGAACCAAACCCACTCGGCTACACCCAAACCCACTCGGCTAGACCCAAACCCACTCGGCTAGACCCAAACCCACTCGGCTGGACCCAAACCCACTCGGCTATACCCAAACCCTCTCGGCAAGACCCAAACCCACTCGGCTAGACCCAAACCCACTCCGCTAGACCCAAACCCACTCCGCTATACCCAAACCCACTCCGCTAGACACAAACCCACTCGGCTAGACCCAAACCCACTCGGCTGGACCCAAACCCACTCGGATAGACCCAAACCCATTCGGCTAGACCCAAACCCACTCGGCTGGATACAAACCCACTAGGCTAGTCCCAAACCCACACGGCTAGACCCAAACCCACTCGGCTAGACCCAAACCCACTCAGCTAGACCCAAACCCACTCGGCTAGACCCAAACCCACTCCGCTAGACCCAAATCCACTCCGCTACACCCAAACCCACTCGGCTAGACCCAAACCCATTCGGCTAGACCCAAACACACTCCGCTAGACCCAAACCCACTCCGCTAGACGCAAACCCACTCCGCTAGACCCAAACCCACTCCGCTAGATGCAAACCCACTCCGCTAGACCCAAACCCACTCCGCTAGACCGAAACCCACTAGGCTAGACCCAAACGCACTCGGCTAGACCCAAACCCACTCGGCTGGACCCAAACCCACTCAGCTAGACCCAAACCCACTCGGCTAGACCCAAACCCACTCGGCTAGACCCAAACCCACTCGGCTAGACCCAAACCCACTCGGCTAGACCCAAACCCACTCGGCTAGACCCAAACCCATTCGACTAGACCCAAACCCACTCGGCTAGACCAAAACCCACTCGGCTACTCCCAAACCCACTCGCCTAGACCCAAACCCACTCGGCTAGACCAAAACCCACTCGGCTAGACCCAAACCCACTCGGCTAGACCCAAACCCACTCGAATAGACCCAAACCCACTCGGCTAGACCCAAACCCACTCGGCTAGACCCAAACCCACTCGGCTCGACCCAAACCCACTCGGCTAGACCCAAACCCACTCGGCTCGACCCAAACCCACTCGGCTAGACCCAAACCCACTCGGCTAGACCCAAACCCACTCGGCGAGACTCAAACCCACTCGGCTAGACCCAAACCCATTCGGCTAGACCCAAACCCACTTGGCTTGACCCAAACCCACTAGGCTTGACCCAAACCCACTCGGCTAGACCCAAACCCAATCCGCTAGACCCAAACCCACTCCACTAGACCCAAACCCACTCGGCTAGACCCAAACCCACTCGGCTAGACCCAAACACACTCGGCTGGACCCAAACCCACTCGGCGAGACCCAAACCCACTCGGCTACACCCAAACCCACTCCGCTAGACACAAACCCACTCGGCTTCACCCAAACCCACTTGGCTAGACCCAAACCCACTCGGCTAGACCCAAACCCACTCGGCTAGACCCAAACCCACTCGGCTAGACCCAAACCCACTTGGCTAGAACCAAACCCACTCGGCTAGACCCAACCCCACTCGGCTAGTCCCAAACCCACTCGGCTAGACCCAAACGGACTCGGCTAGACCCAAACCCACTCGGCTAGAACCAAACCCACTCTGCTACACCCAAATCCACTCGGCTAGACCCAAACCCACTCGGCTAGACCCAAACCCACTCGGCTGGACCCAAACCCACTCGGCTATACCCAAACCCTCTCGGCAAGACCCAAACCCACTCGGCTAGACCCAAACCCACTCCGCTAGACCCAAACCCACTCCGCTATACCCAAACCCACTCCGCTAGACACAAACCCACTCGGCTAGACCCAAACCCACTCGGCTGGATCCAAACCCACTCGGATAGACCAAAACCCACTCGGCTAGACCCAAACCCACTCGGCTAGACCCAAACCCATTCGGCTAGACCCAAACCCACTCGGCTGGATACAAACCCACTAGGCTAGTCCCAAACCCACACGGCTAGACCCAAACCCACTCGGCTAGACCCAAACCCACTCAGCTAGACCCAAACCAACTCCGCTAGACCCAAATCCACTCCGCTACACCCAAACCCACTCGGCTAGACCCAAACCCATTCGGCTAGACCCAAACACACTCCGCTAGACCCAAACCCACTCCGCTTAACGCAAACCCACTCCGCTAGACCCAAACCCACTCCGCTAGACCCAAACCCACACGGCTAGACCGAAACCCACAAGGCCAGACCCAAACACACTCGGCTACACCCAAACCCACTCGGCTAGACCCAAACCCACTCAGCTAGACCCAAACCCACTCGGCTAGACCCAAACCCACTCCGCTTGACCCAAACCCACTCGGCTAGACCCAAACCCACTCGGCTAGACCCAAACCCACTCGGCTAGACCCAAACCCATTCGGCTAGACCCAAACCCACTCAGCTAGACCCAAACCCACTCGGCTAGACCCAAACCCACTCCGCTAGACCCAAATCCACTCCGCTACACCCAAACCCACTCGGCTAGACCCAAGCCCATTCGGCTAGACCCAAACACACTCCGCTAGACCCAAACCCACTCCGCTAGACGCAAACCCACTCCGCTAGACCCAAACCCACTCCGCTAGACCCAAACCCACACGGCTAGACCGAAACCCACAAGGCTAGACCCAAACACACTCGGCTACACCCAAACCCACTCGGCTAGACCCAAACCCACTCAGCTAAACCCAAACCCACTCGGCTATACCCAAACCCACTCCGCTTGACCCAAACCCACTCGGCTAGACCCAAACCCACTCGGCTAGACCCAAACCCACTCGGCTAGACCCAAACCCATTCGGCTAGACCCAAACCCACTCGGCTAGACCCAAACCCACTGGGCTAGTCCCAAACCCACTCGGCGAGACCCAAACCCACTCGGCTAGACCCAAACCCACTCGGATAGACCCAAACCCACTCGGCTAGATCCAAACCCACTCGGCTAGACCCAAACCCACTCGGATAGACCCAAACCCACTCTGCTAGACCCAAACCCACTCCGCTAGACCTAAATCCACTCCGCTACACCCAAACCCACTCGGCTAGACCCAAACCCATTCGGCTAGACCCAAACACACTCCGCAAGACCCAAACCCACTCCGCTAGACGCAAACCCACTCCGCTAGACCCAAACCCACTCCGCTAGACCCAAACCCACTCGGCAAGACCGAAACCCACTAGGCTAGACCCAAACGCACTCGGCTGGACCCAAACCCATTCGGCTAGACCCAAACCCACTCGGCGAGACCCAAACCCACTAAGCTAGTCCCAAACCCACTCGGCGAGACCCAAACCCACTCGGCTAGACCCAAACCCACTCGGCTAGACCCAAACCTACTCAGCTAGACCCAAACCCACTCGGCTAGACCCAAACCCACTCGGCCAGACCCAAACCCACTCGACTAGACCCAAACCCACTCGGCTAGACCAAAGCCCACTCGGCTAGTCCCAAACCCACTCGGCTAGACCCAAACCCACTCGGCTAGACCCAAACCCACTCGGCTAGACCCAAACCCACTCGGTTAGACCCAAACCCACTCGAATAGACCCAAACCCACTCGGCTAGACCCAAACCCACTCGGCTAGACCCAAACCCACTCGGCACGACCCAAACCCACTCGGCTAGACCGAAACCCACTAGGCTAGACCCAAACGCATTCGGCGAGACCCAAACCCACTCGGCTAGACCCAATCCCACTCAGCTAGACCCAAACCCACTCGGCTAGACCCAAACCCACTCGGCTAGACCCAAACCCACTCGGCTAGACCCAAACCCACTCCACTAGACCCAAACCGACTCGGCTAGATGCAAACCCACTCCGCTAGAACCAAACCCACTCCGCTAGACCCAAACCCAATCCGCTAGACCCAAACCCACTCCGCTAGACCCAAACCCACTCGGCTAGACCCAAACCCACTCGGCTAGACCCAAACACACTCGGCTAGACCCAAACCCACTCGGCTAGACCCAAACCCACGCGGCTACACCCAAACCCACTCCGCTAGACACAAACCCACTCGGCTTCACCCAAACCCACTTGGCTAGACCCAAACCCACTCGGCTAGACCCAAACCCACTTGGCTAGAACCAAACCCACTCGGCTAGACCCAACCCCACTCGGCTAGTCCCAAACCCACTCGGCTACACCCAAACGGACTCGGCTAGACCCAAACCCACTCGGCTAGATCCAAACCCAATCGGCTAGACCCAAACCCACTCGGCTGGACCCAAACCCACACGGCTATACCCAAACCCTCTCGGCAAGACCCAAACCCACTCGGCTAGACCCAAACCCACTCCGCTAGACCCAAACCCACTCCGCTAGACCCAAACCCACTCCGCTAGACACAAACCCACTCGGCTAGACCGAAACCCACTCGGCTGGACCCAAACCCACTCGGATAGACCAAAACCCACTCCGCTAGACCCAAACCCACTCGGCTAGACCCAAACCCACTCGGCTAGATTCAAACACACTCGGCTAGACGCAAACCCACTCGGCTAGACCGAAACCCACTCGGCTACACCCAAACCCTCTTCGCTAGACACAAACCCACTCGGCTTCACACAAACCCACTTGGCTAGACCCAAACCCACTCGGCTAGACCCAAACCCACTCGGCTAGACCCAAACCCACTCGGCTAGACCCAAACCCACTTGGCTAGAACCAAACCCACTCGGCTAGACCCAACCCCACTCGGCTACTCCAAACCCACTCGGTTAGACCCAAACGGACTCGGCTGGACCCAAACCCACTCGGCAAGAACCAAACCCAATCGGCTAGACCCAAACCCACTCGGCTAGACCCAAACCCACTCGGCTAGACCCAAACCCACTCGGCTAGATCCAAACCCACTCGGCTGGACCCAAACCCACTCGGATAGACCCAAACCCACTCAGCTAGACCCAAACCCACTCGGCTTCACCCAAACCCTCTCCGCTAGACACAAACCCACTCGGCTAGACCCAAACCCACTCGGCTAGACCCAAACCCACTCGGCTAGACCCAAACCCACTTGGCTAGAACCAAACCCACTCGGCTAGACCCAACCCCACTCGGCTACTCCCAAACCCACTCGGCTAGACCCAAACGTACTCGGCTACACCCAAACCCACTCGGCTAGAACCAAACCCACTCGGCTAGACCCAAACCCACTCGGCTAGACCCAAACCCACTCGGATAGACCCAAAACCACTCGGCTAGACCCAAACCCACTCGGCTAGACACAAACCCACTCGGCTCGACGCAAACCCACTCGGCTAGACCCAAACCCACTCGGCTCGACCCAAACCCACTCGGCTAGACCCAAACCCACTTGGCTAGACCCAAATCCACTCGGCTAGACCCAAATCCACTCGGCTAGACCCAAACCCACTCGGCTAGACCCAAACCAACTCGGCTAGATCCAAACCCACTCGGCTAGACCCAAACCCACTCGGCTAGACCCAAACCCACTCGGCTAGACCCAAACCCACTCGGCTAGACCCAAACCCACTCCGCTAGACCCAAATCCACTCCGCTACACCCAAACCCACTCGGCTAGACCCAAACCCATTCGGCTAGACCCAAACACACTCCACTAGACCCAAACCGACTCGGCTAGATGCAAACCCACTCCCCTAGAACCAAACCCACTCCGCTAGACCCAAACCCAATCCGCTAGACCCAAACCCACTCCGCTCGACCCAAACCCACTCGGCTAGACCCAAACCCACTCGGCTAGACCCAAACACACTCGGCTAGACCCAAACCCACTCGGCTAGACCCAAACCCACGCGGCTACACCCAAACCCACTCCGCTAGACACAAACCCACTCGGCTTCACCCAAACCCACGCGGCTAGACCCAAACCCACTCGGCTAGACCCAAACCCACTTGGCTAGAACCAAACCCACTCGGCTAGACCCAACCCCACTCGGCTAGTCCCAAACCCACTCGGCTACACCCAAACGGACTCGGCTAGACCCAAACCCACTCGGCTAGATCCAAACCCAATCGGCTAGACCCAAACCCACTCGGCTAGACCCAAACCCACACGGCTATACCCAAACCCTCTCGGCAAGACCCAAACCCACTCGGCTAGACCCAAACCCACTCCGCTAGACCCAAACCCACTCCGCTAGACCCAAACCCACTCTGCTAGACACAAACCCACTCGGCTAGACCGAAACCCACTCGGCTGGACCCAAACCCACTCGGATAGACCAAAACCCACTCCGCTAGACCCAAACCCACTCGGCTAGACCCAAACCCACTCGGCTAGATTCAAACACATTCGGCTAGACGCAAACCCACTCGGCTAGACCGAAACCCACTCGGCTACACCCAAACCCTCTCCGCTAGACACAAACCCACTCGGCTTCACACAAACCCACTTGGCTAGACCCAAACCCACTCGGCTAGACCCAAACCCACTCGGCTAGACCCAAACCCACTCGGCTAGACCCAAACCCACTTGGCTAGAACCAAACCCACTCGGCTAGACCCAACCCCACTCGGCTACTCCAAACCCACTCGGTTAGACCCAAACGGACTCGGCTGGACCCAAACCCACTCGGCAAGAACCAAACCCAATCGGCTAGACCCAAACCCACTCGGCTAGACCCAAACCCACTCGGCTAGACCCAAACCCACTCGGCTAGATCCAAACCCACTCGGCTGGACCCAAACCCACTCGGATAGACCCAAACCCACTCAGCTAGACCCAAACCCACTCGGCTGCACCCAAACCCTCTCCGCTAGACACAAACCCACTCGGCTAGACCCAAACCCACTCGGCTAGACCCAAACCCACTCGGCTAGACCCAAACCCACTTGGCTAGAACCAAACCCACTCGGCTAGACCCAACCCCACTCGGCTACTCCCAAACCCACTCGGCTAGACCCAAACGTACTCGGCTACACCCAAACCCACTCGGCTAGAACCAAACCCACTCGGCTAGACCCAAACCCACTCGGCTAGACCCAAACCCACTCGGATAGACCCAAAACCACTCGGCTAGACCCAAACCCACTCGGCTAGACACAAACCCACTCGGCTCGACGCAAACCCACTCGGCTAGACGCAAACCCACTCGGCTCGACCCAAACCCACTCGGCTAGACCCAAACCCACTTGGCTAGACCCAAATCCACTCGGCGAGACTCAAACCCACTCGGCTAGACCCAAATCCATTCGGCTAGACCCAAACCCACTTGGCTTGACCCAAACCCACTAGGCTTGACCCAAACCCACTCGGCTAGACCCAAACCCAATCCGCTAGACCCAAACCCACTCCGCTAGACCCAAACCCACTCGGCTAGACCCAAACCCACTCGGCTAGACCCAAACACACTCGGCTAGACACAAACCCACTCGGCTAGACCCAAACCCACTCGGCTACACCCAAACCCACTCCGCTAGACACAAACCCACTCGGCTTCACCCAAACCCACTTGGCTAGACCCAAACCCACTCGGCTAGACCCAAACCCACTTGGCTAGAACCAAACCCACTCGGCTAGACCCAACCCCACTCGGCTAGTCCCAAACCCACTCGGCTACACCCAAACGGACTCGGCTAGACCCAAACCCACTCGGCTAGATCCAAACCCAATCGGCTAGACCCAAACCCACTCGGCTAGAACCAAACCCACTCGGCTATACCCAAACCCTCTCGGCAAGACCCAAACCCACTCGGCTAGACCCAAACCCACTCCGCTAGACCCAAACCCACTCCGCTAGACCCAAACCCACTCCGCTAGACACAAACCCACTCGGCTAGACCGAAACCCACTCGGCTGGACCCAAACCCACTCGGATAGACCAAAACCCACTCCGCTAGACCCAAACCCACTCGGCTAGACCCAAACCCACTCGGCTAGATTCAAACACACTCGGCTAGACGCAAACCCACTCGGCTAGACCGAAACCCACTCGGCTACACCCAAACCCTCTCCGCTAGACACAAACCCACTCGGCTTCACACAAACCCACTTGGCTAGACCCAAACCCACTCGGCTAGACCCAAACCCACTCGGCTAGACCCAAACCCACTCGGCTAGACCCAAACCCACTTGGCTAGAACCAAACCCACTCGGCTAGACCCAACCCCACTCGGCTACTCCAAACCCACTCGGTTAGACCCAAACGGGCTCGGCTGGACCCAAACCCACTCGGCTAGAACCAAACCCAATCGGCTAGACCCAAACCCACTCGGCTAGACCCAAACCCACTCGGCTAGACCCAAACCCACTCGGCTAGATCCAAACCCACTCGGCTGGACCCAAACCCACTCGGATAGACCCAAACCCACTCGGCTAGACCCAAACCCACTCGGCTGCACCCAAACCCTCTCCGCTAGACACAAACCCACTCGGCTTCACCCAAACCCACTTGGCTAGACCCAAACCCACTCGGCTAGACCCAAACCCACTCGGCTACTCCCAAACCCACTCGGCTAGACCCAAACGTACTCGGCTAGACCCAAACCCACTCGGCTAGAACCAAACCCACTCGGCTAGACCCAAACCAACTCGGCTAGACCCAAACCCACTCGGATAGACCCAAACCCACTCTGCTAGACCCAAACCCACTCCGCTAGACCCAAATCCACTCCGCTACACCCAAACCCACTCGGCTAGACCCAAACCCATTCGGCTAGACCCAAACACACTCCGCAAGACCCAAACCCACTCCGCTAGACGCAAACCCACTCCGCTAGACCCAAACCCACTCCGCTAGACCCAAACCCACTCGGCAAGACCGAAACCCACTAGGCTAGACCCAAACGCACTCGGCTGGACCCAAACCCATTCGGCTAGACCCAAACCCACTCGGCTAGACCCAAACCCACTAGGCTAGTCCCAAACCCACTCGGCGAGACCCAAACCCACTCGGCTAGACCCAAACCCACTCGGCTAGACCCAAACCCACTCCGCTAGACCCAAACCCACTCGGCTAGACCGAAACCCACTAGGCTAGACCCAAACGCATTCGGCGAGACCCAAACCCAGTCGGCTAGACCCAATCCCACTCAGCTAGACCCAAACCCACTCGGCTAGACCCAAACCCACTCGGCTAGACCCAAACCCACTCGGCTAGACCCAAACCCACTCGGCTAGACCCAAAACCACTCCGCTAGACCCAAACCCACTCGGCTAGACCCAAACCCACTCGGCTAGACCCAAACCCACTCCGCTAGACCCAAACCCACTCGGCTAGACCCAAACCCACTCGGCTAGACCCAAACCCACTCGGCTAGACCCAAACCCACTCGCCTAGACCCAAACCCACTCGGCTAGACCCAAACCCACTCGGCTAGACCCAAACCCACTCGGCTAGACCCAAACCCACTCGAATAGACCCAAACCCACTCGGCTAGACCCAAACCCACTCGGCTAGACCCAAACCCACTCGGCTCGACCCAAACCCACTCGGCTAGACCCAAACCCACTCGGCTCGACCCAAACCCACTCGGCTAGACCCAAACCCACTCGGCTAGACCCAAACCCACTCGGCGAGACTCAAACCCACTCGGCTAGACCCAAACCCATTCGGCTAGACCCAAACCCACTTGGCTTGACCCAAACCCACTAGGCTTGACCCAAACCCACTCGGCTAGACCCAAACCCAATCCGCTAGACCCAAACCCACTCCACTAGACCCAAACCCACTCGACTAGACCCAAACCCACTCGGCTAGACCCAAACACACTCGGCTGGACCCAAACCCACTCGGCGAGACCCAAACCCACTCGGCTACACCCAAACCCACTCCGCTAGACACAAACCCACTCGGCTTCACCCAAACCCACTTGGCTAGACCCAAACCCACTCGGCTAGACCCAAACCCACTCGGCTAGACCCAAACCCACTCGGCTAGACCCAAACCCACTTGGCTAGAACCAAACCCACTCGGCTAGACCCAACCCCACTCGGCTAGTCCCAAACCCACTCGGCTAGACCCAAACGGACTCGGCTAGACCCAAACCCACTCGGCTAGAACCAAACCCACTCGGCTACACCCAAACCCACTCGGCTAGACCCAAACCCACTCGGCTAGACCCAAACCCACTCGGCTGGACCCAAACCCACTCGGCTATACCCAAACCCTCTCGGCAAGACCCAAACCCACTCGGCTAGACCCAAACCCACTCCGCTAGACCCAAACCCACTCCGCTATACCCAAACCCACTCCGCTAGACACAAACCCACTCGGCTAGACCCAAACCCACTCGGCTGGATCCAAACCCACTCGGATAGACCAAAACCCACTCGGCTAGACCCAAACCCACTCGGCTAGACCCAAACCCATTCGGCTAGACCCAAACCCACTCGGCTGGATACAAACCCACTAGGCTAGTCCCAAACCCACACGGCTAGACCCAAACCCACTCGGCTAGACCCAAACCCACTCAGCTAGACCCAAACCCACTCCGCTAGACCCAAATCCACTCCGCTACACCCAAACCCACTCGGCTAGACCCAAACCCATTCGGCTAGACCCAAACACACTCCGCTAGACCCAAACCCACTCCGCTAGACGCAAACCCACTCCGCTAGACCCAAACCCACTCCGCTAGACCCAAACCCACACGGCTAGACCGAAACCCACAAGGCCAGACCCAAACACACTCGGCTACACCCAAACCCACTCGGCTAGACCCAAACCCACTCAGCTGGACCCAAACCCACTCGGCTAGACCCAAACCCACTCCGCTTGACCCAAACCCACTCGGCTAGACCCAAACCCACTCGGCTAGACCCAAACCCACTCGGCTAGACCCAAACCCATTCGGCTAGACCCAAACCCACTCAGCTAGACCCAAACCCACTCGGCTAGACCCAAACCCACTCCGCTAGACCCAAATCCACTCCGCTACACCCAAACCCACTCGGCTAGACCCAAGCCCATTCGGCTAGACCCAAACACACTCCGCTAGACCCAAACCCACTCCGCTAGACGCAAACCCACTCCGCTAGACCCAAACCCACTCCGCTAGACCCAAACCCACACGGCTAGACCGAAACCCACAAGGCTAGACCCAAACACACTCGGCTACACCCAAACCCACTCGGCTAGACCCAAACCCACTCAGCTAAACCCAAACCCACTCGGCTATACCCAAACCCACTCCGCTTGACCCAAACCCACTCGGCTAGACCCAAACCCACTCGGCTAGACCCAAACCCACTCGGCTAGACCCAAACCCATTCGGCTAGACCCAAACCCACTCGGCTAGACCCAAACCCACTGGGCTAGTCCCAAACCCACTCGGCGAGACCCAAACCCACTCGGCTAGACCCAAACCCACTCGGATAGACCCAAACCCACTCGGCTAGATCCAAACCCACTCGGCTAGACCCAAACCCACTCGGATAGACCCAAACCCACTCTGCTAGACCCAAACCCACTCCGCTAGACCCAAATCCACTCCGCTACACCCAAACCCACTCGGCTAGACCCAAACCCATTCGGCTAGACCCAAACACACTCCGCAAGACCCAAACCCACTCCGCTAGACGCAAACCCACTCCGCTAGACCCAAACCCACTCCGCTAGACCCAAACCCACTCGGCAAGACCGAAACCCACTAGTCTAGACCCAAACGCACTCGGCTGGACCCAAACCCATTCGGCTAGACCCAAACCCACTCGGCGAGACCCAAACCCACTAAGCTAGTCCCAAACCCACTCGGCGAGACCCAAACCCACTCGGCTAGACCCAAACCCACTCGGCTAGACCCAAACCCACTCAGCTAGACCCAAACCCACTCGGCTAGACCCAAACCCACTCGGCCAGACCCAAACCCACTCGACTAGACCCAAACCCACTCGGCTAGACCAAAGCCCACTCGGCTAGTCCCAAACCCACTCGGCTAGACCCAAACCCGCTCGGCTAGACCCAAACCCACTCGGCTAGACCCAAACCCACTCGGTTAGACCCAAACCCACTCGAATAGACCCAAACCCACTCGGCTAGACACAAACCCACTCGACTAGACCCAAACCCACTCGGCTCGACCCAAACCCACTCGGCTAGACCGAAACCCACTAGGCTAGACCCAAACGCATTCGGCGAGACCCAAACCCACTCGGCTAGACCCAATCCCACTCAGCTAGACCCAAACCCACTCGGCTAGACCCAAACCCACTCGGCTAGACCCAAACCCACTCGGCTAGACCCAAACCCACTCGGCTAGACCCAAACCCACTCCGCTAGACCCAAACCCACTCGGCTAGACCCAAACCCACTCGGCTAGACCCAAACCCACTCCGCTAGACCCAAACCCACTCGGCTAGACCCAAACCCACTCGGCTAGACCCAAACCCACTCCGCTAGACCCAAACCCACTCGGCTAGACCCAAACCCATTCGGCTAGATCCAAACCCACTCGGCTAGACCCAAACCCACTCGGCTAGACCCAAACCCACTCGGCTAGACCCAAATCCACTCGGCTAGACCCAAACCCACTCGGCTAGACCCAAACCAACTCGGCTAGATCCAAACCCACTCGGCTAGACCCAAACCCACTCGGCTAGACCCAAACCCACTCGGCTAGACCCAAACCCACTCGGCTAGACCCAAACCCACTCCGCTAGACCCAAATCCACTCCGCTACACCCAAACCCACTCGGCTAGACCCAAACCCATTCGGCTAGACCCAAACACACTCCACTAGACCCAAACCGACTCGGCTAGATGCAAACCCACTCCGCTAGAACCAAACCCACTCCGCTAGACCCAAACCCAATCCGCTAGACCCAAACCCACTCCGCTAGACACAAACCCACTCGGCTAGACCCAAACCCACTCGGCTAGACCCAAACACACTCGGCTAGACCCAAACCCACTCGGCTAGACCCAAACCCACGCGGCTACACCCAAACCCACTCCGCTAGACACAAACCCACTCGGCTTCACCCAAACCCACTTGGCTAGACCCAAACCCACTCGGCTAGACCCAAACCCACTTGGCTAGAACCAAACCCACTCGGCTAGACCCAACCCCACTCGGCTAGTCCCAAACCCACTCGGCTACACCCAAACGGACTCGGCTAGACCCAAACCCACTCGGCTAGATCCAAACCCAATCGGCTAGACCCAAACCCACTCGGCTAGACCCAAACCCACACGGCTATACCCAAACCCTCTCGGCAAGACCCAAACCCACTCGGCTAGACCCAAACCCACTCCGCTAGACCCAAACCCACTCCGCTAGACCCAAACCCACTCCGCTAGACACAAACCCACTCGGCTAGACCGAAACCCACTCGGCTGGACCCAAACCCACTCGGATAGACCAAAACCCACTCCGCTAGACCCAAACCCACTCGGCTAGACCCAAACCCACTCGGCTAGATTCAAACACACTCGGCTAGACGCAAACCCACTCGGCTAGACCGAAACCCACTCGGCTACACCCAAACCCTCTCCGCTAGACACAAACCCACTCGGCTTCACACAAACCCACTTGGCTAGACCCAAACCCACTCGGCTAGACCCAAACCCACTCGGCTAGACCCAAACCCACTCGGCTAGACCCAAACCCACTTGGCTAGAACCAAACCCACTCGGCTAGACCCAACCCCACTCGGCTACTCCAAACCCACTCGGTTAGACCCAAACGGACTCGGCTGGACCCAAACCCACTCGGCAAGAACCAAACCCAATCGGCTAGACCCAAACCCACTCGGCTAGACCCAAACCCACTCGGCTAGACCCAAACCCACTCGGCTAGATCCAAACCCACTCGGCTGGACCCAAACCCACTCGGATAGACCCAAACCCACTCAGCTAGACCCAAACCCACTCGGCTGCACCCAAACCCTCTCCGCTAGACACAAACCCACTCGGCTTCACCCAAACCCACTTGGCTAGACCCAAACCCACTCGGCTAGACCCAAACCCACTCGGCTAGACCCAAACCCACTCGGCTAGACCCAAACCCACTTGGCTAGAACCAAACCCACTCGGCTAGACCCAACCCCACTCGGCTACTCCCAAACCCACTCGGCTAGACCCAAACGTACTCGGCTAGACCCAAACCCACTCGGCTAGAACCAAACCCACTCGGCTAGACCCAAACCCACTCGGCTAGACCCAAACCCACTCGGATAGACCCAAAACCACTCGGCTAGACCCAAACCCACTCGGCTAGACACAAACCCCCTCGGCTCGACGCAAACCCACTCGGCTAGACCCAAACCCACTCGGCTCGACCCAAACCCACTCGGCTAGACCCAAACCCACTTGGCTAGACCCAAATCCACTCGGCGAGACTCAAACCCACTCGGCTAGACCCAAATCCATTCGGCTAGACCCAAACCCACTTGGCTTGACCCAAACCCACTAGGCTTGACCCAAACCCACTCGGCTAGACCCAAACCCAATCCGCTAGACCCAAACCCACTCCGCTAGACCCAAACCCACTCGGCTAGACCCAAACCCACTCGGCTAGACCCAAACACACTCGGCTAGACCCAAACCCACTCGGCTAGACCCAAACCCACTCGGCTACACCCAAACCCACTCCGCTAGACACAAACCCACTCGGCTTCACCCAAACCCACTTGGCTAGACCCAAACCCACTCGGCTAGACCCAAACCCACTTGGCTAGAACCAAACCCACTCGGCTAGACCCAACCCCACTCGGCTAGTCCCAAACCCACTCGGCTACACCCAAACGGACTCGGCTAGACCCAAACCCACTCGGCTAGATCCAAACCCAATCGGCTAGACCCAAACCCACTCGGCTAGACCCAAACCCACTCGGCTATACCCAAACCCTCTCGGCAAGACCCAAACCCACTCGGCTAGACCCAAACCCACTCCGCTAGACCCAAACCCACTCCGCTAGACCCAAACCCACTCCGCTAGACACAAACCCACTCGGCTAGACCGAAACCCACTCGGCTGGACCCAAACCCACTCGGATAGACCAAAACCCACTCCGCTAGACCCAAACCCACTCGGCTAGACCCAAACCCACTCGGCTAGATTCAAACACACTCGGCTAGACGCAAACCCACTCGGCTAGACCGAAACCCACTAGGCTGCACCCAAACCCTCTCCGCTAGACACAAACCCACTCGGCTTCACACAAACCCACTTGGCTAGACCCAAACCCACTCGGCTAGACCCAAACCCACTCGGCTACACCCAAACCCACTCGGCTAGACCCAAACCCACTTGGCTAGAACCAAACCCACTCGGCTAGACCCAACCCCACTCGGCTACTCCAAACCCACTCGGTTAGACCCAAACGGACTCGGCTGGACCCAAACCCACTCGGCTAGAACCAAACCCAATCGGCTAGACCCAAACCCACTCGGCTAGACCCAAACCCACTCGGCTAGACCCAAACCCACTCGGCTAGATCCAAACCCACTCGGCTGGACCCAAACCCACTCGGATAGACCCAAACCCACTCAGCTAGACCCAAACCCACTCGGCTGCACCCTAACCCTCTCCGCTAGACACAAACCCACTCGGCTTCACCCAAACCCACTTGGCTAGACCCAAACCCACTCGGCTAGACCCAAACCCACTCGGCTACTCCCAAACCCACTCGGCTAGACCCAAACGTACTCGGCTAGACCCAAACCCACTCGGCTAGAACCAAACCCACTCGGCTAGACCCAAACCCACTCGGCTAGACCCAAACCCACTCGGATAGACCCAAACCCACTCTGCTAGACCCAAACCCACTCCGCTAGACCCAAATCCACTCCGCTACACCCAAACCCACTCGGCTAGACCCAAACCCATTCGGCTAGACCCAAACACACTCCGCAAGACCCAAACCCACTCCGCTAGACGCAAACCCACTCCGCTAGACCCAAACCCACTCCGCTAGACCCAAACCCACTCGGCAAGACCGAAACCCACTAGGCTAGACCCAAACGCACTCGGCTGGACCCAAACCCATTCGGCTAGACCCAAACCCACTCGGCTAGACCCAAACCCACTAGGCTAGTCCCAAACCCACTCGGCGAGACCCAAACCCACTCGGCTAGACCCAAACCCACTCGGCTAGACCCAAACCCACTCGGCTAGACCCAAACCCACTCGGCTAGACCCAAACCCACTCGGCCAGACCCAAACCCACTCGACTAGACCCAAACCCACTCGGCTAGACCAAAGCCCACTCGGCTAGTCCCAAACCCACTCGGCTAGACCCAAACCCACTCGGCTAGACCCAAACCCACTCGGCTAGACCCAAACCCACTCGGTTAGACCCAAACCCACTCGAATAGACCCAAACCCACTCGGCTAGACCCAAACCCACTCGGCTAGACCCAAACCCACTCGGCTCGACCCAAACCCACTCGGCTAGACCGAAACCCACTAGGCTAGACCCAAACGCATTCGGCGAGACCCAAACCCAGTCGGCTAGACCCAATCCCACTCAGCTAGACCCAAACCCACTCGGCTAGACCCAAACCCACTCGGCTAGACCCAAACCCACTCGGCTAGACCCAAACCCACTCGGCTAGACCCAAACCCACTCCGCTAGACCCAAACCCACACGGCTAGACCCAAACCCACTCGGCTAGACCCAAACCCACTCCGCTAGACCCAAACCCACTCGGCTAGACCCAAACCCACTCGGCTAGACCCAAACCCACTCCGCTAGACCCAAACCCACTCGGCTAGACCCAAACCCATTCGGCTAGATCCAAACCCACTCGGCTAGACCCAAACCCACTCGGCTAGACCCAAACCCACTCGGCTAGACCCAAATCCACTCGGCTAGACCCAAACCCACTCGGCTAGACCCAAACCAACTCGGCTAGACCCAAACCCACTCGGCTAGACCCAAACCCACTCGGCTAGACCCAAACCCACTCGGCTAGACCCAAACCCACTCGGCTAGACCCAAACCCACTCCGCTAGACCCAAATCCACTCCGCTACACCCAAACCCACTCGGCTAGACCCAAACCCATTCGGCTAGACCCAAACACACTCCACTAGACCCAAACCGACTCGGCTAGATGCAAACCCACTCCGCTAGAACCAAACCCACTCCGCTAGACCCAAACCCACATGGCTAGACCCAAACCCACTCGGCTAGACCAAAACCCACTCGGCTAGTCCCAAACCCTCTCGGCTAGACCCAAACCCACTCGGCTAGACCCAAACCCACTCGACTAGACCCAAACCCACTCGGCTAGACCCAAACCCACTCGGCTAGACCCAAACCCACTCGAATAGACCCAAAAACACTCGGCTAGACCCAAACCCACTCGGCTAGACCCAAACCCACTCGGCTCGACGCAAACCCACTCGGCTAGACCCAAACCCACTCGGCTCGACCCAAACCCACTCGGCTAGACCCAAACCCACTTGGCTAGACCCAAATCCACTCGGCGAGACTCAAACCCACTCGGCTAGACCCAAATCCATTCGGCTAGACCCAAACCCACTTGGCTTGACCCAAACCCACTAGGCTTGACGCAAACCCACTCGGCTAGACCCAAACCCAATCCGCTAGACCCAAACCCACTCCGCTAGACCCAAACCCACTCGGCTAGACCCAAACCCACTCGGCTAGACCCAAACACACTCGGCTAGACCCAAACCCACTCGGCTAGACCCAAACCCACTCGGCTACACCCAAACCCACTCCGCTAGACACAAACCCAGTCGGCTTCACCCAAACCCACTTGGCTAGACCCAAACCCACTCGGCTAGACCCAAACCCACTTGGCTAGAACCAAACCCACTCGGCTAGACCCAACCCCACTCGGCTAGTCCCAAACCCACTCGGCTACACCCAAACGGACTCGGCTAGACCCAAACCCACTCGGCTAGATCCAAACCAACTCGGCTAGACCCAAACCCACTCGGCTAGACCCAAACCCACTCGGCTATACCCAAACCCTCTCGGCAAGACCCAAACCCACTCGGCTAGACCCAAACCCACTCCGCTAGACCCAAACCCACTCCGCTAGACCCAAACCCACTCCGCTAGACACAAACCCACTCGGCTAGACCGAAACCCACTCGGCTGGACCCAAACCCACTCGGATAGACCAAAACCCACTCCGCTAGACCCAAACCCACTCGGCTAGACCCAAACCCACTCCGCTAGACCCAAACCCACTCGGCTAGACCCAAACCCACTCGGCAAGACCGAAACCCACTAGGCTAGACCCAAACGCACTCGGCTGGACCCAAACCCATTCGGCTAGACCCAAACCCACTCGGCTAGACCCAAACCCACTAGGCTAGTCCCAAACCCACTCGGCGAGACCCAAACCCACTCGGCTAGACCCAAACCCACTCGGCTAGACCCAAACCCACTCGGCTAGACCCAAACCCACTCGGCTAGACCCAAACCCACTCGGCCAGACCCAAACCCACTCGACTAGACCCAAACCCACTCGGCTAGACCAAAGCCCACTCGGCTAGTCCCAAACCCACTCGGCTAGACCCAAACCCACTCGGCTAGACCCAAACCCACTCGGCTAGACCCAAACCCACTCGGTTAGACCCAAACCCACTCGAATAGACCCAAACCCACTCGGCTAGACCCAAACCCACTCGGCTAGACCCAAACCCACTCGGCTCGACCCAAACCCACTCGGCTAGACCGAAACCCACTAGGCTAGACCCAAACGCATTCGGCGAGACCCAAACCCAGTCGGCTAGACCCAATCCCACTCGGCTAGACCCAAACCCACTCGGCTAGACCCAAACCCACTCGGCTAGACCCAAACCCACTCGGCTAGACCCAAACCCACTCCGCTAGACCCAAACCCACTCCGCTAGACCCAAACCCACTCGGCTAGACCCAAACCCACTCGGCTAGACCCAAACCCACTCCGCTAGACCCAAACCCACTCGGCTAGACCCAAACCCACTCGGCTAGACCCAAACCCACTCCGCTAGACCCAAACCCACTCGGCTAGACCCAAACCCATTCGGCTAGATCCAAACCCACTCGGCTAGACCCAAACCCACTCGGCTAGACCCAAACCCACTCGGCTAGACCCAAATCCACTCGGCTAGACCCAAACCCACTCGGCTAGACCCAAACCAACTCGGCTAGACCCAAACCCACACGGCTAGACCCAAACCCACTCGGCTAGACCCAAACCCACTCGGCTAGACCCAAACCCACTCGGCCAGACCCAAACCCACTCGGCTAGACCCAAACCCACTCGGCTCGACGCAAACCCACTCGGCTAGACCCAAACCCACTCGGCTCGACCCAAACCCACTCGGCTAGACCCAAACCCACTTGGCTAGACCCAAATCCACTCGGCGAGACTCAAACCCACTCGGCTAGACCCAAATCCATTCGGCTAGACCCAAACCCACTTGGCTTGACCCAAACCCACTAGGCTTGACGCAAACCCACTCGGCTAGACCCAAACCCAATCCGCTAGACCCAAACCCACTCCGCTAGACCCAAACCCACTCGGCTAGACCCAAACCCACTCGGCTAGACCCAAACACACTCGGCTAGACCCAAACCCACTCGGCTAGACCCAAACCCACTCGGCTACACCCAAACCCACTCCGCTAGACACAAACCCAGTCGGCTTCACCCAAACCCACTTGGCTAGACCCAAACCCACTCGGCTAGACCCAAACCCACTTGGCTAGAACCAAACCCACTCGGCTAGACCCAACCCCACTCGGCTAGTCCCAAACCCACTCGGCTACACCCAAACGGACTCGGCTAGACCCAAACCCACTCGGCTAGATCCAAACCAACTCGGCTAGACCCAAACCCACTCGGCTAGACCCAAACCCACTCGGCTATACCCAAACCCTCTCGGCAAGACCCAAACCCACTCGGCTAGACCCAAACCCACTCCGCTAGACCCAAACCCACTCCGCTAGACCCAAACCCACTCCGCTAGACACAAACCCACTCGGCTAGACCGAAACCCACTCGGCTGGACCCAAACCCACTCGGATAGACCAAAACCCACTCCGCTAGACCCAAACCCACTCGGCTAGACCCAAACCCACTCCGCTAGACCCAAACCCACTCGGCTAGACCCAAACGAACTCGGCAAGACCGAAACCCACTAGGCTAGACCCAAACGCACTCGGCTGCACCCAAACCCATTCGGCTAGACCCAAACCCACTCGGCTAGACCCAAACCCATTAGGCTAGTCCCAAACCCACTCGGCGAGACCCAAACCCACTCGGCTAGACCCAAACCCACTCGGCTAGACCCAATCCCACTCGGCTAGACCCAAACCCACTCGGCTAGACCCAAACCCACTCGGCCAGACCCAAACCCACTCGACTAGACCCAAACCCACTCGGCTAGACCAAAGCCCACTCGGCTAGTCCCAAACCCACTCGGCTAGACCCAAACCCACTCGGCTAGACCCAAACCCACTCGGCTAGACCCAAACCCACTCGGTTAGACCCAAACCCACTCGAATAGACCCAAACCCACTCGGCTAGACCCAAACCCACTCGGCTAGACCCAAACCCACTCGGCTCGACCCAAACCCACTCGGCTAGACCGAAACCCACTAGGCTAGACCCAAACGCATTCGGCGAGACCCAAACCCAGTCGGCTAGACCCAATCCCACTCAGCTAGACCCAAACCCACTCGGCTAGACCCAAACCCACTCGGCTAGACCCAAACCCACTCGGCTAGACCCAAACCCACTCGGCTAGACCCAAACCCACTCCGCTAGACCCAAACCCACTCGGCTAGACCCAAACCCACTCGGCTAGACCCAAACCCTCTCCGCTAGACCCAAACCCACTCGGCTAGACCCAAACCCACTCGGCTAGACCCAAACCCACTCCGCTAGACCCAAACCCACTCGGCTAGACCCAAACCCATTCGGCTAGATCCAAACCCACTCGGCTAGACCCAAACCCACTCGGCTAGACCCAAACCCACTCGGCTAGACCCAAATCCACTCGGCTAGACCCAAACCCACTCGGCTAGACCCAAACCAACTCGGCTAGACCGAAACCCACTCGGCTAGACCCAAACCCACTCGGCTAGACCCAAACCCACTCGGCTAGACCCAAACCCACTCGGCTAGACCCAAACCCACTCCGCTAGACCCAAATCCACTCCGCTACACCCAAACCCACTCGGCTAGACCCAAACCCATTCGGCTAGACCCAAACACACTCCACTAGACCCAAACCGACTCGGCTAGATGCAAACCCACTCCGCTAGAACCAAACCCACTCCGCTAGACCCAAACCCACATGGCTAGACCCAAACCCACTCGGCTAGACCAAAACCCACTCGGCTAGTCCCAAACCCTCTCGGCTAGACCCAAACCCACTCGGCTAGACCCAAACCCACTCGGCTAGACCCAAACCCACTCGGCTAGACCCAAACCCACTCGGCTAGACCCAAACCCACTCGAATAGACCCAAAACCACTCGGCTAGACCCAAACCCACTCGGCTAGACCCAAACCCACTCGGCTCGACGCAAACCCACTCGGCTAGACCCAAACCCACTCGGCTCGACCCAAACCCACTCGGCTAGACCCAAACCCACTTGGCTAGACCCAAATCCACTCGGCGAGACTCAAACCCACTCGGCTAGACCCAAATCCATTCGGCTAGACCCAAACCCACTTGGCTTGACCCAAACCCACTAGGCTTGACGCAAACCCACTCGGCTAGACCCAAACCCAATCCGCTAGACCCAAACCCACTCCGCTAGACCCAAACCCACTCGGCTAGACCCAAACCCACTCGGCTAGACCCAAACACACTCGGCTAGACCCAAACCCACTCGGCTAGACCCAAACCCACTCGGCTACACCCAAACCCACTCCGCTAGACACAAATCCAGTCGGCTTCACCCAAACCCACTTGGCTAGACCCAAACCCACTCGGCTAGACCCAAACCCACTTGGCTAGAACCAAACCCACTCGGCTAGACCCAACCCCACTCGGCTAGTCCCAAACCCACTCGGCTACACCCAAACGGACTCGGCTAGACCCAAACCCTCTCGGCTAGATCCAAACCAACTCGGCTAGACCCAAACCCACTCGGCTAGACCCAAACCCACTCGGCTATACCCAAACCCTCTCGGCAAGACCCAAACCCACTCGGCTAGACCCAAACCCACTCCGCTAGACCCAAACCCACTCCGCTAGACCCAAACCCACTCCGCTAGACACAAACCCACTCGGCTAGACCGAAACCCACTCGGCTGGACCCAAACCCACTCGGATAGACCAAAACCCACTCCGCTAGACCCAAACACACTCGGCTAGACCCAAACCCACTCGGCTAGACCCAAACCCACTCGGCTAGACCCAAACCCACTCGGCTAGACCCAAACCCACTCCGCTAGACCCAAACCCACTCGGCTAGACCCAAACCCATTCGGCTAGATCCAAACCCACTCGGCTAGACCCAAACCCACTCGGCCAGACCCAAACCCACTCGGCTAGACCCAAATCCACTCGGCTAGACCCAAACCCACTCGGCTAGACCCAAACCAACTCGGCCAGACCCAAACCCACTCGGCTAGACCCAAACCCACTCGGCTAGACCCAAACCCACTCGGCTAGACCCAAACCCACTCGGCTAGACCCAAACCCACTCCGCTAGACCCAAATCCACTCCGCTACACCCAAACCCACTCGGCTAGACCCAAACCCATTCGGCTAGACCCAAACACACTCCACTAGACCCAAACCGACTCCGCTAGATGCAAACCCACTCCGCTAGAACCAAACCCACTCCGCTAGACCCAAACCCACATGGCTAGACCCAAACCCACTCGGCTAGACCAAAACCCACTCGGCTAGTCCCAAACCCTCTCGGCTAGACCCAAACCCACTCGGCTAGACCCAAACCCACTCGGCTAGACCCAAACCCACTCGGCTAGACCCAAACCCACTCGGCTAGACCCAAACCCACTCGAATAGACCCAAAACCACTCGGCTAGACCCAAACCCACTCGGCTAGACCCAAACCCACTCGGCTCGACGCAAACCCACTCGGCTAGACCCAAACCCATTCGGCTAGACCCAAACCCACTCGGCTAGACCCAAACCCACTAGGCTAGTCCCAAACCCACTCGGCGAGACCCAAACCCACTCGGCTAGACCCAAACCCACTCGGCTAGACCCAAACCCACTCGGCTAGACCCAAACCCACTCGGCTAGACCCAAACCCACTCGGCCAGACCCAAACCCACTCGACTAGACCCAAACCCACTCGGCTAGACCAAAGCCCACTCGGCTAGTCCCAAACCCACTCGGCTAGACCCAAACCCACTCGGCTAGACCCAAACCCACTCGGCTAGACCCAAACCCACTCGGTTAGACCCAAACCCACTCGAATAGACCCAAACCCACTCGGCTAGACCCAAACCCACTCGGCTAGACCCAAACCCACTCGGCTCGACCCAAACCCACTCGGCTAGACCGAAACCCACTAGGCTAGACCCAAACGCATTCGGCGAGACCCAAACCCAGTCGGCTAGACCCAATCCCACTCAGCTAGACCCAAACCCACTCGGCTAGACCCAAACCCACTCGGCTAGACCCAAACCCACTCGGCTAGACCCAAACCCACTCGGCTAGACCCAAACCCACTCCGCTAGACCCAAACCCACTCGGCTAGACCCAAACCCACTCGGCTAGACCCAAACCCACTCCGCTAGACCCAAACCCACTCGGCTAGACCCAAACCCACTCGGCTAGACCCAAACCCACTCCGCTAGACCCAAACCCACTCGGCTAGACCCAAACCCATTCGGCTAGATCCAAACCCACTCGGCTAGACCCAAACCCACTCGGCTAGACCCAAACCCACTCGGCTAGACCCAAATCCACTCGGCTAGACCCAAACCCACTCGGCTAGACCCAAACCAACTCGGCTAGACCCAAACCCACTCGGCTAGACCCAAACCCACTCGGCTAGACCCAAACCCACTCGGCTAGACCCAAACCCACTCGGCTAGACCCAAACCCACTCCGCTAGACCCAAATCCACTCCGCTACACCCAAACCCACTCGGCTAGACCCAAACCCATTCGGCTAGACCCAAACACACTCCACTAGACCCAAACCGACTCGGCTAGATGCAAACCCACTCCGCTAGAACCAAACCCACTCCGCTAGACCCAAACCCACATGGCTAGACCCAAACCCACTCGGCTAGACCCAAACCCACTCGGTTAGACCCAAACCCACTCGAATAGACCCAAACCCACTCGGCTAGACCCAAACCCACTCGGCTAGACCCAAACCCACTCGGCTCGACCCAAACCCACTCGGCTAGACCGAAACCCACTAGGCTAGACCCAAACGCATTCGGCGAGACCCAAACCCAGTCGGCTAGACCCAATCCCACTCAGCTAGACCCAAACCCACTCGGCTAGACCCAAACCCACTCGGCTAGACCCAAACCCACTCGGCTAGACCCAAACCCACTCGGCTAGACCCAAACCCACTCCGCTAGACCCAAACCCACTCGGCTAGACCCAAACCCACTCGGCTAGACCCAAACCCACTCCGCTAGACCCAAACCCACTCGGCTAGACCCAAACCCACTCGGCTAGACCCAAACCCACTCCGCTAGACCCAAACCCACTCGGCTAGACCCAAACCCATTCGGCTAGATCCAAACCCACTCGGCTAGACCCAAACCCACTCGGCTAGACCCAAACCCACTCGGCTAGACCCAAATCCACTCGGCTAGACCCAAACCCACTCGGCTAGACCCAAACCAACTCGGCTAGACCCAAACCCACTCGGCTAGACCCAAACCCACTCGGCTAGACCCAAACCCACTCGGCTAGACCCAAACCCACTCGGCTAGACCCAAACCCACTCCGCTAGACCCAAATCCACTCCGCTACACCCAAACCCACTCGGCTAGACCCAAACCCATTCGGCTAGACCCAAACACACTCCACTAGACCCAAACCGACTCGGCTAGATGCAAACCCACTCCGCTAGAACCAAACCCACTCCGCTAGACCCAAACCCACATGGCTAGACCCAAACCCACTCGGCTAGACCAAAACCCACTCGGCTAGTCCCAAACCCTCTCGGCTAGACCCAAACCCACTCGGCTAGACCCAAACCCACTCGGCTAGACCCAAACCCACTCGGCTAGACCCAAACCCACTCGGCTAGACCCAAACCCACTCGAATAGACCCAAAACCACTCGGCTAGACCCAAACCCACTCGGCTAGACCCAAACCCACTCGGCTCGACGCAAACCCACTCGGCTAGACCCAAACCCACTCGGCTCGACCCAAACCCACTCGGCTAGACCCAAACCCACTTGGCTAGACCCAAATCCACTCGGCGAGACTCAAACCCACTCGGCTAGACCCAAATCCATTCGGCTAGACCCAAACCCACTTGGCTTGACCCAAACCCACTAGGCTTGACGCAAACCCACTCGGCTAGACCCAAACCCAATCCGCTAGACCCAAACCCACTCCGCTAGACCCAAACCCACTCGGCTAGACCCAAACCCACTCGGCTAAACCCAAACACACTCGGCTAGACCCAAACCCACTCGGCTAGACCCAAACCCACTCGGCTAGACCCAAACCCACTCCGCTAGACACAAACCCAGTCGGCTTCACCCAAACCCACTTGGCTAGACCCAAACCCACTCGGCTAGACCCAAACCCACTTGGCTAGAACCAAACCCACTCGGCTAGACCCAACCCCACTCGGCTAGTCCCAAACCCACTCGGCTACACCCAAACGGACTCGGCAAGACCCAAACCCACTCGGCTAGATCCAAACCAACTCGGCTAGACCCAAACCCACTCGGCTAGACCCAAACCCACTCGGCAATACCCAAACCCTCTCGGCAAGACCCAAACCCACTCGGCTAGACCCAAACCCACTCCGCTAGACCCAAACCCACTCCGCTAGACCCAAACCCACTCCGCTAGACACAAACCCACTGGGCTAGACCGAAACCCACTCGGCTGGACCCAAACCCACTCGGATAGACCAAAACCCACTCCGCTAGACCCAAACCCACTCGGCTAGACCCAAACCCACTCCGCTAGACCCAAACCCACTCGGCTAGACCCAAACCCACTCGGCTAGACCCAAACCCACTCCGCTAGACCCAAACCCACTCGGCTAGACCCAAACCCATTCGGCTAGATCCAAACCCACTCGGCTTGACCCAAACCCACTCGGCTAGACCCAAACCCACTCGGCTAGACCCAAATCCACTCGGCTAGACCCAAACCCACTCGGCTAGACCCAAACCAACTCGGCTAGACCCAAACCCACTCGGCTAGACCCAAACCCACTCGGCTAGACCCAAACCCACTCGGCTAGACCCAAACCCACTCGGCTAGACCCAAACCCACTCCGCTAGACCCAAATCCACTCCGCTACACCCAAACCCACTCGGCTAGACCCAAACCCATTCGGCTAGACCCAAACACACTCCACTAGACCCAAACCGACTCGGCTAGATGCAAACCCACTCCGCTAGAACCAAACCCACTCCGCTAGACCCAAACCCACATGGCTAGACCCAAACCCACTCGGCTAGACCAAAACCCACTCGGCTAGTCCCAAACCCTCTCGGCTAGACCCAAACCCACTCGGCTAGACCCAAACCCACTCGGCTAGACCCAAACCCACTCGGCTAGACCCAAACCCACTCGGCTAGACCCAAACCCACTCGAATAGACCCAAAACCACTCGGCTAGACCCAAACCCACTCGGCTAGACCCAAACCCACTCGTCTCGACGCAAACCCACTCGGCTAGACCCAAACCCACTCGGCTCGACCCAAACCCACTCGGCTAGACCCAAACCCACTTGGCTAGACCCAAATCCACTCGGCGAGACTCAAACCCACTCGGCTAGACCCAAATCCATTCGGCTAGACCCAAACCCACTTGGCTTGACACAAACCCACTAGGCTTGACGCAAACCCAATCGGCTAGACCCAAACCCAATCCGCTAGACCCAAACCCACTCCGCTAGACCCAAACCCACTCGGCTAGACCCAAACCCACTCGGCTAGACCCAAACACACTCGGCTAGACCCAAACCCACTCGGCTAGACCCAAACCCACTCGGCTACACCCAAACCCACTCCGCTAGACACAAACCCAGTCGGCTTCACCCAAACCCACTTGGCTAGACCCAAACCCACTCGGCTAGACCCAAACCCACTTGGCTAGAACCAAACCCACTCGGCTAGACCCAACCCCACTCGGCTAGTCCCAAACCCACTCGGCTACACCCAAACGGACTCGGCTAGACCCAAACCCACTCGGCTAGATCCAAACCAACTCGGCTAGACCCAAACCCACTCGGCTAGACCCAAACCCACTCGGCTATACCCAAACCCTCTCGGCAAGACCCAAACCCACTCGGCTAGACCCAAACCCACTCCGCTAGACCCAAACCCACTCCGCTAGACCCAAACCCACTCCGCTAGACACAAACCCACTCGGCTAGACCGAAACCCACTCGGCTGGACCCAAACCCACTCGGATAGACCAAAACCCACTCCGCTAGACCCAAACCCACTCGGCTAGACCCAAACCCACTCCGCTAGACCCAAACCCACTCGGCTAGACCCAAACCCACTCGGCAAGACCGAAACCCACTAGGCTAGACCCAAACGCACTCGGCTGGACCCAAACCCATTCGGCTAGACCCAAACCCACTCGGCTAGACCCAAACCCACTAGGCTAGTCCCAAACCCACTCGGCGAGACCCAAACCCACTCGGCTAGACCCAAACCCACTCGGCTAGACCCAAACCCACTCGGCTAGACCCAAACCCACTCGGCTAGACCCAAACCCACTCGGCCAGACCCAAACCCACTCGACTAGACCCAAACCCACTCGGCTAGACCCAAACCCACTCGGCTAGACCCAAACCCACTCGGCTAGACCCAAATCCACTCGGCTAGACCCAAACCCACTCGGCTAGACCCAAACCAACTCGGCTAGACCCAAACCCACTCGGCTAGACCCAAACCCACTCGGCTAGACCCAAACCCACTCGGCTAGACCCAAACCCACTCGGCTAGACCCAAACCCACTCGGCTAGACCCAAACCCACTCGGCTCGACGCAAACCCACTCGGCTAGACCCAAACCCACTCGGCTCGACCCAAACCCACTCGGCTAGACCCAAACCCACTCGGCTACACCCAAACCCACTCCGCTAGACACAAACCCAGTCGGCTTCACCCAAACCCACTTGGCTAGACCCAAACCCACTCGGCTAGACCCAAACCCACTTGGCTAGAACCAAACCCACTCGGCTAGACCCAACCCCACTCGGCTAGTCCCAAACCCACTCGGCTAGATCCAAACCAACTCGGCTAGACCCAAACCCACTCGGCTAGACCCAAACCCACTCGGCTATACCCAAACCCTCTCGGCAAGACCCAAACCCACTCGGCTAGACCCAAACCCACTCCGCTAGACCCAAACCCACTCCGCTAGACCCAAACCCACTCCGCTAGACACAAACCCACTCGGCTAGACCGAAACCCACTCGGCTGGACCCAAACCCACTCGGATAGACCAAAACCCACTCCGCTAGACCCAAACCCACTCGGCTAGACCCAAACCCACTCCGCTAGACCCAAACCCACTCGGCTAGACCCAAACCCACTCGGCAAGACCGAAACCCACTAGGCTAGACCCAAACGCACTCGGCTGGACCCAAACCCATTCGGCTAGACCCAAACCCACTCGGCTAGACCCAAACCCACTAGGCTAGTCCCAAACCCACTCGGCGAGACCCAAACCCACTCGGCTAGACCCAAACCCACTCGGCTAGACCCAAACCCACTCGGCTAGACCCAAACCCACTCGGCTAGACCCAAACCCACTCGGCCAGACCCAAACCCACTCGACTAGACCCAAACCCACTCGGCTAGACCAAAGCCCACTCGGCTAGTCCCAAACCCACTCGGCTAGACCCAAACCCACTCGGCTAGACCCAAACCCACTCGGCTAGACCCAAACCCACTCGGTTACACCCAAACCCACTCGAATAGACCCAAACCCACTCGGCTAGACCCAAACCCACTCGGCTAGACCCAAACCCACTCGGCTCGACCCAAACCCACTCGGCTAGACCGAAACCCACTAGGCTAGACCCAAACGCATTCGGCGAGACCCAAACCCAGTCGGCTAGACCCAATCCCACTCAGCTAGACCCAAACCCACTCGGCTAGACCCAAACCCACTCGGCTAGACCCAAACCCACTCGGCTAGACCCAAACCCACTCGGCTAGACCCAAACCCACTCCGCTAGACCCAAACCCACTCGGCTAGACCCAAACCCACTCGGCTAGACCCAAACCCACTCCGCTAGACCCAAACCCACTCGGCTAGACCCAAACCCACTCGGCTAGACCCAAACCCACTCCGCTAGACCCAAACCCACTCGGCTAGACCCAAACCCATTCGGCTAGATCCAAACCCACTCGGCTAGACCCAAACCCACTCGGCTAGACCCAAACCCACTCGGCTAGACCCAAATCCACTCGGCTAGACCCAAACCCACTCGGCTAGACCCAAACCAACTCGGCTAGACCCAAACCCACTCGGCTAGACCCAAACCCACTCGGCTAGACTCAAACCCACTCGGCTAGACCCAAACCCACTCGGCTAGACCCAAACCCACTCCGCTAGACCCAAATCCACTCCGCTACACCCAAACCCACTCGGCTAGACCCAAACCCATTCGGCTAGACCCAAACACACTCCACTAGACCCAAACCGACTCGGCTAGATGCAAACCCACTCCGCTAGAACCAAACCCACTCCGCTAGACCCAAACCCACATGGCTAGACCCAAACCCACTCGGCTAGACCAAAACCCACTCGGCTAGTCCCAAACCCTCTCGGCTAGACCCAAACCCACTCGGCTAGACCCAAACCCACTCGGCTAGACCCAAACCCACTCGGCTAGACCCAAACCCACTCGGCTAGACCCAAACCCACTCGAATAGACCCAAAACCACTCGGCTAGACCCAAACCCACTCGGCTAGACCCAAACCCACTCGGCTCGACGCAAACCCACTCGGCTAGACCCAAACCCACTCGGCTCGACCCAAACCCACTCGGCTAGACCCAAACCCACTTGGCTAGACCCAAATCCACTCGGCGAGACTCAAACCCACTCGGCTAGACCCAAATCCATTCGGCTAGACCCAAACCCACTTGGCTTGACCCAAACCCACTAGGCTTGACGCAAACCCACTCGGCTAGACCCAAACCCAATCCGCTAGACCCAAACCCACTCCGCTAGACCCAAACCCACTCGGCTAGACCCAAACCCACTCGGCTAGACCCAAACACACTCGGCTAGACGCAAACCCACTCGGCTAGACCCAAACCCACTCGGCTACACCCAAACCCACTCCGCTAGACACAAACCCAGTCGGCTTCACCCAAACCCACTTGGCTAGACCCAAACCCACTCGGCTAGACCCAACCCCACTCGGCTAGTCCCAAACCCACTCGGCTACACCCAAACGGACTCGGCTAGACCCAAACCCACTCGGCTAGATCCAAACCAACTCGGCTAGACCCAAACCCACTCGGCTAGACCCAAACCCACTCGGCTATACCCAAACCCTCTCGGCAAGACCCAAACCCACTCGGCTAGACCCAAACCCACTCCGCTAGACCCAAACCCACTCCGCTAGACCCAAACCCACTCCGCTAGACACAAACCCACTCGGCTAGACCGAAACCCACTCGGCTGGACCCAAACCCACTCGGATAGACCAAAACCCACTCCGCTAGACCCAAACCCACTCGGCTAGACCCAAACCCACTCGGCTAGACCCAAACCCACTCGGCTAGACCCAAACCCACTCGGCTAGACCCAAACCCACTCCGCTAGACCCAAACCCACTCGGCTAGACCCAAACCCATTCGGCTAGATCCAAACCCACTCGGCTAGACCCAAACCCACTCGGCTAGACCCAAACCCACTCGGCTAGACCCAAATCCACTCGGCTAGACCCAAACCCACTCGGCTAGACCCAAACCAACTCGGCTAGACCCAAACCCACTCGGCTAGACCCAAACCCACTCGGCTAGACCCAAACCCACTCGGCTAGACCCAAACCCACTCGGCTAGACCCAAACCCACTCCGCTAGACCCAAATCCACTCCGCTACACCCAAACCCACTCGGCTAGACCCAAACCCATTCGGCTAGACCCAAACACACTCCACTAGACCCAAACCGACTCGGCTAGATGCAAACCCACTCCGCTAGAACCAAACCCACTCCGCTAGACCCAAACCCACATGGCTAGACCCAAACCCACTCGGCTAGACCAAAACCCACTCGGCTAGTCCCAAACCCTCTCGGCTAGACCCAAACCCACTCGGCTAGACCCAAACCCACTCGGCTAGACCCAAACCCACTCGGCTAGACCCAAACCCACTCGGCTAGACCCAAACCCACTCGAATAGACCCAAAACCACTCGGCTAGACCCAAACCCACTCGGCTAGACCCAAACCCACTCGGCTCGACGCAAACCCACTCGGCTAGACCCAAACCCATTCGGCTAGACCCAAACCCACTCGGCTAGACCCAAACCCACTAGGCTAGTCCCAAACCCACTCGGCGAGACCCAAACCCACTCGGCTAGACCCAAACCCACTCGGCTAGACCCAAACCCACTCGGCTAGACCCAAACCCACTCGGCTAGACCCAAACCCACTCGGCCAGACCCAAACCCACTCGACTAGACCCAAACCCACTCGGCTTGACCAAAGCCCACTCGGCTAGTCCCAAACCCACTCGGCTAGACCCAAACCCACTCGGCTAGACCCAAACCCACTCGGCTAGACCCAAACCCACTCGGTTAGACCCAAACCCACTCGAATAGTCCCAAACCCACTCGGCTAGACCCAAACCCACTCGGCTAGACCCAAACCCACTCGGCTCGACCCAAACCCACTCGGCTAGACCGAAACCCACTAGGCTAGACCCAAACGCATTCGGCGAGACCCAAACCCAGTCGGCTAGACCCAATCCCACTCAGCTAGACCCAAACCCACTCGGCTAGACCCAAACCCACTCGGCTAGACCCAAACCCACTCGGCTAGACCCAAACCCACTCGGCTAGACCCAAACCCACTCCGCTAGACCCAAACCCACTCGGCCAGACCCAAACCCACTCGGCTAGACCCAAACCCACTCCGCTAGACCCAAACCCACTCGGCTAGACCCAAACCCACTCGGCTAGACCCAAACCCACTCCGCTAGACCCAAACCCACTCGGCTAGACCCAAACCCATTCGGCTAGATCCAAACCCACTCGGCTAGACCCAAACCCACTCGGCTAGACCCAAACCCACTCGGCTAGACCCAAATCCACTCGGCTAGACCCAAACCCACTCGGCTAGACCCAAACCAACTCGGCTAGACCCAAACCCACTCGGCTAGACCCAAACCCACTCGGCTAGACCCAAACCCACTCGGCTAGACCCAAACCCACTCGGCTAGACCCAAACCCACTCCGCTAGACCCAAATCCACTCCGCTACACCCAAACCCACTCGGCTAGACCCAAACCCATTCGGCTAGACCCAAACACACTCCACTAGACCCAAACCGACTCGGCTAGATGCAAACCCACTCCGCTAGAACCAAACCCACTCCGCTAGACCCAAACCCACATGGCTAGACCCAAACCCACTCGGCTAGACCAAAACCCACTCGGCTAGTCCCAAACCCTCTCGGCTAGACCCAAACCCACTCGGCTAGACCCAAACCCACTCGGCTAGACCCAAACCCACTCGGCTAGACCCAAACCCACTCGGCTAGACCCAAACCCACTCGAATAGACCCAAAACCACTCGGCTAGACCCAAACCCACTCGGCTAGACCCAAACCCACTCGGCTCGACGCAAACCCACTCGGCTAGACCCAAACCCATTCGGCTAGACCCAAACCCACTCGGCTAGACCCAAACCCACTAGGCTAGTCCCAAACCCACTCGGCGAGACCCAAACCCACTCGGCTAGACCCAAACCCACTCGGCTAGACCCAAACCCACTCGGCTAGACCCAAACCCACTCCGCTAGACCCAAACCCACTCGGCTAGACCCAAACCCACTCGGCTAGACCCAAACCCACTCCGCTAGACCCAAACCCACTCGGCTAGACCCAAACCCACTCGGCTAGACCCAAACCCACTCCGCTAGACCCAAACCCACTCGGCTAGACCCAAACCCATTCGGCTAGATCCAAACCCACTCGGCTAGACCCAAACCCACTCGGCTAGACCCAAACCCACTCGGCTAGACCCAAATCCACTCGGCTAGACCCAAACCCACTCGGCTAGACCCAAACCAACTCGGCTAGACCCAAACCCACTCGGCTAGACCCAAACCCACTCGGCTAGACCCAAACCCACTCGGCTAGACCCAAACCCACTCGGCTAGACCCAAACCCACTCCGCTAGACCCAAATCCACTCCGCTACACCCAAACCCACTCGGCTAGACCCAAACCCATTCGGCTAGACCCAAACACACTCCACTAGACCCAAACCGACTCGGCTAGATGCAAACCCACTCCGCTAGAACCAAACCCACTCCGCTAGACCCAAACCCACATGGCTAGACCCAAACCCACTCGGCTAGACCAAAACCCACTCGGCTAGTCCCAAACCCTCTCGGCTAGACCCAAACCCACTCGGCTAGACCCAAACCCACTCGGCTAGACCCAAACCCACTCGAATAGACCCAAAACCACTCGGCTAGACCCAAACCCACTCGGCTAGACCCAAACCCACTCGGCTCGACGCAAACCCACTCGGCTAGACCCAAACCCACTCGGCTCGACCCAAACCCACTCGGCTAGACCCAAACCCACTTGGGTAGACCCAAATCCACTCGGCGAGACTCAAACCCACTCGGCTAGACCCAAATCCATTCGGCTAGACCCAAACCCACTTGGCTTGACCCAAACCCACTAGGCTTGACGCAAACCCACTCGGCTAGACCCAAACCCAATCCGCTAGACCCAAACCCACTCCGCTAGACCCAAACCCACTCGGCTAGACCCAAACCCACTCGGCTAGACCCAAACACACTCGGCTAGACCCAAACCCACTCGGCTAGACCCAAACCCACTCGGCTACACCCAAACCCACTCCGCTAGACACAAACCCAGTCGGCTTCACCCAAACCCACTTGGCTAGACCCAAACCCACTCGGCTAGACCCAAACCCACTTGGCTAGAACCAAACCCACTCGGCTAGACCCAACCCCACTCGGCTAGTCCCAAACCCACTCGGCTACACCCAAACGGACTCGGCTAGACCCAAACCCACTCGGCTAGATCCAAACCAACTCGGCTAGACCCAAACCCACTCGGCTAGACCCAAACCCACTCGGCTATACCCAAACCCTCTCGGCAAGACCCAAACCCACTCGGCTAGACCCAAACCCACTCCGCTAGACCCAAACCCACTCCGCTAGACCCAAACCCACTCCGCTAGACACAAACCCACTGGGCTAGACCGAAACCCACTCGGCTGGACCCAAACCCACTCGGATAGACCAAAACCCACTCCGCTAGACCCAAACCCACTCGGCTAGACCCAAACCCACTCCGCTAGACCCAAACCCACTCGGCTAGACCCAAACCCACTCGGCTAGACCCAAACCCACTCCGCTAGACCCAAACCCACTCGGCTAGACCCAAACCCATTCGGCTAGATCCAAACCCACTCGGCTAGACCCAAACCCACTCGGCTAGACCCAAACCCACTCGGCTAGACCCAAATCCACTCGGCTAGACCCAAACCCACTCGGCTAGACCCAAACCAACTCGGCTAGACCCAAACCCACTCGGCTAGACCCAAACCCACTCGGCTAGACCCAAACCCACTCGGCTAGACCCAAACCCACTCGGCTAGACCCAAACCCACTCCGCTAGACCCAAATCCACTCCGCTACACCCAAACCCACTCGGCTAGACCCAAACCCATTCGGCTAGACCCAAACACACTCCACTAGACCCAAACCGACTCGGCTAGATGCAAACCCACTCCGCTAGAACCAAACCCACTCCGCTAGACCCAAACCCACATGGCTAGACCCAAACCCACTCGGCTAGACCAAAACCCACTCGGCTAGTCCCAAACCCTCTCGGCTAGACCCAAACCCACTCGGCTAGACCCAAACCCACTCGGCTAGACCCAAACCCACTCGGCTAGACCCAAACCCACTCGGCTAGACCCAAACCCACTCGAATAGACCCAAAACCACTCGGCTAGACCCAAACCCACTCGGCTAGACCCAAACCCACTCGTCTCGACGCAAACCCACTCGGCTAGACCCAAACCCACTCGGCTCGACCCAAACCCACTCGGCTAGACCCAAACCCACTTGGCTAGACCCAAATCCACTCGGCGAGACTCAAACCCACTCGGCTAGACCCAAATCCATTCGGCTAGACCCAAACCCACTTGGCTTCACCCAAACCCACTAGGCTTGACGCAAACCCACTCGGCTAGACCCAAACCCAATCCGCTAGACCCAAACCCACTCCGCTAGACCCAAACCCACTCGGCTAGACCCAAACCCACTCGGCTAGACCCAAACACACTCGGCTAGACCCAAACCCACTCGGCTAGACCCAAACCCACTCGGCTACACCCAAACCCACTCCGCTAGACACAAACCCAGTCGGCTTCACCCAAACCCACTTGGCTAGACCCAAACCCACTCGGCTAGACCCAAACCCACTTGGCTAGAACCAAACCCACTCGGCTAGACCCAACCCCACTCGGCTAGTCCCAAACCCACTCGGCTACACCCAAACGGACTCGGCTAGACCCAAACCCACTCGGCTAGATCCAAACCAACTCGGCTAGACCCAAACCCACTCGGCTAGACCCAAACCCACTCGGCTATACCCAAACCCTCTCGGCAAGACCCAAACCCACTCGGCTAGACCCAAACCCACTCCGCTAGACCCAAACCCACTCCGCTAGACCCAAACCCACTCCGCTAGACACAAACCCACTCGGCTAGACCGAAACCCACTCGGCTGGACCCAAACCCACTCGGATAGACCAAAACCCACTCCGCTAGACCCAAACCCACTCGGCTAGACCCAAACCCACTCCGCTAGACCCAAACCCACTCGGCTAGACCCAAACCCACTCGGCTAGACCCAAACCCACTCCGCTAGACCCAAACCCACTCGGCTAGACCCAAACCCATTCGGCTAGATCCAAACCCACTCGGCTAGACCCAAACCCACTCGGCTAGACCCAAACCCACTCGGCTAGACCCAAATCCACTCGGCTAGACCCAAACCCACTCGGCTAGACCCAAACCAACTCGGCTAGACCCAAACCCACTCGGCTAGACCCAAACCCACTCGGCTAGACCCAAACCCACTCGGCTAGACCCAAACCCACTCGGCTAGACCCAAACCCACTCCGCTAGACCCAAATCCACTCCGCTACAACCAAACCCACTCGGCTAGACCCAAACCCATTCGGCTAGACCCAAACACACTCCACTAGACCCAAACCGACTCGGCTAGATGCAAACCCACTCCGCTAGAACCAAACCCACTCCGCTAGACCCAAACCCACATGGCTAGACACAAACCCACTCGGCTAGACCAAAACCCACTCGGCTAGTCCCAAACCCTCTCGGCTAGACCCAAACCCACTCGGCTAGACCCAAACCCACTCGGCTAGACCCAAACCCACTCGGCTAGACCCAAACCCACTCGGCTAGACCCAAACCCACTCGAATAGACCCAAAACCACTCGGCTAGACCCAAACCCACTCGGCTAGACCCAAACCCACTCGGCTCGACGCAAACCCACTCGGCTAGACCCAAACCCACTCGGCTCGACCCAAACCCACTCGGCTAGACCCAAACCCACTTGGCTAGACCCAAATCCACTCGGCGAGACTCAAACCCACTCGGCTAGACCCAAATCCATTCGGCTAGACCCAAACCCACTTGGCTTGACCCAAACCCACTAGGCTTGACCCAAACCCACTCGGCTAGACCCAAACCCAATCCGCTAGACCCAAACCCACTCCGCTAGACCCAAACCCACTCGGCTAGACCCAAACCCACTCGGCTAGACCCAAACACACTCGGCTAGACCCAAACCCACTCGGCTAGACCCAAACCCACTCGGCTACACCCAAACCCACTCCGCTAGACACAAACCCAGTCGGCTTCACCCAAACCCACTTGGCTAGACCCAAACCCACTCGGCTAGACCCAAACCCACTTGGCTAGAACCAAACCCACTCGGCTAGACCCAACCCCACTCGGCTAGTCCCAAACCCACTCGGCTACACCCAAACGGACTCGGCTAGACCCAAACCCACTCGGCTAGATCCAAACCAACTCGGCTAGACCCAAACCCACTCGGCTAGACCCAAAACCACTCGGCTATACCCAAACCCTCTCGGCAAGACCCAAACCCACTCGGCTAGACCCAAACCCACTCCGCTAGACCCAAACCCACTCCGCTAGACCCAAACCCACTCCGCTAGACACAAACCCACTCGGCTAGACCGAAACCCACTCGGCTGGACCCAAACCCACTCGGATAGACCAAAACCCACTCCGCTAGACCCAAACCCACTCGGCTAGACCCAAACCCACTCGGCTAGATTCAAACACACTCGGCTAGACGCAAACCCACTCGGCTAGACCGAAACCCACTCGGCTACACCCAAACCCTCTCCGCTAGACACAAACCCACTCGGCTTCACACAAACCCACTTGGCTAGACCCAAACCCACTCGGCTAGACCCAAACCCACTCGGCTAGACCCAAACCCACTCGGCTAGACCCAAACCCACTTGGCTAGAACCAAACCCACTCGGCTAGACCCAACCCCACTCGGCTACTCCAAACCCACTCGGTTAGACCCAAACGGACTCGGCTGGACCCAAACCCACTCGGCTAGAACCAAACCCAATCGGCTAGACCCAAACCCACTCGGCTAGACCCAAACCCACTCGGCTAGACCCAAACCCACTCGGCTAGATCCAAACCCACTCGGCTGGACCCAAACCCACTCGGATGGACCCAAACCCACTCAGCTAGACCCAAACCCACTCGGCTGCACTCAAACCCTCTCCGCTAGACACAAACCCACTCGGCTTCACCCAAACCCACTTGGCTAGACCCAAACCCACTCGGCTAGACCCATACCCACTCGGCTAGACCCAAACCCACTCGGCTAGACCCAAACCCACTTGGCTAGAACCAAACCCACTCGGCTAGACCCAACCCCACTCGGCTACTCCCAAACCCACTCGGCTAGACCCAAACCCACTCGGCTAGACCCAAACCCACTCGGATAGACCCAAACCCACTCTGCTAGACCCAAACCCACTCCGCTAGACCCAAATCCACTCCGCTACACCCAAACCCACTCGGCTAGACCCAAACCCATTCGGCTAGACCCAAACACACTCCGCAAGACCCAAACCCACTCCGCTAGACGCAAACCCACTCCGCTAGACCCAAACCCACTCCGCTAGACCCAAACCCACTCGGCAAGACCGAAACCCACTAGGCTAGACCCAAACGCACTCGGCTGGACCCAAACCCATTCGGCTAGACCCAAACCCACTCGGCTAGACCCAAACCCACTAGGCTCGTCCCAAACCCACTCGGCGAGACCCAAACCCACTCGGCTAGACCCAAACCCACTCGGCTAGACCCAAACCCACTCAGCTAGACCCAAACCCACTCGGCTAGACCCAAACCCACTCGGCCAGACCCAAACCTTCTCGACTAGACCCAAACCCACTCGGCTAGACCAAAGCCCACTCGGCTAGTCCCAAACCCACTCGGCTAGACCCAAACCCACTCGGCTAGACCCAAACCCACTCGGCTAGTCCCAAACCCACTCGGTTAGACCCAAACCCACTCGAATAGACCCAAACCCACTCGGCTGGACCCAAACCCACTCGGCTAGACCCAAACCCACTCGGCTCGACCCAAACCCACTCGGCTAGACCGAAACCCACTAGGCTAGACCCAAACGCATTCGGCGAGACCCAAACCCAGTCGGCTAGACCCAATCCCACTCAGCTAGACCCAAACCCACTCGGCTAGACCCAAACCCACTCGGCTAGACCCAAACCCACTCGGCTAGACCCAAACCCACTCGGCTAGACCCAAACCCACTCCGCTAGACCCAAACCCACTCGGCTAGACCCAAACCCACTCGGCTAGACCCAAACCCACTCCGCTAGACCCAAACCCACTCGGCTAGACCCAAACCCACTCGGCTAGACCCAAACCCACTCCGCTAGACCCAAACCCACTCGGCTAGACCCAAACCCATTCGGCTAGATCCAAACCCACTCGGCTAGACCCAAACCCACTCGGCTAGACCCAAACCCACTCGGCTAGACCCAAATCCACTCGGCTAGACCCAAACCCACTCGGCTAGACCCAAACCCACTCGGCTAGACCCAAACCCACTCGGCTAGACCCAAACCCACTCGGCTAGACCCAAACCCACTCGGCTAGACCCAAACCCACTCGGCTAGACCCAAACCCACTCCGCTAGACCCAAATCCACTCCGCTACACCCAAACCCACTCGGCTAGACCCAAACCCATTCGGCTAGACCCAAACACACTCCACTAGACCCAAACCGACTCGGCTAGATGCAAACCCACTCCGCTAGAACCAAACCCACTCCGCTAGACCCAAACCCACATGGCTAGACCCAAACCCACTCGGCTAGACCAAAACCCACTCGGCTAGTCCCAAACCCTCTCGGCTAGACCCAAACCCACTCGGCTAGACCCAAACCCACTCGGCTAGACCCAAACCCACTCGGCTAGACCCAAACCCACTCGGCTAGACCCAAACCCACTCGAATAGACCCAAAACCACTCGGCAAGGCCCAAACCCACTCGGCTAGACCCAAACCCACTCGGCTCGACCCAAACCCACTCGGCTAGACCCAAACCCACTTGGCTAGACCCAAATCCACTCGGCGAGACTCAAACCCACTCGGCTAGACCCAAATCCATTCGGCTAGACCCAAACCCACTTGGCTTGACCCAAACCCACTAGGCTTGACCCAAACCCACTCGGCTAGACCCAAACCCAATCCGCTAGACCCAAACCCACTCCGCTAGACCCAAACCCACTCGGCTAGACCCAAACCCACTCGGCTAGACCCAAACACACTCGGCTAGACCCAAACCCACTCGGCTAGACCCAAACCCACTCGGCTACACCCAAACCCACTCCGCTAGACACAAACCCAGTCGGCTTCACCCAAACCCACTTGGCTAGACCCAAACCCACTCGGCTAGACCCAAACCCACTTGGCTAGAACCAAACCCACTCGGCTAGACCCAACCCCACTCGGCTAGTCCCAAACCCACTCGGCTACACCCAAACGGACTCGGCTAGACCCAAACCCACTCGGCTAGATCCAAACCAACTCGGCTAGACCCAAACCCACTCGGCTAGACCCAAACCCACTCGGCTATACCCAAACCCTCTCGGCAAGACCCAAACCCACTCGGCTAGACCCAAACCCACTCCGCTAGACCTAAACCCACTCCGCTAGACCCAAACCCACTCCGCTAGACACAAACCCACTCGGCTAGACCGAAACCCACTCGGCTGGACCCAAACCCACTCGGATAGACCAAAACCCACTCCGCTAGACCCAAACCCGCTCGGCTAGACCCAAACCCACTCGGCTAGATTCAAACACACTCGGCTAGACGCAAACCCACTCGGCTAGACCGAAACCCACTCGGCTACACCCAAACCCTCTCCGCTAGACACAAACCCACTCGGCTTCACACAAACCCACTTGGCTAGACCCAAACCCACTCGGCTAGACCCAAACCCACTCGGCTAGACCCAAACCCACTCGGCTAGACCCAAACCCACTTGGCTAGAACCAAACCCACTCGGCTAGACCCAACCCCACTCGGCTACTCCAAACCCACTCGGTTAGACCCAAACGGACTCGGCTGGACCCAAACCCACTCGGCTAGAACCAAACCCAATCGGCTAGACCCAAACCCACTCGGCTAGACCCAAACCCACTCGGCTAGACCCAAACCCACTCGGCTAGATCCAAACCCACTCGGCTGGACCCAAACCCACTCGGATAGACCCAAACCCACTCAGCTAGACCCAAACCCACTCGGCTGCACCCAAACCCTCTCCGCTAGACACAAACCCACTCGGCTTCACCCAAACCCACTTGGCTAGACCCAAACCCACTCGGCTAGACCCATACCCACTCGGCTAGACCCAAACCCACTCGGCTAGACCCAAACCCACTTGGCTAGAACCAAACCCACTCGGCTAGACCCAACCCCACTCGGCTACTCCCAAACCCACTCGGCTAGACCCAAACGTACTCGGCTAGACCCAAACCCACTCGGCTAGAACCAAACCCACTCGGCTAGACCCAAACCCACTCGGCTAGACCCAAACCCACTCGGCTAGACCCAAACCCAATCGGCTGGACCCAAACCCACTCGGCTATACCCAAACCCACTCGGCTAGACCCAAACCCACTCGGATAGACCCAAACCCACTCAGCTGGACCCAAACCCACTCCGCTAGACGGAAACCCACTCCGCTAGACCCAAACCCACTCCGCTAGACCCAAACCCACTCGGCTAGACCAAAACCCACTAGGCTAGACCCAAACGTACTCGGCTAGACCCAAACCCATTCGGCTAGACCCAAACCCACTCGGCTAGACCCAAACCCACTAGGCTAGTCCCAAACCCACTCGGCGAGACCCAAACCCACTCGGCTAGACCCAAACCCACTCGGCTAGACCCAAACCCACTCGGCTAGATCCAAACCCACTCGGCTAGACCCAAACCCACTCGGATAGACCCAAACCCACTCAGCTAGACCCAAACCCACTCCGCTAGACCCAAATCCACTCCGCTACACCCAAACCCACTCGGCTAGACCCAAACCCATTCGGCTAGACCCAAACACACTCCGCTAGACCCAAACCCACTCCGCTAGACGCAAACCCACTCCGCTAGACCCAAACCCACTCCGCTAGACCCAAACCCACTCCGCTAGACCCAAACCCACTCCGCTAGACCCAAACCCACTCGGCTAGACCCAAACCCACTCGGCTAGACCCAAACCCACTCGGCTAGACCCAAACCCACTCGGCTAGACCCAAACCCACTCGGCTAGACCCAAACCCACACGAATAGACCCCAACCCACTCGGCTAGACCCAAACCCACTCGGCTAGACCCAAACCCACTCGGCTAGACCCAAACCCACTCGGCTCGACCCAAACCCACTCGTCTAGACCCAAACCCACTCGTCTCGACCCAAACCCACTCGGCTAGACCCATACCCACTCGGCTAGACCCAAACCCACTCGGCGAGACTCAAACCCACTCGGCTAGACCCAAACCCATTCGGCTAGACCCAAACCCACTTGGCTTGACCCAAACCCACTAGGCTTGACCCAAACCCACTCGGCTTGACCCAAACCCAATCCGCCAGACCCAAACCCACTCCACTAGACCCAAACCCACTCGGCTAGACCCAAACCAACTCGGCTAGACCCAAACACACTCGGCTAGACCCAAACCCACTCGGCGAGACCCAAACCCACTCGGCTACACCCAAACCCACTCCGCTAGACACAAACCCACTCGGCTTCACCCAAACCCACTTGGCTAGACCCAAACCCACTCGGCTAGACCCAAACCCACTCGGCTAGACCCAAACCCACTCGGCTAGACCCAAACCCACTTGGCTAGAACCAAACCCACTCGGCTAGACCCAACCCCACTCGGCTAGTCTCAAACCCACTCGGCTAGACCCAAACGGACTCGGCTAGACCCAAACCCACTCGGCTAGAACCAAACCCACTCGGCTAGACCCAAACCCACTCGGCTAGACCCAAACCCACTCGGCTGGACCCAAACCCACTCGGATATACCCAAACCCTCTCGGCAAGACCCAAACCCACTCGGCTAGACCCAAACCCACTCCGCTGGACCCAAACCCACTCCGCTAGACCCAAACCCACTCAGCTAGACAGAAACCCACTCGGCTAGACCCAAACCCACTCGGCTGGACCCAAACCCACTCGGATAGACCAAAACCCACTCCGCTAGACCCAAACCCACTCGGCTAGACCCAAACCCACTCGGCTAGACCCAAACACACTCGGCTAGACCCAAACCCACTCGGCTAGACCCAAACCCACTCGGCTAGAACCAAACCCACTCGGCTAGACCCAAACCCACTCGGCTAGACCCAAACCCACTCGGCTAGACCCAAACCCAATCGGCTGGACCCAAACCCACTCGGCTATACCGAAACCCACTCGGCTAGACCCAAACCCACTCGGATAGACCCAAACCCACTCAGCTTGACCCAAACCCACTCCGCTAGACGGAAACCCACTCCGCTAGACCCAAACCCACTCCGCTAGACCCAAACCCACTCGGCTAGACCAAAACCCACTAGGCTAGACCCAAACGTACTCGGCTAGACCCAAACCCATTCGGCTAGACCCAAACCCACTCGGCTAGACCCAAACCCACTAGGCTAGTCCCAAACCCACTCGGCGAGACCGAAACCCACTCGGCTAGACCCAAACCCACTCGGCTAGACCCAAACCCACTCGGCTAGATCCAAACCCACTCGGCTAGACCCAAACCCACTCGGATAGACCCAAACCCACTCAGCTAGACCCAAACCCACTCCGCTAGACCCAAATCCACTCCGCTACACCCAAACCCACTCGGCTAGACCCAAACCCATTCGGCTAGACCCAAACACACTCCGCTAGACCCAAACGCACTCCGCTAGACGCAAACCCAATCCTCTAGACCCAAACCCACTCCGCTAGACCCAAACCCACTCCGCTAGACCCAAACCCACTCGGCTAGACCCAAACCCACTCGGCTAGACCCAAACCCACTCGGCTAGACCCAAACCCACTCGGCTAGACCCAAACCCACTCGGCTAGACCCAAACCCATTCGACTAGACCCAAACCCACTCGGCTAGACCAAAACCCACTCGGCTACTCCCAAACCCACTCGGCTAGACCCAAACCCACTCGGCTAGACCCAAACCCACTCGGCTAGACCCAAACCCACTCGGCTAGACCCAAACCCACTCGAATAGACCCCAACCCACTCGGCTAGACCCAAACCCACTCGGCTAGACCCAAACCCACTCGGCTCGACCCAAACCCACTCGACTAGACCCAAACCCACTCGTCTCGACCCAAACCCACTCGGCTAGACCCAAACCCACTCGGCTAGACCCAAACCCACTCGGCGAGACTCAAACACACTCGGCTTCACCCAAACCCACTTGGCTAGACCCAAACCCACTCGGCTAGACCCAAACCCACTCGGCTAGACCCAAACCCACTCGGCTAGACCCAAACCCACTTGGCTAGAACCAAACCCACTCGGCTAGACCCAACCCCACTCGGCTAGTCTCAAACCCACTCGGCTAGACCCAAACGGACTCGGCTAGACCCAAACCCACTCGGCTAGAACCAAACCCACTCGGCTAGACCCAAACCCACTCGGCTAGACCCAAACCCACTCGGCTGGACCCAAACCCACTCGGCTACACCCAAACCCTCTCGGCAAGACCCAAACCCACTCGGCTAGACCCAAACCCACTCCGCTAGACCCAAACCCACTCCGCTAGACCCAAACCCACTCAGCTAGACAGAAACCCACTCGGCTAGACCCAAACCCACTCGGCTGGACCCAAACCCACTCGGATAGACCAAAACCCACTCCGCTAGACCCAAACCCACTCGGCTAGACCCAAACCCACTCGGCTAGACCCAAACACACTCGGCTAGACCCAAACCCACTCGGCTAGACCCAAACCCACTCGGCTACACCCAAACCCACTCCGCTAGACACAAACCCACTCGGCTTCACCCAAACCCACTTGGCTAGACCCAAACCCACTCGGCTAGACCCAAACCCACTCGGCTAGACCCAAACCCACTCGGCTAGAGCCAAACCCACTTGGCTAGAACCAAACCCACTCGGCTAGACCCAACCCCACTCGGCTAGTCCCAAACCCACTCGGCTAGACCCAAACGACTCGGCTAGACCCAAACCCACTCGGCTAGAACCAAACCCACTCAGCTACACCCAAACCCACTCGGCTAGACCCAAACCCACTCGGCTAGACCCAAACCCACTCGGCTGGACCCAAACCCACTCGGCTATACCCAAAGCCTCTCGGCAAGACCCAAACCCACTCGGCTAGACCCAAACCCACTCCGCTAGACCCAAACCCACTCCGCTAGACCCAAACCCACTCCGCTAGACACAAACCCACTCAGCTAGACCCAAACCCACTCGGCTGGACCCAAACCCACTCGGATAGACCAAAACTCACTCGGCTAGACCCAAACCCACTCAGCTAGACCCAAACCCACGCGGCTAGACCCAAACCCACTCGGCTGGACCCAAACCCACTTAGCTAGAACCAAACCCACTCGGCTAGACCCAAACCCACTCGGCTGGTCCCAAACCCACTCGACTAGACCCAAACGGACTCGGCTAGACCCAAACCCACTCGGCTAGGACCAAACCCACTCGGCTAGACCCAAACCCACTCGGCTAGACCCAAACCCACTCGGCTAGACCCAAACCCACTCGGCTAGACCCAAACCCACTCGGCTAGACCCAAACCCACTCGGCTGGACCCAAACCCACTCGGCTATACCCAAACCCTCTCGGCAAGACCCAAACCCACTCGGCTAGACCCAAACCCAATCCGCTAGACCCAAACCCACTCCGCTAGACCCAAACCCACTCAGCTAGACAGAAACCCACTCGGCTAGACCCAAACCCACTCGGCTGGACCCAAACCCACTCGGATAGACCAAAACCCACTCCGCTAGACCCAAACCCACTCGGCTAGACCCAAACCCACTCGGCTAGACCCAAACACACTCGGCTAGACCCAAACCCACTCGACTAGACCCAAACCCACTCGGCTACACCCAAACCCACTCCGCTAGACACAAACCCACTCGGCTTCACCCAAACCCACTTGGCTAGACCCAAACCCACTCGGCTAGACCCAAACCCACTCGGCTAGACCCAAACCCACTCGGCTAGAGCCAAACCCACTTGGCTAGAACCAAACCCACTCGGCTAGACCCAACCCCACTCGGCTAGTCCCAAACCCACTCGGCTAGACCCAAACGACTCGGCTAGACCCAAACCCACTCGGCTAGAACCAAACCCACTCGGCTACACCCAAACCCACTCGGCTAGACCCAAACCCACTCGGCTAGACCCAAACCCACTCGGCTGGATCCAAACCCACTCGGCTATACCCAAAGCCTCTCGGCAAGACCCAAACCCACTCGGCTAGACCCAAACCCACTCCGCTAGACCCAAACCCACTCCGCTAGACCCAAACCCACTCCGCTAGACACAAACCCACTCAGCTGGACCCAAACCCACTCGGCTGGACCCAAACCCACTCGGATAGACCAAAACTCACTCGGCTAGACCCAAACCCACTCGGCTAGATCCAAACCCACTCCGCTAGACCCAAACCCCCTCGGCTAGACCCAAAGCCACTCGGCTAGACCCAAACCCACTCAGCTAGACCCAAACCCACTCGGCTAGACCCAAACCCACTCGGCTGGACCCAAACCCACTTGGCTAGAACCAAACCCACTCGGCTAGACCCAAACCCACTCGGCTGGTCCCAAACCCACTCGGCTAGACCCAAACGGACTCGGCTAGACCCAAACCCACTCGGCTAGGACCAAACCCACTCGGCTAGACCCAAACCCACTCGGCTAGACCCAAACCCACTCGGCTAGACCCAAACCCACTCGGCTAGACCCAAACCCACTCGGCTAGACCCAAACCCACTCCGCTAGACCCAAACCCTCTCCGCTAGACCCAAGCCCACTCCGCTAGACCCAAACCCACTCAGCTAGGCGCAAACCCACTCGGCAAGACCCAAACCCACTCGGCTAGACCAAAACCCATTCGGCTAGACCCAAACCCACTCGGCAAGACCCAAATGCCACTCGGCAAGACCCAAACCCACTCGGCTAGACCCAAACCCACTCGGCTAGACGATTACCCACTCGGCTAGACCCAAACCCACTTGGCTACACCCAAACCCACTCGGCTAGACCCAAACCCACTCAGCTAGACCCAAACCCACTCGGCTAGACCCAAACCCTCTCGGCACGACCCAAACCCACTCGGCTAAACTCAAACCCACTCGGCTAGACGACTACCCACTCGGCTAGACCCAAACCCACTTGGCTAGACCCAAACCCACTCTGCTCGATCCAAACCCATTCGGCTAGACCCAAACCCACTCGGCTACACCCAAACCCACACCGCTAGACCCAAACCCACTCGGCTGGACCCAAACCCACTCGGCTGGACCCAAACCCACTCGGCTAGACCCAAACCCACTCGGCTAGACCCAAACCCACTCGGCTACACCCAAACCCACTCGGCTAGACCCAAACCCACTCGGCTATACACAAACCCACTCGGCTAGACCCAAACCCACTCGGCTAGACCCAAACCCACTCGGCTGGACCCAAACCCACTCGGCTATACCCAAACCCTCTCGGCAAGACCCAAACCCACTCGGCTAGACCCAAACCCACTCCGCTAGACCCAAACCCACTCCGCTAGACCCAAACCCACTCAGCTAGACAGAAACCCACTCGGCTAGACCCAAACCCACTCGGCTGGACCCAAACCCACTCGGATAGACCAAAACCCACTCCGCTAGACCCAAACCCACTCGGCTAGACCCAAACCCACTCGGCTAGACCCAAACACACTCGGCTAGGCCCAAACCCACTCGGCTAGACCCAAACCCACTCGGCTACACCCAAACCCACTCCGCTAGACACAAACCCACTCGGCTTCACCCAAACCCACTCGTCTCGACCCAAACCCACTCGGCTAGACCCAAACCCACTCGGCTACACCCAAACCCACTCGGCTACACCCAAAAACACTCCGCTAGACACAAACCCAGTTGGCTAGATCCAAACCCACTCGGATAGACCCAAACCCCCTCGGCTAGACCGAAACACACACGGCTAGACCCAAACCCACTCGGCTAGACCCAAACCCACTCGGCTACACCCAAACCCACTCGGCTACACCCAAAAACACTCCGCTAGACACAAACCCACTCGGCTACACCTAAACCCACTCGGCTAGACCCAAACCCACTCAGCTAGACCCAAACCCACTCGGCTAGACCCAAACCCACTCGGGTGGACCCAAACCCACTTGGCTAGAACCAAACCCACTCGGCTAGACCCAAACCCACTCGGCTGGTCCCAAACCCACTCGGCTAGACCCAAACGGACTCGGCTAGACCCAAACTCACTCGGCTAGGGCCAAACCCACTCGGCTAGACCCAAACCCACTCGGCTAGACCCAAACCCACTCGGCTAGACCCAAACCCACTCGGCTAGACCCAAACCCACTCGGCTAGACCCAAACCCACTCCGCTAGACCCAAACCCTCTCCGCTAGACCCAAGCCCACTCCGCTAGACCCAAACCCACTCAGCTAGGCGCAAACCCACTCGGCAAGACCCAAACCCACTCGGCTGGACCCAAATGCCACTCGGCAAGACCCAAACCCACTCGGCTAGACCCAAACCCACTCGGCTAGACGATTACCCACTCGGCTAGACCCAAACCCACTTGGCTACACCCAAACCCACTCGGCTAGACCCAAACCCACTCAGCTAGACCCAAACCCACTCGGCTAGACCCAAACACACTCGGCTAGACCCAAACCCACTCGGCTAGACCCAAACCCACTCGGCTACACCCAAACCCACTCCGCTAGACACAAACCCACTCGGCTTCACCCAAACCCACTTGGCTAGACCCAAACCCACTCGGCTAGACCCAAACCCACTCGGCTAGACCCAAACCCACTCGGCTAGAGCCAAACCCACTTGGCTAGAACCAAACCCACTCGGCTAGACCCAACCCCACTCGGCTAGTCCCAAACCCACTCGGCTAGACCCAAACGACTCGGCTAGACCCAAACCCACTCGGCTAGAACCAAACCCACTCAGCTACACCCAAACCCACTCGGCTAGACCCAAACCCACTCGGCTAGACCCAAACCCACTCGGCTGGACCCAAACCCACTCGGCTATACCCAAAGCCTCTCGGCAAGACCCAAACCCACTCGGCTAGACCCAAACCCACTCCGCTAGACCCAAACCCACTCCGCTAGACCCAAACCCACTCCGCTAGACACAAACCCACTCAGCTAGACCCAAACCCACTCGGCTGGACCCAAACCCACTCGGATAGACCAAAACTCACTCGGCTAGACCCAAACCCACTCAGCTAGACCCAAACCCACGCGGCTAGACCCAAACCCACTCGGCTGGACCCAAACCCACTTAGCTAGAACCAAACCCACTCGGCTAGACCCAAACCCACTCGGCTGGTCCCAAACCCACTCGGCTAGACCCAAACGGACTCGGCTAGACCCAAACCCACTCGGCTAGGACCAAACCCACTCGGCTAGACCCAAACCCACTCGGCTAGACCCAAACCCACTCGGCTAGACCCAAACCCACTCGGCTAGACCCAAACCCACTCGGCTAGACCCAAACCCACTCGGCTGGACCCAAACCCACTCGGCTATACCCAAACCCTCTCGGCAAGACCCAAACCCACTCGGCTAGACCCAAACCCAATCCGCTAGACCCAAACCCACTCCGCTAGACCCAAACCCACTCAGCTAGACAGAAACCCACTCGGCTAGACCCAAACCCACTCGGCTGGACCCAAACCCACTCGGATAGACCAAAACCCACTCCGCTAGACCCAAACCCACTCGGCTAGACCCAAACCCACTCGGCTAGACCCAAACACACTCGGCTAGACCCAAACCCACTCGACTAGACCCAAACCCACTCGGCTACACCCAAACCCACTCCGCTAGACACAAACCCACTCGGCTTCACCCAAACCCACTTGGCTAGACCCAAACCCACTCGGCTAGACCCAAACCCACTCGGCTAGACCCAAACCCACTCGGCTAGAGCCAAACCCACTTGGCTAGAACCAAACCCACTCGGCTAGACCCAACCCCACTCGGCTAGTCCCAAACCCACTCGGCTAGACCCAAACGACTCGGCTAGACCCAAACCCACTCGGCTAGAACCAAACCCACTCGGCTACACCCAAACCCACTCGGCTAGACCCAAACCCACTCGGCTAGACCCAAACCCACTCGGCTGGATCCAAACCCACTCGGCTATACCCAAAGCCTCTCGGCAAGACCCAAACCCACTCGGCTAGACCCAAACCCACTCCGCTAGACCCAAACCCACTCCGCTAGACCCAAACCCACTCCACTAGACACAAACCCACTCAGCTAGACCCAAACCCACTCGGCTGGACCCAAACCCACTCGGATAGACCAAAACTCACTCGGCTAGACCCAAACCCACTCGGCTAGATCCAAACCCACTCCGCTAGACCCAAACCCCCTCGGCTAGACCCAAAGCCACTCGGCTAGACCCAAACCCACTCAGCTAGACCCAAACCCACTCGGCTAGACCCAAACCCACTCGGCTGGACCCAAACCCACTTGGCTAGAACCAAACCCACTCGGCTAGACCCAAACCCACTCGGCTGGTCCCAAACCCACTCGGCTAGACCCAAACGGACTCGGCTAGACCCAAACCCACTCGGCTAGGACCAAACCCACTCGGCTAGACCCAAACCCACTCGGCTAGACCCAAACCCACTCGGCTAGACCCAAACCCACTCGGCTAGACCCAAACCCACTCGGCTAGACCCAAACCCACTCCGCTAGACCCAAACCCTCTCCGCTAGACCCAAGCCCACTCCGCTAGACCCAAACCCACTCAGCTAGGCGCAAACCCACTCGGCAAGACCCAAACCCACTCGGCTAGACCAAAACCCATTCGGCTAGACCCAAACCCACTCGGCAAGACCCAAATGCCACTCGGCAAGACCCAAACCCACTCGGCTAGACCCAAACCCACTCGGCTAGACGATTACCCACTCGGCTAGACCCAAACCCACTTGGCTACACCCAAACCCACTCGGCTAGACCCAAACCCACTCAGCTAGACCCAAACCCACTCGGCTAGACCCAAACCCTCTCGGCACGACCCAAACCCACTCGGCTAAACTCAAACCCACTCGGCTAGACGACTACCCACTCGGCTAGACCCAAACCCACTTGGCTAGACCCAAACCCACTCTGCTCGATCCAAACCCATTCGGCTAGACCCAAACCCACTCGGCTACACCCAAACCCACACCGCTAGACCCAAACCCACTCGGCTGGACCCAAACCCACTCGGCTGGACCCAAACCCACTCGGCTAGACCCAAACCCACTCGGCTAGACCCAAACCCACTCGGCTACACCCAAACCCACTCGGCTAGACCCAAACCCACTCGGCTATACACAAACCCACTCGGCTAGACCCAAACCCACTCGGCTAGACCCAAACCCACTCGGCTGGACCCAAACCCACTCGGCTATACCCAAACCCTCTCGGCAAGACCCAAACCCACTCGGCTAGACCCAAACCCACTCCGCTAGACCCAAACCCACTCCGCTAGACCCAAACCCACTCAGCTAGACAGAAACCCACTCGGCTAGACCCAAACCCACTCGGCTGGACCCAAACCCACTCGGATAGACCAAAACCCACTCCGCTAGACCCAAACCCACTCGGCTAGACCCAAACCCACTCGGCTAGACCCAAACACACTCGGCTAGACCCAAACCCACTCGGCTAGACCCAAACCCACTCGGCTACACCCAAACCCACTCCGCTAGACACAAACCCACTCGGCTTCACCCAAACCCACTCGTCTCGACCCAAACCCACTCGGCTAGACCCAAACCCACTCGGCTACACCCAAACCCACTCGGCTACACCCAAAAACACTCCGCTAGACACAAACCCAGTTGGCTAGATCCAAACCCACTCGGATAGACCCAAACCCCCTCGGCTAGACCGAAACACACACGGCTAGACCCAAACCCACTCGGCTAGACCCAAACCCACTCGGCTACACCCAAACCCACTCGGCTACACCCAAAAACACTCCGCTAGACACAAACCCACTCGGCTACACCTAAACCCACTCGGCTAGACCCAAACCCACTCAGCTAGACCCAAACCCACTCGGCTAGACCCAAACCCACTCGGGTGGACCCAAACCCACTTGGCTAGAACCAAACCCACTCGGCTAGACCCAAACCCACTCGGCTGGTCCCAAACCCACTCGGCTAGACCCAAACGGACTCGGCTAGACCCAAACTCACTCGGCTAGGGCCAAACCCACTCGGCTAGACCCAAACCCACTCGGCTAGACCCAAACCCACTCGGCTAGACCCAAACCCACTCGGCTAGACCCAAACCCACTCGGCTAGACCCAAACCCACTCCGCTAGACCCAAACCCTCTCCGCTAGACCCAAGCCCACTCCGCTAGACCCAAACCCACTCAGCTAGGCGCAAACCCACTCGGCAAGACCCAAACCCACTCGGCTGGACCCAAATGCCACTCGGCAAGACCCAAACCCACTCGGCTAGACCCAAACCCACTCGGCTAGACGATTACCCACTCGGCTAGACCCAAACCCACTTGGCTACACCCAAACCCACTCGGCTAGACCCAAACCCACTCAGCTAGACCCAAACCCACTCGGCTAGACCCAAACCCTCTCGGCACGACCCAAACCCACTCGGCTAAACTCAAACCCACTCGTCTAGACGACTACCCACTCGGCTAGACCCAAACCCACTTGGCTAGACCCAAACCCACTCTGCTCGATCCAAACCCATTCGGCTAGACCCAAACCCACTCGGCTACACCCAAACCCACACCGCTAGACCCAAACCCACTCGGCTAGACCCAAACCCACTCGGCTGGACCCAAACCCACTCGGCTAGACCCAAACCCACTCGGCTAGACCCAAACCCACTCGGCTACACCCAAACCCACTCGGCTAGACCCAAACCCACTCGGCTATACACAAACCCACTCTGCTACACCCAAACCCACTCGGCTAGACCCAAACCCACTCGGCTAGACCCCAAACCACTCAGCTAGACCCAAAGCCACTCGGCTAGACCCAACCCCACTCGGCTAGACCCAAACCCACTCGGCTACACCCAAACCCACTCGGCTAGACTCAAACCCACTCGGCTAGACCCAAACCCACTCGGCTAGACCCAAACCCACTCGGCTAGACCCAAACCCACTTGGCTAGAACCAAACCCACTCGGCTAGACCCAAACCCAGTTGGCTAGATACAAACCCACTCGGATAGACCCAAACCCCCTCGGCTAGACCGAAACACACACGGCTAGGCCCAAACCCACTCGGCTAGACCCAAACCCACTCGGCTACACCCAAACCCACTCGGCTACACCCAAAACCACTCCGCTAGACACAAACCCACTCGGCTACACCCAAACCCACTCGGCTAGACCCAAACCCACTCAGCTAGACCCAAACCCACTCGGCTAGACCCAAACCCACTCGGCTAGGACCAAACCCACTCGGCTAGACCCAAACCCACTCGGCTGGACCCAAACCCACTCGGCTAGACCCAAACCCACTCGGCTAGACCCAAACCCACTCGGCTAGACCCAAACCCACTCCGCTAGACCCAAACCCTCTCCGCTAGACCCAAGCCCACTCCGCTAGACCCAAACCCACTCAGCTAGGCGCAAACCCACTCGGCTAGACCCAAACCCACTCGGCTAGACCAAAACCCATTCGGCTAGACCCAAACCCACTCGGCTAGACCCAAACCCACTCGGCAAGACCCAAACCCACTCGGCTAGACCCAAACCCACTCGGCTAGACCCAAACCCACTCGAATAGACCCCAACCCACTCGGCTAGACCCAAACCCACTCGGCTAGACCCAAACCCACTCGGCTAGACCCAAACCCACTCGGCTAGACCCAAACCCACTCGGCTAGACCCAAACCCACTCGAATAGACCCCAACCCACTCGGCTAGACCCAAACCCACTCGGCTAGACCCAAACCCACTCGGCTCGACCCAAACCCACTCGACTAGACCCAAACCCACTCGTCTCGACCCAAACCCACTCGGCTAGACCCAAACCCACTCGGCTAGACCCAAACCCACTCGGCGAGACTCAAACCCACTCGGCTAGACCCAAACCCATTCGGCTAGACCCAAACCCACTTGGCTTGACCCAAACCCACTAGGCTTGACCCAAACCCACTCGGCTAGACCCTAAACCCAATCCGCCAGACCCAAACCCACTCCACTAGACCCAAACCCACTCGGCTAGACCCAAACCAACTCGGCTAGACCCAAACACACTCGGCTAGACCCAAACCCACTCGGCGAGACCCAAACCCACTCGGCTACACCCAAACCCACTCCGCTAGACACAAACCCACTCGGCTTCACCCAAACCCACTTGGCTAGACCCAAACCCACTCGGCTAGACCCAAACCCACTCGGCTAGACCCAAACCCACTCGGCTAGACCCAAACCCACTTGGCTAGAACCAAACCCACTCGGCTAGACCCAACCCCACTCGGCTAGTCTCAAACCCACTCGGCTAGACCCAAACGGACTCGGCTAGACCCAAACCCACTCGGCTAGAACCAAACCCACTCGGCTAGACCCAAACCCACTCGGCTAGACCCAAACCCACTCGGCTGGACCAAACCCACTCGGCTATACCCAAACCCTCTCGGCAAGACCCAAACCCACTCGGCTAGACCCAAACCGACTCGGCTAGACCCAAACCCAGGCGGCTAGCCCAAACCCACTCGGCTCAACCCAAACCCACTCGGCTAGACGCAAACCCACTCGGCTGGACCCAAACCCACTCGGCTAGACCAAAACCCATTCCGCTAGACCCAAACCCACTCGGCTAGACCCAAACCCATTCGGCAAGACCCAAACCCACTCGGCTAGACCCAAACCCACTCGGCTAGACCCAAACCCACTGAGCTAGACCCAAACCCACTCGGCTACACCCAAACCCACTCGGTTAGACCCAAACCCACTCGGCTAGACCCCAACCCACTCGGCTAGACCCAAACCCTCTCGGCTAGACCCAAACCCACTGGGCTAGACCCAAACCCACTCGGCTAGACCCAAACCCACTCGGCAAGACCCAAACCCACTCGGCTAGACCCAAACCCACTCGGCTAGACGATTACCCACTCGGCTAGACCCAAACCCACTCGCCTAGACCCAAACCCACTCGGCTAGACCCAAACCCACTCGGCTAGACCCAAACCCACTCGGCTACACCCAAACCCACTCGGCTAGAACCAAACCCACTCGGCTAGACCCCAACCCACTCGGGTAGACCCAAACCCACTCGGCTAGACCCAAACCCACTCGGCTAGACCCAAAGCCACTCGGCTAGACCCAAACCCACTCGGCTAGACCCAAACCCACTCGGCTACACCCAAACCCACTCGGCTACACCCAAACCCACTCGGCTAGACCCAAACCCACTCGGCTAGACCCAAACCCACTCGGCTAGACCCAAACCCACTTGGCTAGAACCAAACCCACTCGGCTAGACCCAAACCCACTCGGCTAGTCCCAAACCCACTCGGCTAGACCCAAACGGACTCGGCTAGACCCAAACCCACTCGGCTAGAACCAAACCCACTCGGCTAGACCCAAACCCACTCGGCTAGACCCTAACCCACTCGGCTTGACCCAAACCCACTCGGCTAGACCCAAACCCACTCGGCTAGACCCAAACCCACTCCGCTAGACGCAAACCCACTCACCTGGACCCAAACCCACACGGCTAGACCAAAACCCATTCGGCTAGACCCATACCCACTCGGCTAGACCCAAACCCACTCGGCAAGACCCAAACCCACTCGGCTAGACCCAAACCCACTCGGCTAGACGATTACCCACTCGGCTAGACCCAAACCCACTCGGCTAGACCCAAACCAACTCGGCTAGACGATTACCCACTCGGCTAGACCCAAACCCACTCGGCTAGACCGAAACCCACTCTGCTCGATCCAAACCCATTCGGCTAGACACAAACCCACTCGGCTACACCCAAACCAACACCGCTAGACCCAAACCCACTCGGCTGGACCCAATCCCACTCGGCTGGACCCAAACCCACTCGGCTAGACCCAAACCCACTCGGCTAGACCCAAACCCACTTGGCTAGACCCAAACCCACTCGGATAGACCCAAACCCACTCGGATAGACCCAAACCCACTCGGCTAGACCCAAACCCACTCGGCTAGACCCAAACCCACTCGGCTAGACCCAAACCCACTTGGCTAGACCCAAACCCACTCGGCTAGACCCAAACCCACTCGGCTACACCCAAACCCACTCGGCTACACCCAAACCCACTCGGCTATACCCAAACCCACTCGGCTAGACCCAAACACACTCAGCTAGACCCAAACCCACTCGGCTACACCCAAACCCACTCGGCTAGACCCAAACCCACTCGGCTAGACCCCAACGCACTCGGCTAGACCCAAACCCTCTCGGCTGGACCCAAACCCACTAGGCTAGACCCAAACCCACTCGGCTAGACCCAAACCCACTCAGCTAGACCCAAACCCACTCGGCTAGACCCAAACCCACTCGGCTAGTCCCAAAGCCACTCGGCTACACCCAAACCCACTCGGCTAGACCCAAACCCACTCGGCTGCACCCAAACCGACTCGGCTAGTCCCAAACCCACTTGGCTAGACACAAACCCACTCGGCTAGACCCAAACCCGCTCGGCTAGACACAAACCCTCTCGGATAGACCGAAACCGATTCGGCTAGACCCAAACCCACTCGGCTAGACCCAAACCCACTCGGCTACACCCAAAGCCACTCGGCTACCCCCAAACCCACTCGGCTAGACCCAAACCCACTCGGCTGCACCCAAACCGACTCGGGTAGACCCAAACCCACTTGGCTAGACACAAACCCACTCGGCTAGACCCAAACCCCCTCGGCTAAACACAAACCCTCTCGGATAGACCCCAACCCACTCAGCTAGACCCCAACCCACTCGGCTAGACCCAAACCCACTCGGCTAGACACAAACCCACTCGGCAAGACCAAAACCCACTCGGCTAGACCCAAACCGACTCGGCTAGATGATTACCCACTCGGCTAGACCCAAACCCAGGCGGCTAGCCCAAACCCACTCGGCTCAACCCAAACCCACTCGGCTAGACGCAAACCCACTCGGCTGGACCCAAACCCACTCGGCTAGACCAAAACCCATTCCGCTAGACCCAAACCCACTCGGCTAGACCCAAACCCACTCGGCAAGACCCAAACCCACTCGGCTAGACCCAAACCCACTCGGCTAGACCCAAACCCACTGAGCTAGACCCAAACCCACTCGGCTACACCCAAACCCACTCGGTTAGACCCAAACCCACTCGGCTAGACCCCAACCCACTCGGCTAGACCCAAACCCTCTCGGCTAGACCCAAACCCACTCGGCTAGACCCAAACCCACTCGGCTAGACCCAAACCCACTCGGCAAGACCCAAACCCACTCGGCTAGACCCAAACCCACTCGGCTAGACGATTACCCACTCGGCTAGACCCAAACCCACTCGCCTAGACCCAAACCCACTCGGCTAGACGATTACCCACTCGGCTAGACCCAAACCCACTCGGCTAGACCCAAACCCACTCTGCTCGATCCAAACCCATTCGGCTAGACCCAAACCCACTCGGCTACACCCAAACCAACACCGCTAGACCCAAACCCACTCGGCTGGACCCAATCCCACTCGGCTGGACCCAAACCCACTCGGCTAGACCCAAACCCACTCGGCTAGACCCAAACCCACTGGGCTAGACCCAAACCCACTCGGATAGACCCAAACCCACTCGGCTAGACCCAAACCCACTCGGCTAGACCCAAACCCACTCGGCTAGACCCAAACCCACTCGGCTAGACCCAAACCCACTCGGCTAGACCCAAACCCACTCGGCTACACCCAAACCCACTCGGCTACACCCAAACCCACTCGGCTAGACCCAAACCCACTCGGCTAGACCCAAACCCACTCAGCTAGACCCAAACACACTCGGCTACACCCAAACCCACTCGGCTAGACCCAAACCCACTCGGCTAGACCCCAACGCACTCGGCTAGACCCAAACCCTCTCGGCTAGACCCAAACCCACTCGGCTAGACCCAAACCCACTCGGCTAGACCCAAACCCACTCGGCTAGACCCAAACCCACTCGGTTAGACCCAAACCCACTCGGCTAGTCCCAAAGCCACTCGGCTACACCCAAACCCACTCGGCTAGACCCAAACCCACTCGGCTACACCCAAACCGACTCGGCTAGTCCCAAACCCACTTGGCTAGACACAAACCCACTCGGCTAGACCCAAACCCGCTCGGCTAGACACAAACCCTCTCGGATAGACCGAAACCGATTCGGCTAGACCCAAACCCACTCGGATAGACCCAAACCCACTCGGCTAGACCCAAACCCACTCGGCTAGACCCAAACCCACTCGGCTAGACCCAAACCCACTCGGCTAGACACAAACCCTCTCGGATAGACCGAAACCGATTCGGCTAGACCCAAACCCACTCGGCTAGACCAAACCCACTCGGCAAGACCAAAACCCACTCGGCTAGACCCAAACCGACTCGGCTAGATGATTACCCACTCGGCTAGACCCAAACCCAGGCGGCTAGCCCAAACCCACTCGGCTCAACCCAAACCCACTCGGCTAGACGCAAACCCACTCGGCTGGACCCAAACCCACTCGGCTAGACCAAAACCCATTCCGCTAGACCCAAACCCACTCGGCTAGACCCAAACCCACTCGGCAACACCCAAACCCACTCGGCTAGACCCAAACCCACTCGGCTAGACCCAAACCCACTGAGCTAGACCCAAACCCACACGGCTACACCCAAACCCACTCGGTTAGACCCAAACCCACTCGGCTAGAGCCCAACCCACTCGGCTAGACACAAACCCACTCGGCTACACCCAAACCCACCCGGCTAGACCCAAACCCACTCGGCAAGACCCAAACCCACTCGGCTAGACCCAAACCCACTCGGCTAGACGATTACCCACTCGGCTAGACCCAAACCCACTCGGCTAGACCCAAACCCACTCTGCTCGATCCAAACCCATTCGGCAAGACCCAAACCCACTCGGCTACACCCAAACCCACACCGCTTGACCCAAACCCACTCGGCTAGACCCAAACCCACTCAGCTAGACCCCAACCCACTCGGCTAGACCCAAACCCACTCGGCTAGACACAAACCCACTCGGCAAGACCAAAACCCACTCGGCTAGACCCAAACCGACTCGGCTAGATGATTACCCACTCGGCTAGACCCAAACCCAGGCGGCTAGCCCAAACCCACTCGGCTCAACCCAAACCCACTCGGCTAGACGCAAACCCACTCGGCTGGACCCAAACCCACTCGGCTAGACCAAAACCCATTCCGCTAGACCCAAACCCACTCAGCTAGACCCAAACCCACTCGGCAAGACCCAAACCCACTCGGCTAGACCCAAACCCACTCGGCTAGACCCAAACCCACTGAGCTAGACCCAAACCCACTCGGCTACACCCAAACCCACTCGGTTAGACCCAAACCCACTCGGCTAGACCCCAACCCACTCGGCTAGACCCAAACCCTCTCGGCTAGACCCAAACCCACTCGGCTAGACCCAAACCCACTCGGCTAGACCCAAACCCACTCGGCAAGACCCAAACCCACTCGGCTAGACCCAAACCCACTCGGCTAGACGATTACCCACTCGGCTAGACCCAAACCCACTCGCCTAGACCCAAACCCACTCGGCTAGACGATTACCCACTCGGCTAGACCCAAACCCACTCGGCTAGACCCAAACCCACTCTGCTCGATCCAAACCCATTCGGCTAGACCCAAACCCACTCGGCTACACCCAAACCAACACCGCTAGACCCAAACCCACTCGGCTGGACCCAATCCCACTCGGCTGGACCCAAACCCACTCGGCTAGACCCAAACCCACTCGGCTAGACCCAAACCCACTGGGCTAGACCCAAACCCACTCGGATAGACCCAAACCCACTCGGCTAGACCCAAACCCACTCGGCTAGACCCAAACCCACTCGGCTAGACCCAAACCCACTCGGCTAGACCCAAACCCACTCGGCTAGACCCAAACCCACTCGGCTAGACCCAAACCCACTCGGCTACACCCAAACCCACTCGGCTACACCCAAACCCACTCGGCTAGACCCAAACCCACTCGGCTACACCCAAACCCACTCAGCTAGACCCAAACACACTCGGCTACACCCAAACCCACTCGGCTAGACCCAAACCCACTCGGCTAGACCCCAACGCACTCGGCTAGACCCAAACCCTCTCGGCTAGACCCAAACCCACTCGGCTAGACCCAAACCCACTCGGCTAGACCCAAACCCACTCGGCTAGACCCAAACCCACTCGGTTAGACCCAAACCCACTCGGCTAGTCCCAAAGCCACTCGGCTACACCCAAACCCACTCGGCTAGACCCAAACCCACTCGGCTACACCCAAACCGACTCGGCTAGTCCCAAACCCACTTGGCTAGACACAAACCCACTCGGCTAGACCCAAACCCGCTCGGCTAGACACAAACCCTCTCGGATAGACCGAAACCGATTCGGCTAGACGCAAACCCACTCGGATAGACCCAAACCCACTCGGCTAGACCCAAACCCACTCGGCTAGACCCAAACCCACTCGGCTAGACCCAAACCCACTCGGCTAGACACAAACCCTCTCGGATAGACCGAAACCGATTCGGCTAGACCCAAACCCACTCGGCTAGACCAAACCCACTCGGCAAGACCAAAACCCACTCGGCTAGACCCAAACCGACTCGGCTAGATGATTACCCACTCGGCTAGACCCAAACCCAGGCGGCTAGCCCAAACCCACTCGGCTCAACCCAAACCCACTCGGCTAGACGCAAACCCACTCGGCTGGACCCAAACCCACTCGGCTAGACCAAAACCCATTCCGCTAGACCCAAACCCACTCGGCTAGACCCAAACCCACTCGGCAACACCCAAACCCACTCGGCTAGACCCAAACCCACTCGGCTAGACCCAAACCCACTGAGCTAGACCCAAACCCACACGGCTACACCCAAACCCACTCGGCAACACCCAAACCCACTCGGCTAGACCCAAACCCACTCGCCTAGACCCAAACCCACTCGGCTAGACGATTACCCACTCGGCTAGACCCAAACCCACTCGGCTAGACCCAAACCCACTCTGCTCGATCCAAACCCATTCGGCTAGACCCAAACCCACTCGGCTACACCCAAACCAACACCGCTAGACCCAAACCCACTCGGCTGGACCCAATCCCACTCGGCTGGACCCAAACCCACTCGGCTAGACCCAAACCCACTCGGCTAGACCCAAACCCACTGGGCTAGACCCAAACCCACTCGGATAGACCCAAACCCACTCGGCTAGACCCAAACCCACTCGGCTAGACCCAAACCCACTCGGCTAGACCCAAACCCACTCGGCTAGACCCAAACCCACTCGGCTAGACCCAAACCCACTCGGCTAGACCCAAACCCACTCGGCTACACCCAAACCCACTCGGCTACACCCAAACCCACTCGGCTAGACCCAAACCCACTCGGCTAGACCCAAACCCACTCAGCTAGACCCAAACACACTCGGCTACACCCAAACCCACTCGGCTAGACCCAAACCCACTCGGCTAGACCCCAACGCACTCGGCTAGACCCAAACCCTCTCGGCTAGACCCAAACCCACTCGGCTAGACCCAAACCCACTCGGCTAGACCCAAACCCACTCGGCTAGACCCAAACCCACTCGGTTAGACCCAAACCCACTCGGCTAGTCCCAAAGCCACTCGGCTACACCCAAACCCACTCGGCTAGACCCAAACCCACTCGGCTACACCCAAACCGACTCGGCTAGTCCCAAACCCACTTGGCTAGACACAAACCCACTCGGCTAGACCCAAACCCGCTCGGCTAGACACAAACCCTCTCGGATAGACCGAAACCGATTCGGCTAGACCCAAACCCACTCGGATAGACCCAAACCCACTCGGCTAGACCCAAACCCACTCGGCTAGACCCAAACCCACTCGGCTAGACCCAAACCCACTCGGCTAGACACAAACCCTCTCGGATAGACCGAAACCGATTCGGCTAGACCCAAACCCACTCGGCTAGACCAAACCCACTCGGCAAGACCAAAACCCACTCGGCTAGACCCAAACCGACTCGGCTAGATGATTACCCACTCGGCTAGACCCAAACCCAGGCGGCTAGCCCAAACCCACTCGGCTCAACCCAAACCCACTCGGCTAGACGCAAACCCACTCGGCTGGACCCAAACCCACTCGGCTAGACCAAAACCCATTCCGCTAGACCCAAACCCACTCGGCTAGACCCAAACCCACTCGGCAACACCCAAACCCACTCGGCTAGACCCAAACCCACTCGGCTAGACCCAAACCCACTGAGCTAGACCCAAACCCACACGGCTACACCCAAACCCACTCGGTTAGACCCAAACCCACTCGGCTAGAGCCCAACCCACTCGGCTAGACACAAACCCACTCGGCTACACCCAAACCCACCCGGCTAGACCCAAACCCACTCGGCAAGACCCAAACCCACTCGGCTAGACCCAAACCCACTCGGCTAGACGATTACCCACTCGGCTAGACCCAAACCCACTCGGCTAGACCCAAACCCACTCTGCTCGATCCAAACCCATTCGGCAAGACCCAAACCCACTCGGCTACACCCAAACCCACACCGCTTGACCCAAACCCACTCGGCTAGACCCAAACCCACTCAGCTAGACCCCAACCCACTCGGCTAGACCCAAACCCACTCGGCTAGACACAAACCCACTCGGCAAGACCAAAACCCACTCGGCTAGACCCAAACCGACTCGGCTAGATGATTACCCACTCGGCTAGACCCAAACCCAGGCGGCTAGCCCAAACCCACTCGGCTCAACCCAAACCCACTCGGCTAGACCCAAACCCACTCGGCAAGACCCAAACCCACTCGGCTAGACCCAAACCCACTCGGCTAGACCCAAACCCACTGAGCTAGACCCAAACCCACTCGGCTACACCCAAACCCACTCGGTTAGACCCAAACCCACTCGGCTAGACCCCAACCCACTCGGCTAGACCCAAACCCTCTCGGCTAGACGCAAACCCACTCGGCTGGACCCAAACCCACTCGGCTAGACCAAAACCCATTCCGCTAGACCCAAACCCACTCGGCTAGACCCAAACCCACTCGGCAAGACCCAAACCCACTCGGCTAGACCCAAACCCACTCGGCTAGACCCAAACCCACTGAGCTAGACCCAAACCCACTCGGCTACACCCAAACCCACTCGGTTAGACCCAAACCCACTCGGCTAGACCCCAACCCACTCGGCTAGACCCAAACCCTCTCGGCTAGACCCAAACCCACTCGGCTAGACCCAAACCCACTCGGCTAGACCCAAACCCACTCGGCAAGACCCAAACCCACTCGGCTAGACCCAAACCCACTCGGCTAGACGATTACCCACTCGGCTAGACCCAAACCCACTCGCCTAGACCCAAACCCACTCGGCTAGACGATTACCCACTCGGCTAGACCCAAACCCACTCGGCTAGACCCAAACCCACTCTGCTCGATCCAAACCCATTCGGCTAGACCCAAACCCACTCGGCTACACCCAAACCAACACCGCTAGACCCAAACCCACTCGGCTGGACCCAATCCCACTCGGCTGGACCCAAACCCACTCGGCTAGACCCAAACCCACTCGGCTAGACCCAAACCCACTGGGCTAGACCCAAACCCACTCGGATAGACCCAAACCCACTCGGCTAGACCCAAACCCACTCGGCTAGACCCAAACCCACTCGGCTAGACCCAAACCCACTCGGCTAGACCCAAACCCACTCGGCTAGACCCAAACCCACTCGGCTAGACCCAAACCCACTCGGCTACACCCAAACCCACTCGGCTACACCCAAACCCACTCGGCTAGACCCAAACCCACTCGGCTACACCCAAACCCACTCAGCTAGACCCAAACACACTCGGCTACACCCAAACCCACTCGGCTAGACCCAAACCCACTCGGCTAGACCCCAACGCACTCGGCTAGACCCAAACCCTCTCGGCTAGACCCAAACCCACTCGGCTAGACCCAAACCCACTCGGCTAGACCCAAACCCACTCGGCTAGACCCAAACCCACTCGGTTAGACCCAAACCCACTCGGCTAGTCCCAAAGCCACTCGGCTACACCCAAACCCACTCGGCTAGACCCAAACCCACTCGGCTACACCCAAACCGACTCGGCTAGTCCCAAACCCACTTGGCTAGACACAAACCCACTCGGCTAGACCCAAACCCGCTCGGCTAGACACAAACCCTCTCGGATAGACCGAAACCGATTCGGCTAGACGCAAACCCACTCGGATAGACCCAAACCCACTCGGCTAGACCCAAACCCACTCGGCTAGACCCAAACCCACTCGGCTAGACCCAAACCCACTCGGCTAGACACAAACCCTCTCGGATAGACCGAAACCGATTCGGCTAGACCCAAACCCACTCGGCTAGACCAAACCCACTCGGCAAGACCAAAACCCACTCGGCTAGACCCAAACCGACTCGGCTAGATGATTACCCACTCGGCTAGACCCAAACCCAGGCGGCTAGCCCAAACCCACTCGGCTCAACCCAAACCCACTCGGCTAGACGCAAACCCACTCGGCTGGACCCAAACCCACTCGGCTAGACCAAAACCCATTCCGCTAGACCCAAACCCACTCGGCTAGACCCAAACCCACTCGGCAACACCCAAACCCACTCGGCTAGACCCAAACCCACTCGGCTAGACCCAAACCCACTGAGCTAGACCCAAACCCACACGGCTACACCCAAACCCACTCGGTTAGACCCAAACCCACTCGGCTAGAGCCCAACCCACTCGGCTAGACACAAACCCACTCGGCTACACCCAAACCCACCCGGCTAGACCCAAACCCACTCGGCAAGACCCAAACCCACTCGGCTAGACCCAAACCCACTCGGCTAGACGATTACCCACTCGGCTAGACCCAAACCCACTCGGCTAGACCCAAACCCACTCTGCTCGATCCAAACCCATTCGGCAAGACCCAAACCCACTCGGCTACACCCAAACCCACACCGCTTGACCCAAACCCACTCGGCTAGACCCAAACCCACTCGGCTGGACCCAAACCCACTCGGCTAGACCCAAACCCACTCGGCTAGACCCAAACCCACTCGGCTAGACCCAAACCCACTCGGCTCGACCCAAACCCACTCGGCTAGACCCTAACCCACTCGGCTAGACCCAAACCCACTCGGCTAGACCCAAACCCACTCGGCTAGACCCAAACCCACTCGGCTAGACCCAAACCCACTCGGCTAGACCCAAACCCACTCGGCTAGACCCAAACCCTCTCGGCTAGACCCAAACCCACTCGGCTAGACCCAAACCCACTCGGCTAGACCCAAATCCACTCGCCTAGACCCAAACCCACTCGGCTACACCCAAACCCACTCGGCTGGACCCAAACCCACTTGGCTAGACACAAACCCTCTCGGATAGACCAAAACCGATTCGGCTAGACCCAAACCCACTCGGATAGACCCAAACCCACTCGGCTAGACCCAAACCCACTCGGCTAGACCCAAACCCACTCGGCTAGACCCAAACCCACTCGGCTAGACACAAACCCTCTCGGATAGACCGAAACCGATTCGGCTAGACCCAAACCCACTCGGCTAGACCCAAACCCACTCGGCTACACACAAAGCCACTCGGCTACACCCAAACCCACTCGGCTAGACCCAAACCCACTCGGCTGCACCCAAACCGACTCGGGTAGACCCAAACCCACTTGGCTAGACACAAACCCACTCGGCTAGACCCAAACCCCCTCGGCTAAACACAAACCCTCTCGGATAGACCCAAACCCACTCAGCTAGACCCCAACCCACTCGGCTAGACCCAAACCCACTCGGCTAGACACAAACCCACTCGGCAAGACCAAAACCCACTCGGCTAGACCCAAACCGACTCGGCTAGATGATTACCCACTCGGCTAGACCCAAACCCAGGTGGCTAGCCCAAACCCACTCGGCTGGACCCAAACCCACTTGGCTAGACACAAACCCACTCGGCTGCACCCAAACCCACTCGGCTAGACCAAAACCCATTCCGCTAGACACAAACCCACTCGGCTAGACCCAAACCCACTCGGCAAGACCCAAACCCATTCGGCTAGACCCAAACCGACTCGGCTAGATGATTACCCACTCGGCTAGACCCAAACCCACGCGGCTAGACCCAAACCCACTCGGCTCAACCCAAACCCACTCGGCTAGACCCAAACCCACTCGGCTAGACCCAAACCCACTTGGCTAGACCCAAACCCACTCGGATAGACCCAAACCCACTCGGCTAGACCCAAACCCACTCGGCTAGACCCAAACCCACTCGGCTAGACCCAAACCCACTCGGCTAGACCCAAACCCACTCGGCTAGACCCAAACCCACTCGGCTAGACCCAAACCCACTCGGCTACACCCAAACCCACTCGGCTAGACCCAAACCCACTCGGCTAGACCCAAACCCACTCAGCTAGACCCAAACCCACTCGGCTACACCCAAACCCACTCGGCTAGACCCAAACCCACTCGGCTAGACCCCAACGCACTCGGCTAGACCCAAACCCTCTCGGCTAGACCCAAACCCACTCAGCTAGACCCAAACCCACTCGGCTAGACCCAAACCCACTCGGCTAGACCCAAACCCACTCGGCCAGACCCAAACCCACTCGGCTAGTCCCAAAGCCACTCGGCTACACCCAAACCCACTCGGCTAGACCCAAACCCACTCGGCTACACCCAAACCGAGTCGGCTAGTCCCAAACCCACTTGGCTAGACACAAACCCACTCGGCTAGACCCAAACCCGCTCGGCTAGACACAAACCCTCTCGGATAGACCAAAACCGATTCGGCTAGACCCAAACCCACTCGGATAGACCCAAACCCACTCGGCTAGACCCAAACCCACTCGGCTAGACCCAAACCCACTCGGCTAGACCCAAACCCACTCGGCTAGACACAAACCCTCTCGGATAGACCGAAACCGATTCGGCTAGACCCAAACCCACTCGGCTAGACCCAAACCCACTCGGCTACACCCAAAGCCACTCGGCTACACCCAAACCCACTCGGCTAGACCCAAACCCACTCGGCTGCACCCAAACCGACTCGGGTAGACCCAAACCCACTTGGCTAGACACAAACCCACTCGGCTAGACCCAAACCCCCTCGGCTAAACACAAACCCTCTCGGATAGACCCAAACCCACTCAGCTAGACCCCAACCCACTCGGCTAGACCCAAACCCACTCGGCTAGACACAAACCCACTCGGCAAGACCAAAACCCACTCGGCTAGACCCAAACCGACTCGGCTAGATGATTACCCACTCGGCTAGACCCAAACCCAGGCGGCTAGCCCAAACCCACTCGGCTCAACCCAAACCCACTCGGCTAGACGCAAACCCACTCGGCTGGACCCAAACCCACTCGGCTAGACCAAAACCCATTCCGCTAGACACAAACCCACTCGGCTAGACCCAAACCCACTCGGCAAGACCCAAACCCACTCGGCTAGACCCAAACCCACTCGGCTAGACCCAAACCCACTGAGCTGGACCCAAACCCACTCGGCTACACCCAAACCCACTCGGTTAGACCCAAACCCACTCGGCTAGACCCCTACCCACTCGGCTAGACCCAAACCCTCTCGGCTAGACCCAAACCCACTCGGCTAGACCCAAACCCACTCGGCTAGACCCAAACCCACTCGGCTACACCCAAACCCACTCGGCTAGACCCAAACCCACTTGGCTAGACACAAACCCACTCGGCCACACCCAAACCCACTCGGCTAGACCCAAACCCACTCGGCAAGACCCAAACCCACTCGGCTAGACCCAAACCCACTCGGCTAGACGATTACCCACTCGGCTAGACCCAAACCCACTCGGCTAGACCCAAACCCACTCTGCTCGATCCAAACCCATTCGGCAAGACCCAAACCCACTCGGCTACACCCAAACCCACACCGCTTGACCCAAACCCACTCGGCTAGACCCAAACCCACTCGGCTGGACCCAAACCCACTCGGCTAGACCCAAACCCACTCGGCTAGACCCAAACCCACTCGGCTAGACCCAAACCCACTCGGCTAGACCCCAACGCACTCGGCTAGACCCAAACCCTCTCGGCTAGACCCAAACCCACTCGGCTAGACCCAAACCTACAAAATTCTTAAGGGGTTGGACAAGCTAGATGCTGGAAGATTGTTCCCGATGTTGGGGGAGTCCAGAACAAGGGGTCACAGTCTAAGGATAAGGGGGAATTCCTTTAGGACCGAAATGAGGAAAACATTCTTTACACAGAGAGTGGTGAGTCTCTGGAATTCTCTGCCACAGAAGGTAGTTGAGGCCAGTTCATTGGCTATATTTAAGAGGGCGTTAGATGTGGCACTTGTGGCTAAAGGGATCAGGGGGTATGGAGAGAAGGCAGGTACGGGATACTGAGTTGGATGATCAGCCATGATCACATTGAATGGCGGTGCAGGCTCGAAGGGCCGAATGGCCTACTCCTGCACCTATTTTCTATGTTTCTATGTTTCTAAACCCACTCGGCTAGACCCAAACCCACTCGGCTAGACCCAAACCCACTCGGTTAGACCCAAACCCACTCGGCTAGTCCCAAAGCCACTCGGCTACACCCAAACCCACTCGGCTAGACCCAAACCCACTCGGCTACACCCAAACCGACTCGGCTAGTCCCAAACCCACTTGGCTAGACACAAACCCACTCGGGTAGACCCAAACCCGCTCGGCTAGACACAAACCCTCTCGGATAGACCGAAACCGATTCGGCTAGACCCAAACCCACTCGGATAGACCCAAACCCACTCGGCTAGACCCAAACCCACTCGGCTAGACCCAAACCCACTCGGCTAGACCCAAACCCACTCGGCTAGACACAAACCCTCTCGGATAGACCGAAACCGATTCGGCTAGACCCAAACCCACTCGGCTAGACCAAACCCACTCGGCAAGACCAAAACCCACTCGGCTAGACCCAAACCGACTCGGCTAGATGATTACCCACTCGGCTAGACCCAAACCCAGGTGGCTAGCCCAAACCCACTCGGCTCAACCCAAACCCACTCGGCTAGACGCAAACCCACTCGGCTGGACCCAAACCCACTCGGCTAGACCAAAACCCATTCCGCTAGACCCAAACCCACTCGGCTAGACCCAAACCCACTCGGCAACACCCAAACCCACTCGGCTAGACCCAAACCCACTCGGCCAGACCCAAACCCACTGAGCTAGACCCAAACCCACACGGCTACACCCAAACCCACTCGGTTAGACCCAAACCCACTCGGCTAGAGCCCAACCCACTCGGCTAGACACAAACCCACTCGGCTACACCCAAACCCACCCGGCTAGACCCAAACCCACTCGGCAAGACCCAAACCCACTCGGCTAGACCCAAACCCACTCGGCTAGACGATTACCCACTCGGCTAGACCCAAACCCACTCGGCTAGACCCAAACCCACTCTGCTCGATCCAAACCCATTCGGCAAGACCCAAACCCACTCGGCTACACCCAAACCCACACCGCTTGACCCAAACCCACTCGGCTAGACCCAAACCCACTCGGCTGGACCCAAACCCACTCGGCTAGACCCAAACCCACTCGGCTAGACCCAAACCCACTCGGCTAGACCCAAACCCACTCGGCTCGACCCAAACCCACTCGGCTAGACCCTAACCCACTCGGCTAGACCCAAACCCACTCGGCTAGACCCAAACCCACTCGGCTAGACCCAAACCCACTCGGCTAGACCCAAACCCACTCCGCTAGACCCAAACCCACTCGGCTAGACCCAAACCCTCTCGGCTAGACCCAAACCCACTCGGCTAGACCCAAACCCACTCGGCTAGACCCAAATCCACTCGCCTAGACCCAAACCCACTCGGCTACACCCAAACCCACTCGGCTGGACCCAAACCCACTTGGCTAGACACAAACCCACTCGGCTACACCCAAACCCACTCGGCTAGACCCAAACCCACTCAGCTAGACCCCAACCCACTCGGCTAGACCCAAACCCACTCGGCTAGACCCAAACCCACTCGGCAAGACCAAAACCCATTCGGCTAGACCCAAACCGACTCGGCTAGATGATTACCCACTCGGCTAGACCCAAACCCACGCGGCTAGACCCAAACCCACTCGGCTCAACCCAAACCCACTCGGCTAGACCCAAACCCACTCGGCTAGACCCAAACCCACTTGGCTAGACCCAAACCCACTCGGATAGACCCAAACCCACTCGGCTAGACCCAAACCCACTCGGCTAGACCCAAACCCACTCGGCTAGACCCAAACCCACTCGGCTAGACCCAAACCCACTCGGCTAGACCCAAACCCACTCGGCTAGACCCAAACCCACTCGGCTACACCCAAACCCACTCGGCTAGACCCAAACCCACTCGGCTAGACCCAAACCCACTCTGCTAGACCCAAACCCACTCGGCTACACCCAAACCCACTCGGCTAGACCCAAACCCACTCGGCGAGACCCCAACGCACTCGGCTAGACCCAAACCCTCTCGGCTAGACCCAAACCCACTCAGCTAGACCCAAACCCACTCGGCTAGACCCAAACCCACTCGGCTAGACCCAAACCCACTCGGCCAGACCCAAACCCACTCGGCTAGTCCCAAAGCCACTCGGCTACACCCAAACCCACTCGGCTAGACCCAAACCCACTCGGCTACACCCAAACCGAGTCGGCTAGTCCCAAACCCACTTGGCTAGACACAAACCCACTCGGCTAGACCCAAACCCGCTCGGCTAGACACAAACCCTCTCGGATAGACCAAAACCGATTCGGCTAGACCCAAACCCACTCGGATAGACCCAAACCCACTCGGCTAGACCCAAACCCACTCGGCTAGACCCAAACCCACTCGGCTAGACCCAAACCCACTCGGCTAGACACAAACCCTCTCGGATAGACCGAAACCGATTCGGCTAGACCCAAACCCACTCGGCTAGACCCAAACCCACTCGGCTACACCCAAAGC